>OY986053.1:3413148-3734860 GCA_963920205.1 Stenodema calcarata | reverse complement strand
GACCACCGTTCAACTTTGATGTTTTCGGAAATTAGCCAAATCAGTAGATGTGGAATTTATTCACGTATTTTTGGCTGTGGATTAGTCAAATCGATTGAGATTTAGTTCAAAATTATTGAGCATATTCTAGACAACCTAGCGGACATTTTAAGACCAACCGCACCAATTTTCATCAATATTTGCGGCAGTTGTTGTTGAAAATAGAAAAATCACCATAACTCCTTTATTTATCATCTTAGGAAGCATTTTTTGATCTCAAATTAAACAGTTTGAAAAGCTGAACACAACTAAAAAAGAAAATCTGAAAAAGCTTCAATTTTGAAGGAGTTATGACCATTTGAAATTCCTAAAAAACACTATTTCCCCCCTAATTGGGAGGGAAATGGGGGGAGGGAGAAAAAATGTTCAAAAGGCACTCCCTTGGAGCATAACAAACGTGTGTGCAAAATTTCAGCTCGATCCGATTTGTCTGCTGGGCTGTAGCCCCGTCAATGAACAACAACGACAACAACAACAACAACGAGAAGAAGAAGAAGAACACGAAAAACGTGAAAAATAGTGGTTTTAAAACTGTTATACCCCCGACACCTGATGTTCCCGAGAGCTGAAATTTGGTTTACGTCCTCACGTGCCCCTGGAGAGTTGGTGTACAAAAAATCAACTCTCGAGACACTCAGGGAGCCGCGCTACGATAGGGTGAAAACCCGAACTTGTTCCGTCGCGTAATCAGTGTCTCAGTCGCTTCGGTTTTTTGGGCTTCGGTTTTGTTGGCGGGCGGGACGCTCCCGCGTCCCTAGATGTATCTACCTTGGAAGTGATCGGCGATTGAAAACAGTGGCGTCTACCCATCCAATCCTGGACTCATCTATTACGCCATGCGTGTGGTATTTCCTCCAGATGGTGCCAGATATCTCTAGATTTGCAGTACAACCGCTAAGATGAAAGGGAGAATCCTCAATCACATCACACATTCGTACAATAAAATGGCCTGGAATCAGTCTAATACACTGCCCAAGTTAATCAACTAATATTATAGTTGAGATAACATTAATTTTGCAACTTTCCAACAAACAAAATAAGCCCCCATCCCACCCCCAGGACATTATTTATTCTCTTGAGCTTGTACTTATATAATATTAATTGAACCATCCATCAATACCATCTTCCTGTTCAGGTATCCCCTGCAGGCAGTAACTTATCATCAGCAATGACTAATAAGTCGCGATTCAAATCTATAGTAGCTCCTTCTAAAGTGCACTACTCCGAGTATTTTTAGTATCTAGACAAGACGTGTTACAATAGTAACGTAGGTACACACGATGCCAAACATTTTTCGAAACATCGATTCTGTGATCAACATAGAAAATTGTGAAAAATTGTATACACAGAATTTGCCGTTTTTGCCGTGTACCAAGGAGGATAAAACAGTATTTTATAAATAGTTTGTTGCGTGAAAGTATAAATTTACTTCTGTTTCCAGGAGGATGGTGGAAGACTGAGGGATGGAAGAAGGTTGACAGTTTTCGGTGCAGGGCTGGGTCCATGGAGGCGAACGACAGCCAAGAACAGCCGTGGTTCCCAGGGCCCAGCTCTCGTTACACCCAGCCACAAGCACTCATCATAGGACTCCTTCTCCTGGTCGTCATTATTGTTACGATTGGTGAGCTATTCGTGATAGGCAATAATACTTACCTAATACATAATTACATCGTATTTTACGCACAATACCAACAATATTTCAACGAAGGCAGAAATTGGGGTGAAGGAACTGGAGGAACTAGCAATTTCGGCATTCTGATGAGAAAAATAATTTTCAAGAAATTAGAACCTTAGTCAAAGAGAGTGTCTATAGGGGAGGTTGAGGATTCATTACGGCTTTCAAAGGCCTACATAGTCCCTTTAATCAAACGGAGTGAATGATTACATATTTTGACTCGTTTTACAAACATTATCGTGGCTTAAGAACTCGCATAGCATATCCGACTTTTTTCAGCTTTTCAGTTTAACCAACTAGTTGTTGTTGTTACACCAACAGTCGATCAACTACAGTACATCGACTGTTAGGTACTGTACTTCTGCTGTACAACAAACTCCAAAATAGTAAATATATTTAAACATTTCTTCCTGTTATTATTTTTTTTTCAATCGATTCGAAATTTTTACCGACAATCTTAACATGAATGAAAATTGATGACAGAGAATTCATTAAACTAATACCGGGAAACTCATTATGTTTTATCGATATAAACTTAACTGGGGGTCAAAACTGATCAATCTACTTTTGAGTTTTTAATCAAAAATGTAAAAAAGAATTAGTGACAATACATTTTCGACTTGAAAACATTAGGTACTTATGTAGGAAGGTGCACCTATTCTAAATAACAGACATGGATTGTTGGTATAATTGTTGCCTACTAATTGTACGAGTATCTGAAAACTCTATTTGAAACTTGAACGCTAAGTAAAGTGACTTTATCTAATTAATCACTGAGGACAATAGGGAAGACACCAAATGTCATAGCACATGTTACAGCTCAAACATTACTCGATGAATTTTCTAATTAATAGTGTTGCTTTCTGGTTTTATTTTTGTTTAAAATAAACATTGAATCTTGAATAAACACACTACAAGGGATATTTATTGTTTATTTGTTAAAAAAACTGGCAAGCCCAATTACAATTTGTTTAATAATAAAATATAAAGTATATAACAAGAATTAAGAAAAAAAACAACAATTATATCTACCAGAATGACATAAAATATGTTGAATCTAAGGAAGGCTTTGAGTGGCGATTAGGACTATTGATGTTTATTTATATAAAATGTTTTAATTCGAGATAACGGAGGGAATGGATATATAACTCTAGGTTGGGATGGATCTGCAGCATAGCATTAAATGTCTACTTCACGGGGGACCCCGGAAAGGGGTCTGTGGTATCGATAATTTGTCGAGCTGAATGGAATTTGGAATAGTGAAGCCGAGTGAGAATGGGACTGAGGGATTGAAAATTTTCAACGTGAAGATGTAAATGAATGCAAAATGAAGGCGCGGAATTCCAGAGGCTTATTAAAACCCGATCACCTAGCCAGCCAGCCCTCTGACGTCATAGGCTCTTACGGCATAGGCTGTGACGTACTATTTGGCATCCTGCCTGCCGTCTGACGTCGTACGCTCGTGCGTCATAGGCTCTGACGTAGGTACTAGTTGGCCTCCGGCCAGCAGTCTGACGTCATAGGCTCTTACGGCATAGGCTTTGACGTACTAGTTGCCCTCTGCCAGCCGTCGGACGTCATACGCTCGTGCGTCATAGGTGCGTCTGACGTAGTGGCCCGCCTGTCGCTTGTGTTCTGACGTGATCTGAGGGAAAGGGTGAATCATGGAAACAAATTTTTCCCGTTTCAGTTTATGTGCCAAAGCAGAGACATGAAAATGTCAAAAGAATGTCAACTACATCCTGTTGTTGATACAGTCGAGAATTAATAAAATGTCAAAATTGATTTGTGCAAGGAGTGAGGGGGAGTCGATTGGTCCGTTCAACAACTTGTGAAGAAAAGCGATGTCCGTCCATTTACGATGCAGACGCGCAACATCGAGCCACAATCAACCTCATCTGAAGGGATATGAAACTTGAAGGACACATAACGAAGATATTTCTTCTGTACCCGTTCAAATTGGGCTATGTGGCACTTATAATATGGCGACCACACAACGGACGCATACTCGAGGGCAGGGAACTGTGGCACAAGGGTCTTATACAGAACTCGATACAGGAGGACGATGGCAGGAATGTTGGGGAAGTCCCTCGTGTGCCGCTTTGAATAGCCCAGAGACAAATATTTTAGCGCATTACTAAACTTTTTCCGTCTAGTTATACGCGGAATATAAAATATATAATAGGTTATAATATATATTATATAATATATAATATATATTATAACCTATTATATATTTTATATTCCGCGTATAACTAGACGGAAAAAGTTTAGTAATGCGCTAAAATATTTGTCTCTGGGCTATTCAAAGCGGCACACGAGGGACTTCCCCAACATTCCTGCCATCGTCCTCCTGTATCGAGTTCTGTATAAGACCCTTGTGCCACAGTTCCCTGCCCTCGAGTATGCGTCCGTTGTGTGGTCGCCATATAAATTCCTGCTCCTTATAAATTACATTGTGACTTTTATATAATATTATTATATAAAAGTCACAATGTAATTTATAAGGAGCAGTGATGTAGGCAGGAGGATGTGATCTGTTCAGAAGATAATAAACCGTTGTGAAAGAATGTAAGCGTTTTCGACGCGAAAATTTGAATAAGAAAACATGCTCAAGTCGACTTCATCATGTGTTATGATGGTCCTTAAGTGACGTTATGTAGATTGAAACAAATGCTGCCAGGGACTCGTACAGACCTGATAAACCGACAATAACAGTTACTGTTCTACTAAGTTGTCAACGTCGTATTTGTCCCATGAGGCGTGAGTCATATACAGGTCGAACAACACAAAAGGCGGGAACTCTGTCCCCCGAGGAATTGTCGAATGGCTGCTGTGTCCGCTCAGCCTCGACATCTCCACTCTTCCTTTACTATTTCCCAGGTGTGGAAGTTGCGGGCGTTTGGACTGAAAAAAAGGGAAGTTAAGAATTTTCTAACGGGTTGATGTATAATATACTGTATATTGAGGGCCAACAAGTCAATATCGAACAAGAACATGTTTTTATGCTACGTAAATATTGACTGATGAGTTTATAAGGTGATGCTAGTGGTAACGGTAAGAGCTCTTGGTGGTTTATCGACGTGGCTACCCCCTCAACGAATCGACATTCCCAATTCATTCCTTTCACCTCTAATTAATCTGAAACCCGCAATGGCTTTCCGACAATGAACAGGCCCGATAGGAACGTCATCGCCCAGAAGCTTTTCTTATTGTACACAGCATAAGCCCCTTGTGACGTGACGATGGGTCCGAAGAGGTTAATATTTGTCTGAAGGAACGCAGACGTCGTTGATAACTTTGGTTCCCTGCGCTCGTCGAAGCTATCAGTCATACGGCTGGGGATCGATAAACCCTGGAAAGAGACAGCTGTTCCGGCTGTTTGACGGAACAAGACGTTCGGGGCTACGAATGTGAATTATCGCTCGCATCTTTCACAAGATGCCAATAAGTTGGAGTGATTCGCCTTCACAGAGGGCATGAAGCTTAATTTTCCCTTATACCCGTAGTTCAGTCAATAGTTACATCAGATGGACTAGTTGTGATTTTTTGGTGCTTGTATAATGTACCTAACTGTCATCATTTTCAGGAATGTCTATATTAACCTCTTAATTTATTTATGGTGGTGTACATGAAGGAATGCTTACATACACTGAATCATGCAACCTACATTTTAAGCTTTGCAATTTTACAAAAATATTTTCTTAGTTACCTACCTAAAACAAACATAGGTACTGAGAAACATTAAAATTTGATCAAGCTTTATTTAATAAAGCTAGGAAAATGAACTGTAGGTATCATCGGAATTTACACTGAATTATCAATTAGCCGAAGTCTATATAAAAATCCAAATTGAAA
This sequence comes from Stenodema calcarata, assembly GCA_963920205.1. NCBI lineage: Eukaryota > Metazoa > Arthropoda > Insecta > Hemiptera > Miridae > Stenodema > Stenodema calcarata. The sequence goes on along the minus strand of OY986053.1, from coordinate 3,729,288 downwards.
CGATGGTGGGATCGCTCTTGCAAAAAAAAGAATATGTCCAAGAAACAGGTAGGTACCTAGTCCTATTCCCGTAGGTCTAATTTCCACAAAGTGACACTCGGTAATTTGTTCGTAGTGAATTTACTTGACAATTCGGTTCATACGTCAATTTTCCGGCAGTTAGCAAGTTCATTCATTAATGAACCATTAAAATAGAACAAACGGCCTAGACGGAATAGAACGGCCTTGAACAAAACTTTTCAGCAGCTTTTCCTTTGTACTTCTTGTTAGGTACGTTGTAGGGAGGAAGTCTCAATGGAATTAGATTTCATGTGCCTGGGTCGGATCGTAATTATTGATAACGTTGATGAAATTTCTTAATTCTATAGGTAGTATGAAATTAACAATTGATTGCCAAATAATTGTCATATTTTGTACATTTAACACCAATGGAATCTGACTATTATTCAGAATCGGCATTATGAGGCTGTAAACATGAGGCTTCCTTGGAATAGTTCATGTTCGGATGTGTCTGTACGAGGCCTGTCTAAAAAGTATCCGACCTGCGTTCAGATTTCCGCATTGGTGCTATTCTTCGTCATCTGGGCCGTAGCATCCTTCGAAGTAGTCCTTGAACGCAGATTGTGGAATCGTCTTCAGCTCGCGCGTCGCATTACTCTGAAACGTTTCGATATCGTGGAACTGCTTTCCTTTGAGCACCATTTTCAAGCACAAAGTTCCTTAAGAAGGTTATCACTGATGATGAATCATGGGTTTATGGTTACGATCCAGATAGTGAAAATGTTGGGTGATGCCGTGAGAAGAAAACGACCACGTTTCAGGTCAAACTAGTGTACTGGTGGCTGGCTTTTTCACCACGATAATTGTGCAGAAATTTTTTTTGGCGAAACACTTGATTGTACAGCATCGCCAGCCTCCTCACAATCCCGACATAACTACCTGCGAACTTCCTGTTCCCAAAATTGAAAAATGACGCTCAAAGAAAAGCGATTCGACGACATCGAGCGATTAAGTTGCTGTACAATTATATTATGGCCAAGATCAATAATACTATATAATTTATATGTTATATACACACTCTTACCCAAATAACACAAAAAGAGTTATGCGTTGCTCATCATAGTTATCATCATAACTTTTTGTCATATTTTCAGTGGGAAACATTCTTGTCTGCGTTGCCGTCTGTCTTGTGAAGAAGCTGAGAAGGCCGTGCAACTATCTCTTGGTCTCTTTGGCTGTATCCGATTTGTGCGTCGCCATTCTCGTAATGCCGATGGCCCTCTTGTACGAAATCCTAGGGACCTGGAACTTGGGGCCCATCATGTGCGACGTTTGGGTCAGCTTTGACGTGCTGTCCTGCACCGCCTCCATACTCAACCTCTGCATGATAAGTGTGGATAGGTAAGATAATTTACCTTATAGGTCCCATGGACTAGTATTTTGGTGTTAGACTTTCTTACCTAGTATACCTATGCACGATTCCAAATGAAATTAGTGAGATTAATGATAGGATTTTGAATAGAATTCTTATGTAGGAAAGTAGGTAGGATTGCTGGGTGCTTTGTCTGTCGTGAAATATATTTAAAAAAATTTAAGTAGAGCATACAAATCAATTCAACTCCATCAAGCATATGCGTAAGTGAAGTTCAGGATGAAATGAAGTTGCCAAGTTAAGTAAATTGAAGCTCTTAGGAAACTCAGGATAATAGGGAGTAAAATACTGAATTTTGACCAAACAGTTGAGGACTCAGACGATATAGGGGACAACTTATTATATAGATATTTCAGATGTTTATGTATTCATATAGGGCTTTGTAAATTTCTATTTTAGGTATTGACTATAAATGCATGTAATTAAATGGATGTTTGATCAGGGTTGTTGCTTTTTGAAATAAATTGGTTCTCTCATGGTAAAATGAAGGGCACTCCATCACGATGTGTTCAATTGGGCCATTGGAGTTTCCGCACCGATTACAGTGTACTTGTAAATTGAATCTATTTAGATAGGCGTCGCAGATTCCATGATTTGATCTCATTCTTGTGATGGTTCTACTGAAAGGTTTGGATATTTGGTGATGGTGATACCATGGAGGTAGTGGAACATTCGGCGGTATTGTCTTCAAGAACTGGCCTAACCGGTCATAAACAGTTGTTGCCATTCTGTTCGAACGGTGTTTTTTATTAAAGGATTTAAGTCTAAGCTCCGGATGATGGTGGCGTTATTCTCGTGGTTCTGTATAGCCGCTCTTTTCGCTAGAGCGTCTATTCTTTCAATCAGGGGGATAAAGGGGGTATTCCAGAAGGTCCTACAAATGTTAGGGCTATATAGCCCTAACATTTGTACAGATTGTGAATAAACGAGTCAATCAATCAATCAATCTAATCCATATGAAAATGAATTTCTTTCCGGCCGTTTGTCCTCGGGATGGAAGGTTCAATGATTGTGTTATCAGGGGATCGTCTGCTCATTGAGTCCATAAGTATTATCCATGTTGTTGTGAGTATCATCCATGTAGTGTTGTGTTGCTGCGACGTGATAAAATCTATGGCCTTTATGACAGCAACAGCTTCAGCACTATGTTTGGGAAGTTCGTAGGTCTTTTGCGTTCCGTCACTTGGTATATAGAATGCGCACCCCACATTGTCTCCGTTTTTAAGCCGTCTGTGTAAACGTTGGTAATAGTGAGTGAAAAATGAAGTTGAAATCTTGGTGGTGGGTGGCTCTTATGTAGTGTGATTAGTTGGTTGGTGTCATATTCAGTGTAGCTGGTAACTAGTGGTGGCTGGGGTTTATGGTCCCATCGCTCACTTGTCAGAACTTCGAGGCTCAATGAATTTATTTTCGATATTATAGAGCTCATTTGTTTTCTCGCTACATTGTACACCAACGTTATGCCCCGTTATTAAAACACCTACAACCCCACTCATCCAAATAATTTTTGACGTATCACCGACAATTACGTGTTTTAATTAAACAATTAATCCGGCGTGAATGAACAATTTACTCCGAGTGAAAACATCGAACGACATGCTTATCCTGAATTCCGTCGTCCTGCTGAAAAGGGCCGAAAATGGAAATAACAATAGGAAGCCTTAGCTGGATTCCAGTGGCGGCGGTTTGTTGTGGTAACTGGGTATCTCATCGTTATGAATCCAAAGAAAAATCCAGAGAAGACGCGAGAGACAGTTTCCTCCCGCTTTATCTTGATACGACGTAATTTTTGTTCCAGGTTTAAAATTCTCTCTCGCTGTTTTTTCTCCCTCTCATTTTTTCTTTGTTAAATGCTTTTGGTAAGCGTGGGAACAACATTGGGTGTCTCCCTTCTGCTTTGATCAATACTCTCAAACAACTCCCGATTTTTTCCCGTCTTCTTCCGTCGGTTATAAATTTATATCCGAGCGCTGGCCCAATTCACGCTCAATACAGCCAGTGCCAAGATTAGCTGTGGGGAGTTCGGTGGTTTGTAGAAAGATTTTGTTCAATAATGCACGGTTTCTTTGTCATTCCATGAGAGTGATGCCTGACTTCACCTTGGCCTTGTATGAATCATAAAAGTATGTTTTCTCAGGGAGCTGTATATCCTACAGCGGTGGTTGGAGAATCCCTGGAAAGAGATGGATCAGCAATGAAGATCTAATTTCGTTTTTAGCACAGCAGTTAGTGTCTGCTACCATGTCTAACGTTGATCAGGTGCTAAATAATGTTTTAGAATGAATGCAAGCATTTTGCATTTCCATCATGCATAATGGGAATAAGGCAGGTGGAGAAGGAAGCCCTGCATCAAGATATGAAGCCTCTGTCCCTTCAATTTAAGCAGAGTGTAGAAGTAGAACTCTGCCCTGTTAATGAAAAATGCCTTAACTCCAAAATTTTCGAAAATGGGGTTTTTTACGAACCCTTCCTTAATTCAACTCACCATTCTAATGGTCGAGTCGAAATTTCGAAATTCGACCAGGAAGGGGTTGAAATCTCCAATAAGCTTGATGTTGTAGGAAAACGCCCCAATTGCATGTTTTTTTAGTAGAAACACCCCAACGCTTCATTTGAAACACCTTAACTAGCATGCTTTGATGTTATTTGTTCAGGAAAAAGCCTCAACTCGCAGAAAACTGAATTGAGGCGTTTTACCTTAACATCGTTGGCTTCAGATGATGATTTAAGTTTTTCAAATGACGCCTGGGAGGCACTTCATGTATGTACTAATATTAGTATACCTATTATACGCGTGTATAATATACACTCCTAATAAGTGATTTCAGTTGAGGTGTTTCATATTATATATTAGGCTTTCATATGAAAGCCTAATAAGTGAGTCGAGTCGAAATTTCGAAATTCGACCAGGAAGTCTTAACCTACCAAAAAGTTGGGTTGCAGGACTGTTTTGCAGTGAACAAAAGGGGAATTTCCACTGGTAAACTATGAAGCTGATTTCGGAAAAATCAATTATTTAGACTTGACGATTTTTTCCTTAACAGGACAGAACTGCGAAGCGGTAACTTTTTCCAGATGAAAAACCGCGCGATTCGATGAGACTGCAGAATAGGAAAACTACCATCGGCAATTTGAAATAATTGCTGTACACAATAAGTCCGATAAACTCACCAAAGCAGCATCGAAAAGCTCTTAGTTTGTGGGTCCAGAGATACTGATAGACGGACAAAATCGTCAATCTTATTCAGCCTTGATGACATTCCTCGCGATGTTGTTTGTCAAACATCATCACGCTCAATGAGGATTCATTGACTTCGTTTATTGAATATTCTGTACATATTTAGGACCTTAAAGCCCTCTCTTCTAATACATACAGAAATTATAAAACAACAACATTGATCATCAGTCAGGATTCACACACATGAGTACAAGAAGCAATTTAATACATAATATTTAATACAAGAAGCATTTTAATACATGTTATGTAGAATGAAGATAACAGAATGAACTTGGAACCAAACAATTGATTATCATTATGATACGTACCTACATAGCTAACATTTCATTTTTTAGATTGTTTTTGAAAGCAATGTACTTGTGCTCTCTTCAGAATGCTACGGCACAAATACTCTGGGTTGTTAAACTTTGTCAACCTAAACACCAATACTCCCAAAGCTAGCTCACGACGTTCTGCAATTTTTAACCATTTTAGTTGAACGTAGTAGTTCGTCACATGTTCAACAAGTGGCAATTTACAAATAAGACGTATAGTTGCATTTTGTGCGCGCTGTAACAATGTAACGTTTTCAGACGTGAGATCAGGCGTAGTCGAAAAATGGCAAAATTAGAGCTTGAACTAATCGGATCCTTACATCAATTGGAAAGCTATTGGCGATACACCTCACAACATAATGAGGTTATTAGTCCGCTCCAATTCATAGTCCTATCAATCAATATCCCGAGACATTTCACTTACTTCATTTTCATATTTTAATATAATTTATATATTTCATCTAATTCATGTGTACTAAATGGGCCAATCGGCCTTTGTACAATAAATGTTTTTATTATTATTATTATTAAAAAACCCTAAATCTAGGGGGAAAATCCCTGACTTGGCAACCGTGCGTGGGAGAGTCTTGTTTTTCCATGCCTTGTGGGTAAGAGCAGCTGAAGCGCCCTGGCGGCTGTAGTTGTAACTTGAGGATAGCGGTTCCATCGATTTCTCGCGCGCATAATTTGAATCTGAATGATCGGCTTCTGACAGCCGACATTAAATGTTAAATTTGACAGCCGACATTAAATTCTATATATTTATACCTATGTCCGGTTGTGGAAACGAAGGCACTCGCGGTGATATAATGGATAAATATTTTTACAGGAGGAGAAATTAGAAGGAGAGAAACACTTAATGGGTATATATAATCGGAAAGCTTACAGAAATTTGTGCCCTAAGGCGTCATCAGGCCAAATTTTATATTTGTATATATTATTTTATTATTATTATTATTATTTTATATATTTGTATACCTACCTACATATATGTAGGTATCGTCTGGAGTGACACATACATAAACATGTAAATATGTTTATGTATATGTCACTCCAGATGATAACTCTCGATAGAATTGAAATATAAAGTTAAAATTTGCACAAACAATTTGTCTTGGCAATCGAAAGGCTAAGTTCGTAGATGGGCGGAATCGGGAGACTCTAAGGGGGGGGGGGGGGAGTTTTAGAGGGGGAAATTCCTCATAAATTCCCAAAATGAAACATTCTAACAAGTAGGTTTTATGCTCATTTTATAGGTTTTGTTTTATGCTAAACACGATGGTGAAATCAGAATTGCGATATCTCATCCCGTTCCCAAACTAGAGCACTTTGAAGATGAAGAAACGTGGTTGTGACTTCGGATGTTCTTCACGGTTCGTCTGCTCTAATCTGATAACGGAATGAGAGATCGCAATTCTGACTTCTCCGTCGTGTTCAGCGTTGAAATGTACCAAAGCTGTGGAGGGGGGGGGGGGGGGGGGAGGAGTTCACCCAAGAAATGAAAGTTTGACAAGTGACACCTCATTTTTAAGGTTTTTACACGCTGAATAAGATGGTGAAGTCAGAATTGCTATATCTTATTCCGCTCTGAAACTGAAGCACTTTGAAGATGAAGAAACGTGGCTGATACTTGAGATGTTCCTCATGGACATCATGTTCTTATTTATAACACAATGCTTTTCGAGTCCATGTATCAAAGTAAATACGAGGGCTGTGCAAAAAGTAAGGTTCCCTGGGCTATAAAAAATACTCGTATAAGAAAATTAGCATCGTCAGCCTATTGAAGCATTATTTCAGGATACAATAAACGAAGCAATAAAAGTTTCAAATAAAAAAAAGAAGTGATTTATTATTTAATATTAAATCACTTCTTTTTTTTTTATTTGAAACTTTTTTTGTTGGGCGTTTCTTTTTCCAAATTACTGACAAGACAAGGCAGCTTAATGTACTTACTTATAGATTAAAAACAAAAATTTTACTGCGGCAAGCGTAAGGCCAGCTGATTGGTGGAGAAAGCCAGTGGGGTGGGGGAGAAGGTGTCCACAGAAATATTTCTCTGGAGAAATGATCTTCGGCAGCTCCGCATCTTCCGCAGTTACTTCTGTTCCACAGCCGTACTTCAAAATTTGAATTATTTAATCATCAAAATAATCAAAATGAACAACGAAGTTCTTATTGAGTTAGTAAAGCAGCACCCAGAAAAAGATGGCGGGAAGATCACCGTTGAAAAAGAGCGGGAAAGCTGATCAGGGTTTTTTCAAAGGGTTTGGAGGAAAAAAGGTTGGCAACTGTGTCCCTAACGACTGCCCGAGTCGCCGACTCTGTCAGACAGTCTGTCTTCCCGTCTTCAAGAGTTTCTGTGCTTGTTACATTGATAAGTTTTTGTAAAGCAAGCAAGTGAGAATGAAGCCAATGTAATAAGCTCGAAAGTTTCCCTTACACGCCCGTTCTATCTTCATTCTTCCAACATCAGAAGTGATCGAACCAACATCCAACATCGTCGATTGTAATTTCGAGCTCCGAAAAGGAAAACGCACCCACGAGGCGTCGCCATTGCCGCTAACCCCCATAACCCATCTTCGCCTTCCTGCAGAAATTCATCAGGTGAAAATATGAGAATATCTCATCTAATTCTTCAATTACTGAATCCGTGCGTTAGATTATTCAAAATCAGAACCAACACTTTGCTGATCTGATGGGTCGTGTACTCAACTCGATCCCTTTCACATCCCAAATACCGGTTCATCTCCTGATCGGTATGTTGAATTCAATCTTCAATTCAACATGTTTGTTTTCTTTTACCTTCTCTAATTTCAAAATTCCCTGGTCAAAATTTTTGTTACCAGCACACAATTTTTTGTTCATGGTGATGGCAATATTTAATATTATTCTGGAAATTTGAATTTATTTAGTTCGACACTCAGTAGGTAGGTACAAGTTATTTTTCGTTAATTTGTCCTTCAATGATGTCCGGCACTTGAATGATAAAATGTAAAGGTACTTATTAGATAAAGGTTAAATAAAGGTTTTTTTTTTTTGGGAACATCCAAGATAGGTACAGAACAAAATAGGGATGGGACATCGATAACAACGAAATTTCGATGTTTTACCATCGATATTTCATGTTCGATAACATCGTAATATATCGATGCTATGCTCCGATAACATCGGTCCAATTTATTGATCAATAAATAAATTTCAGAATTATTCTGAAAACATTTGTTTTTCGCAGGATAAGTAGGTACAGGTTATTCAGGAACAACAAAATAAGTTACAAAATGGCTCTTTATTATTACTTTGACATTTTCACATTTTTTAAAAATTTATAAGTGCCTACAAAAAAAAGTTTTCGTCAAGAGAAGGAGAAACCCCAGTTTTTTCAAATTTCCCCCCTTTATCCTCTTTCTGGTATCTGTTAAAATGTTCCCGGTTTGAGAAAATAATCGTTCTGGCGGTACTTACTGATATTGAGATGATTGCGAGGTATTTGAAGACAAATTTCCTGAGCTCGGGAAACGTATCAGCTGACTGATGTCAGAAGTCAACTCTGCTGATGTCTGCCTCAGCAGGAGTACCTAGAAAGAAATTACAAAGAGTAATAAGAATAAGTAAGAATAAGAACAACTGTGTCAAAAGAGAACTGTTACTGAATCAAAATCAAACCAAGTGACAAAGACAAAGAGACAAACCGGGCAAAGAGAAATAAGCGATAACTTATTTCTGATAAGAACATCGATATCGATGTTTCCTGAATATCGTCCGAGATTATATCGGTATCGATGTTGCCATCGACATCGAATATCGATGTTTACTTTCGATGTCCCATTCCTAGAACAAAATCAAAGATGAAAATCTACACAAAACAAAATATGAAAACAAGCAGATGATCATTGGGGTTAGACCATGTATGTAGTGGAGGCATTGCAACTTCTTGATTACCTACAGTAGGTAATCAAGGAGTTGCCATGCCTCCACTACACAGTAACTATACTTCGGTAAAGGCCGAACAAATGAATATTATCCCAATACATTGTATTAAGTACTTGGGTATGTCATACTCTTTTTATTGGGGATCAGAGCAGAGTAATCTTCAATATTTTCCTGTAATTGAAACTGAATAATTTTTCACAAAAGGCAAGAAATAATAAATGTAAACGATTCCCTTCATGTTAGGGGTACCTGTCACCATGCAGGCATACCAACCCAACCAATATACCTGTCGTCATACCAACCCAACCAATATACCTGTCGTCATACAGGCATACCAACCCAACCAATATACCTGTCGTCATACAGGCTGAAACCTTCAAATTTAATTTTGTTGTAGCCATCTGTCGTCATACAGGTAGAGCCCTCTGATGACCACTTGGAGAAAACCAGTAGTGCAACTTCCTAAACAGTTACTGACGTTATAACTTGAACATTTTGAAACCGACCCATCTTTTCAATAATCAATTATTGATAGGGCCAATTAAATGTATTGCTCAAAATTCCTGCTCTCTGCTCTGAATTTCAAATTTTTCATGCTTGAAAGTGAGGCCTGGCCGATGTGGCGGGGTCTGCGCTACGTTGCTTCGCTTTGCTGTTTCTTTTCTTTCGATTTTCAGATCCGGTCCGCATGGTCAGGACTGGCCGTGTCGGCTCTCAGTGCGGCGAAAAGTTAAAAAAAAAAAAACAAGTTTCTATTTAAGGGTTTTTTCACCCTTGAGTTGGCTGCAATGATCCTTCAAGAAACTAAAATCGTTCACAGAGATGAATAATACGTCATGCCTTAGGCTCAATTGGAAGTGGGCCACTCTACAGTTAATACACTGAGAACGGTTATACAGGTGAAAAAGGTTATGTAATAAAGAAAATCAAATAAGACCAAATGGAATCAACTTCTGAAGGTGAGTAGAACATGTAAAAAAAAAGTACTAATTAGGTATCAATTGTTAAGCAGTGAATTAGGGAAAACATAAACAATACTTGTGTCATTATTTCACATAATTTTTCCGAAAATTAGACTTTTCAAATGACACTGCATTAAAGCGCTGCTTTGAAACCTTATTGAAATAATAATTAAATATAATATCAGATATTATATTCAGATATTATATATTATAGATATATTATTAGATATATTATATTAGATATATTATATTAGATATATTATTATAGATATATCAGATATTATATATTATTGGTAGATTCTACCAAATAAAACAAGATTCAGCTGCCATGAGCTAGCTGCCTATTCATCTTTTATGCCCTTTTTTTCGAAATCTAATTGATAGAGAGCGAGAGAGAGACAGAAACGAAATATACACATGGTGCGTTTCTCTTTTATCTGAGGCTGCTACCTGTAGTTTACTGTGATGGAAAATGGAAGAGTATGTGCGTGTACATGAGTATGTACATGTGAGTGAGTATTCATTCGTGTGTATGGGTGCGAGCGGCACACTGTGGGGAAAAACCAAATTGAATATTTTGAATAATTTTAAATATTTTGAATATTTGAAATTTTGAATATTTTTAAATCGCTGCGAAACTTGAGCTGGTACCTAGTCAAAGAGAACCCAACTGATTTCTAGATTTAAAAAAATAGGAGGTATAAATAAAACGCAGTGAAATGCGATATTTAAGTGATTTTTAACGAAATTTGTTTAATTTCAGTGGTTTTCAGCCGATTTTTGCTCTATTACCTGTTATTTTGACATTTTTGTGATAATTTCCATAATTCAAGCACAAGTAATGGTTGCTGATCGTATTAAATTTTTTAGTTTCTATAAAAATTAAATTTTTACCCGTGATTAGTACGCTTAATTAAAAAATTTCAGCAATGAAATTAGTTTTTCCTAAATACATTGGACCTGCAAAAAAAACCTTTACGAAGCTTTGGTCTATGGATGTTCCTAATTGGTTGTAGGTATATATCATGAAGATTCTGCAGTGAAAGTTTTAGCTGCGTATACCTGCCTATTTAGTTGTTATCATCACCCAAATCGAAAAGCGAATGGAACTTTAATCTAATTGGAGGTAAACACCTTATTGATTATTTGGGATACCTACTGTATTTTTTCAAAGGTCACCGTTTGTTTTCTGCCCAGTTGATGTCTCACACTAGGTATCGACCAACTCATTCACATTTTTATGCTCAATAGAAACAAAGATTGTTATAAAAATATTTCTTTCCTAATAACATAAAAACTCAAACCACAAATTTTCTTCGATTAGAATTTTTTCTTCTAAGCATCAGCACAAAATATTTCGGAATATAATTTTTAACATATTTACTCTTGTAACTGTAAATGTTGTGAATTTACAAAATCCCTATTTTATAATCAACTTTTATTTACAATAAACAAAAATATATATTTTACATTCTACAATGGGTACATACAGATCGTTTTTTTAATGTCTCGATTTTTGGCTGTATTAGGTGTGGTGAAAGATGCTATACTGGACCCGCCATCTTGAATTTCGTAATTCTGACAATGGATTGGTAATCAGCGACCCAAAAAAACCCCGAGTACAAGATTCCAGGTCGATCGTTAAAATTTTCGAGTTTTGGCCACAAAGTGGGGCCTTCGGCCGCACTGTGCGGCAGTCTCAGAAGCCGATCATTCAAATTCAAATGATGCGCGCGAGAAATCTATGGAACCGCTTTCCTCAAGTTACAACTACAGCCGCCAGAGCGCTCCAGCTGCGCTTATCCACAGGGCACCACTGCCTGAGTCGCCCACTCTCTCTCTATCTCCCCCCCCCCCCCCTCCCACCGGCTTCACGAGTTTCTGTGCTTGATACGTTGATAAGTTTTTGTAAAGCAAGCAAGTGAGAATGAAGCCAATGTATTAAGCTCGAAAGTTTCCCTTACACGCCCATTCTATCTCTATTTTACAACATAAATATACCTATAAGTATATAATTTTTTGTGTCTTTATGCAGTGGATTCAGTATGGTCTGAAACGGATTTTGGTATGAAAATGTTTCGAAAATTCGAGTTTTAAAAATTTTTGACCGAGAACAATAGCTACATTTTCTTCTAAAATTCGCTATAACGTCAAAGCAGTTGATATTCTGATCATTTTCGCTTAGAACTTATTTTTGCTAAGCATTTGTGTTGCTAAACACACGAATTGTCCCAACGGCTCGTGGACTGAGTGGGAATGTGTTCTAACCAACGTTCTAGGGATAATATTTATATAAAAAACAATAAGCACCAGCACCTACTTAACCTTTTTATTTCCGTTTCACGATTTTCGTTGTTTCTCTTCGCAGATACTACGCAATAACGAAGCCGCTCGAGTACGGAGTGAAGAGGACGCCTAAGCGGATGATCATGTGCGTATCGATGGTTTGGCTCGGAGCTGCCTGTATAAGCCTGCCGCCTCTCCTCATCCTGGGCAATACGCACGGAGAGACACCCGGGATACCGGGGACTCAGTGTCAGGTCTGCCAGAACTTCGGCTACCAGATATACGCCACCCTTGGCTCATTCTACATACCCCTTTCCGTCATGATGTTTGTTTACTACAAAATATTCAGGTAAATACTATTACAGAGATGTACCTACCAACGCTAATTTTTTTCTTTAAAATAAAGTTAACTTCTTTGTTTGAAAAATCAACATCACAGTTATGATAACAATTGAATTTAGAATGAATTAATGAAAAACATGCTTTATTATCAATTGTTTACAACATATCGCATCAATAATAACATGGCCAAGCTTTGGTGATTACCTTCAGCCGGAGTTCACCGTTTTGGAACAATCGTATAGGCTTAATAGTTTTATTGTTTATTTAGTTCTTAATTAGTTTGTATGTTAGTACTTAATAATTATGTTTCTTTCCCTTGTTTTCTATTTTATTGTCGAACGTATAATTATTATTTACTTTCTCAAGTCTATGTGGATCTAGTTATAATTGAAGGACTAAGCCTGTTTTACGAAGTTGCACAGCTCTTCCCACTTGCTTCCATTTAAGATGTCCAATAGCTGATCTCTGGGTATTGTTTTTCTCCCCTAGGTGTATCCTTCGGTAGCTCGCTAGTATTTTGCCGAGAAGTCCTCCGTATCCTCTCTTCCTCTTCTATTACATAGAGCGCATAGATGAACTCTGACGCTGATCCATCTGTCCGTTTGGTGTTGGCGGAGGATTAGCTGCCAGTTGGGGAAACTGTCGGGTTAGGGTGATCAGTCATGCAAGTGTGGAGGTTGCCGTAGGTAGTTTTGATCACTTCTCGTACGTAGGGGATATTCAGGTCATTGTGGAGTGTTGCATTTCGTATGTACCAAGGAGCCGCAGTAATGAGCCTCATCACTTTGGTTTGAGTCACCTGCACTTTGTTAGTATGTGTGGCCGCTGTGGCTCCCACAGACCACAAGAGTATGACCAAATTTGTTTGATGAGTAATGGTTTTAATTGCCTTATTCGTTGCCGGACTTTTGTGATTAGATATTTCATGGGCTCCCCCCATGTTAGCTTACTCTCCAAGTTAATTCCAAGGTAGCGAACTGAGCGGTTCTTCGGGATTGGGACTCCATTGAGAAGGAGAGTTCCATGGAAGTCTTGGTGGCAAAGGGTGAAGGGAACCACTACTGATTTACCTGCGTTCATTTTAACCCGCCATTTCTCACACCAATCTTTCATGTCTTCGAGTGTGCTCTCCACTTCCGATCCGGATGCTCGAAATGTATCCCCTGCTTGGAGGAAGGCTGTGTCGTCAGCATATTGTGTGGACATGGAGTTAACTGAAGGGGAAACAGGAGGTCGCTCACGTACACCAAGTATAAAAACGGACCGGGTACACTGCCCTGCGGGACGCCTGCTGAAACAGGTCTGGATGCAGAAATGGCTGTTTTGTATGTCCGCCCTTGCAGATAGGAAAACATCAGTCGGTTATAACAAAATAGGTTATAATATGGGTCGTCTAGTTGCAAAACCTCTCAACTCCTCTATTTGCATTGCTTTTTATTACTTTGCTTGAAATTACTTTTCTCCATGTTTTCAACTTCGAAATTTATTACTTTTTTCTACCCAGTGACTACTAGGAACCGTAGCGAAACCGGCCAAAACCTTGTATAACGCGGGGGAGCCCAGCAAAACCAGGCAAATCGACTCGCCAGTAGTTTTCAAACATGGTCATCTCCACATCCGTCAGATCGCACCCGATCAAAAGATGACTCAGAACAACTTGTTCGTTTAAGCTTGGGGAGAGCATGCATACCCCAAAGGATCGAATAAAACCACTTTGTTCCACAGGCTGCAGAACACTGATTTTACAGGGATCAGGGACCTCAGGTGTGAAGAAGATGATGGTCATGCATTTGTCCCCCCCCCCCGTTCGTTGTTTGCTCAAATTGAAAAGAAGTTGAAGAAAACGGCGTCCCTCGAAGAGCCTGGAGCTCATGAAGAACTTCTCGCTGAATGTGGAATTTTTTTCACGTCTAGAAGAGATTACACTGACTAACATTGGAAGAAAGCCAGCAACGCATTCTTCAAACCACCTGCAGGGTGGTTTCCAATTCGCCCCAAGGTTATTTATATAAAGTTATTTATGTTGATGGGGTTGACTAGTGTGAAGAAGCAGGTTGTATTCAAATGACCAAGCTAGTCTTTTTTCCGTGTTTATTTTTTCACGACGTTTCGGCAATGGAACAAAGCCCTATTCATGTGAGATTACATGTAGAAGTGAAAATGTCTTACATTAAAGTTATTTATATGAACTTGAATGAACGTACAGGAGGATGAAAATTATAGTGAACACTTACGGAAATTTGGAAAAACTAGATGGAAGTGGAAATTTTCGCTTTACAGCGTCGTCAGCCCGAGAAGAAATTTATATAAAGGTTATTTATATATTTATATAAAGGTTATTTTTATAACAAAAGGACAGAAATGTCTGAAAGGACAGTGTCTGAAATTGGAGCCAGGAATCCAGTTGTGAAAAGTAAGACAAGTGTGACAACTTAGTTATAGAAAGATGCTCACCAGTTTAGTACACGAATCGGAATGAATTATATTTTTATGACATAACAACGTATAACAACCTGCTACTCCTGGTTGGCAACAATTAATAATAATGTTATGGTGTAACATCATCTCCCCCTCCAATTCAATCAGTAAACTCTTTTAATCATCTTAAACTCTTAAATCAGTAAACTCTTTTAATTATTTTAAAGTATCTTTGCCAGGTATCATGAATAGCAAGGTGGATTGAGTGGCAGAGAATACTAAGATGAAGCCCCTGAAACTTCCAGTTGTCCGAAAATTGCTCACCAAACATTTTAGATCGAATCGGAACACTGATGACCGCCTGATTTTCTACAAAAAACATTTCGAAGGAGGGAGTAGAGAAGTCGACGACGAAGAAGAAAATTAAAAGATGGACGACCAGGAAGAAATGTGTGAGCCTGAGGAAGAAGATAAGGCTACTAGACTGTAATTTCAAAAATGCGATTCTAGTTTGTTGCATGGCCAACTCCAAAGTGAGTTGCGAAAATTGCTAAATCCAAAATTCATTCATTAATAAGAGACATGCAAAATCCGGGTCTAGTGATTACAATGTTCACCCATCCAAGTACTAACCACATTCGGGGCATGTTTAAATCTCTGTGATCTTGAAGGAACCAGTTAATTTCACCATTTCACCAGAGAAGGCCGTTGGGCAAAGTAATGAACCATTGTTGACAAATTTATACAGCGTTTATTTCTAACGAGTTTGAGAAGTTGACGATGAACTGGGAAACATCCTGTATTGACGTGAGCGGGTAACACAGAGTTTTAGACAGGTCTGATGACCCGGTTCTTGTTTCGTGAAGTTGGTCCTGGAGAAGGAAAAAAAGATCCGGGGAGCCCTGAGGTCGTTAATTCACTCCTAACTTCTTCAAACAGATGAAGGTGTAGAACCTGAACCGTGTTGATTTTCCACTCGTGTAACGCCCGGCTCGAGGGCCTTACGAGCAAACAGCGTGAAATTGGTGGGCATGTGGAACATTCGAGTCGGTGAATTTTCTTTCGAAAAGAAAATCCATTTTGGCGTCTGATCTCGATGGGATATTTAAATGACTTACAACCTCGTAACCGCCGTTTTCTAATGTGATTTGTGCGTCCGTTGCATCACGTACGATCAGACCTGGTTATAACCACTGTAAATAGTGAACCTCCACACAAGAAAACCCTCAATATAGGAAAAGCTTTTTTGGCCTTTGCATTTCGTGGAGTAATTGGTAAAAGTGACCAAGTAACATTTAACAAATATTACAGGAGAGCCTTCTTAAGTTTTTCCGTCTTTCTGAATCGAGAAATAGACATTCAAAATCAGTATCTTCCTTCGTATTCCCTTTTATATGATTTAATGAAGCATTTAATGCCTTACTAAATTATAATACCCTCCAAAATCCCGTTAGCCATAAGATTAACACGAAACGCTTAGCTCGAAGTGAAAACCACCAGAATTACAAACTGCTGCAGAAATTCTTGACTGTGAAGTTTCAGTAAATGGGGACAAAAAAGTTGAAGACATTGTTGCACGATATGCTCAAGACAATGAAGACTTCGAAGAGGAAGCTGCTGCGATTGAGGAATTAGTTCTCTAAAAAAGACAGCGTCCACGCCAACGATCTCTAAAGAAGACGTAAACCTGTTGATGCCTGCCTTAATTTTTATTCGTCCACATAAATCATTTTCAAAAGATTCACCGCCAACTGATGATATCTTTGTTTTCAGGGCGGCCAGGAAAATCGTTCAAGAGGAACGGCGAGCTCAAACCCACCTGGAGACCAGTCATTGTTACTTAGAAATTAATAAGAACGGCTCTGGGCCCGAGTCCCGGTTGGCTGTCAGTTGCGCTAGTTCGCCGGCCGCCAGGGCTCATCATCGGACCAGTACTTCAAGCACCAATACCACGGTATGTCTCAACCTTTACTCTTCTTTTTCCCCAATTCGTATTCTCCAATTTCGATTATAGATTCATCAGAATTTTTAACATGGCAAAGTCAGAGGGAGTTTATCATTTCTCACATCGAAACAGGTTCTATGTCATACTAATTTCTATACGACAATTTTAAAGGAATATTGTAGCGCCTGGTTATTTTGAAGAAACATGCCCTAGAGCTGGGGATGTGGGGTTTTGGTTATATTCCTAGGACATAAACTTGTGCATCTGGAGGTATCCCTGGTTTTGGTTTCTGAGCATCTCCATATTGCTCAACCACATCCGGGTCGATGTCACCGCTATCTCAGCTGAGCGCCAACCTCAGATACCGCCCAGTGGCTACCACATTCCATGGATACATGCCTGAGTAGAGCTCACCACTTCTAGTTATGACGAGATTCTCTTCCCCATTGCCTCGGAGTACCGTTGTAGCCCATTGGAGTCCGATAGGGTCATCAGCCCCAAGGAGCGTTTCTAAAACACAGTTGCAATCTTGAGCAGTGTACAGCGCGGAAGCGGAGTAAGCCACTACAATAACCAACTTTACCTTCATCCGCTCGTGCTCCTTTGGGTCACACTTATACCCGCCAAGCGGCACACTGCCGCAGATTCCTGTATCATCATTCTATATTGGTTTTCCTTCAATCCATCAGGAAGATAGTAACGAACTGAGGTGGGCGGATAGGCAAGATCCTGTTCAAAGAGCAAAAAACAACTTATATGAGTAATATTCAGTAGGTACTTTTTCTCTGTCGTGACTAGAATGATACTAGTCAAGATAAGATTAGTCAAGATCGATTAGTAATGCATTGGTTTTGTCTCGCTGGAGATAATTTGAGCGCTGCTTTTCAACAATGCGGCAGTCTGCTGCTAGCGCGAACCGACGAATGTTAAATATCCATCAGTAGCAAGTTTTTCGAATTGTCCAAACTTGAAACCTCTCAGGTTGTCCCACAAATCTGAATTTTCGATCATATCGCAGGGTTTTTTTTTTCCTCAAACAAACTCACTTTGCAACGTGTGTAAGTAAAACTCATAGTCCCTACTACAGGGAGTATGAGTTTTAGTCAATTTATCCCTGATTCCCATTTTTCATGGGTTCCACATTTCATCCTTCCCTGCAATGGGAGATGAAATGACGTTAAGGCCCCCTCCTGAGCTGAGACTATCAATATGCCCTGGACGGCCTGACGTTGACATCCCACTCCTTAAGCCCATCATAAGGCAGCATTTCAAAAGAACCAGCGTTAAAATTTGACGAAGAACCCCGTCAACGTCTTAACATAATTATTCTTCACGGTTTCAGAAAGAAGACAAAATAATTATTCTTCACGGTTTCAGAAAGAAGACAAAAAATCAAAATGAAATCCACTCCAAGCGAATCCACCGAAAAGCAATATCTCCATAACTGTGTACTCTAAAATGGTCACTGGGGTTGGTGGATACGTGTGTACCCCGATATTAATTCATATTGGCTTTCGAACGGAGTTATATTACTGAGAGGTAGGACGAAAATCTCAAGGGATTCGAACGTTATATTGAATGCAAACAGAGAAGAGCTTGTGCCGATTTCAATACGGTATATTTTGAAAAACATCTACCTCCATCATTGATGCGTCATATTCAATTGAATGATTATTGCTGTTGATAGATGATCCTACCTGCGATCCTCCGATCACCGTAGGGCTTAAACGGGACACTCGTTTTTATGGGAATTTTGTGGAACCATTCCGTGCGGACCCTCACTTTCCCTCATAGTTTTAAGTTTTCTTAGGTACACTATGCCTTACTGTATTATACCAATGGGGGCGTTTCGTAAACTGCTTTCGCGCATACTCGTACACATGCAAAGTTGACTATCTCCATCGATTGTTTGCTGCTGTTTGACTACTGTTCGATATCCATGCTGTTGTTTGACTGTTGTTGTTCGTTTACTTTTTATCTTCATAAAATAAACGTTTAGTCGTTCAGTTCGCAAAATTTAACGAAAAATTCGACAGGTGCCAGATCTCAAGGGCTCGGTACCGTGAGTACAGTAGACATTTTAATTAGGGATGCAAATCGATTATCAATTAATCAGATAATCGATTACTTTTTTTTTATCATTTATTTATTTATGTTACAACTGTATTACAACATCTAGCAACGTTTTTCTAATAAAAATCGATTACTTGACCCCGATTAATCGATGTATATCTACCGATTATTTTGCATTCATGAATCGATTATTGTTACTGATTAATCGGTTTCCGAATAGGTACATAAGGATTTTGAAAGATAAGTATAGAACCATAACCACGTCTTTGTCATTTGTCGTTGACTTTTATCGGTTCTATTTATACCTTCAATTTATAATAAAATGTCTCCCTTGTTTGGAATAACATCTCATCATGGATATATAGATCTGTTACCTGTAAGATCTGTTACCTGTAAGATCCTCCCAGCTGGGCCTGGGCTTGGGTAGCGTCAAGTTAAAGGCCTAAGGAGTCTACATACCAAATTTCAAGTCTGTACTACCACTGGAATCCCGCTAAAAAACGTCACATTTTTTTGTACCACTCCAATTTTGGAATGATTCCTAGCCATAAGACATATCCTTATCAAACTAATTCCATTCAATTTTACTCGTTTTGATACAGATACATTTCTAGATAGTGAGAAAGCAAATAATCAAGTGTTCAAAATCGATTATTCAATACCGATTAATTGTTCACATCGATTATTAGCTTACGAACAATCATTTGATGTTATAATCGATTATTTGATTCCGATGTTGCCCTAGTTTTAATGTTGAGAACTGCAATAGATACCAATGGTTATCAGGGTTTAGGTAGTTCAAAAAACATTTCATTTTGCTTCCCATGCATTTTGTTTTCCTCTGAAAAAACATCATTCTGTAATGTACCAAGGTTAGAACCTTCGACCGCTTGGCTCACAATTATTCTACGTGAATTTTTAATGCTAGTGGCTTTTCTAGTACCTACACATTACAAAATTGTCGAAAGCTGCTCAAAAACACCATTGAAGCATTTCTGATTATATTTTCCTATGTTGAAAATGGGAAACGTTGAAAAAAAAACGGAGATTATGGCTTGGCTTGTTGACTGCACTTTTTTCTTGGCTTAACAAGAACTGCCGTTTAGGGACATGTCGAGTCAATAATTAAGACCTTATAAACGTAATCTTCTCTGATTTAGCCGAAATAGGAAGTAGCTACAAACGTCAAGTAGGTACTCGACAGCCAGAATGGTAAAAAAACGCTCCATTGATATCAATTTCTTTTCATCACTGTAAATGTACTCATTATATAAAGCAAAGAGGGGTTTTCCGTCTCTAAAAGGAGGCTGAATAAGTCTGAAAACAGATAGAATGTATTTAATTAGCCGTGAAAAACATTTCTGTGAAGAAGAAAAGTACTGGACTTTATGACATTTAAAAGTGGAAACTCTACTTGAGAGCCCTTTTGTGCATCTCCGCTCAAGAAATTACTTTGCTGGATTATTTAAACACTTTTGAATATTTCTCTGCTGAAGAATACTTGAATGAAAGAGTAGCTTCCAATTCATCTGATGTCAACTTCTTTCGGAGTCGGTTTAATCTGGACTCTGTTGCATTCACGTAGAAAGATTGTGAGCCAAGCGGTCGAAGGTTCTAACCTTGGTACGTTACGGAAGTAAATACGAGTAATATCGATAGCGGGTGCGAGTGAATAGTGACAGACGTTTAGCGACTCTAATTTCAAGTTGTGTCGATTGACGTGAGATTGAAATGCGGCAAAGAGACTCAATAGAACAGATATTTAACGAATGATGAAGTGTTCAAGACGTTTTGACACTTCGGGAAAAGAATGTTGATGGATACTCGGTACCCTTCACTCGATCACATCATCATCGGAAGAGCCACAAGGGACTTCCAACTCGATAATACGCTTGCTACCGTCATCTTTTACTGTATTTTTTCTGCTTCCACGTACGTCTTTATTTGTTCGATGTGTAGAGTTGCGACAATATTTGGACAAATGAAATGTATGATTGATTGGCTATCAATTTGCAATGCTTTTGAATTGGCTGCTTTTTGGGTTCGCGCAGTAAAATAAACATAAAAATCACAGCCATACAGCATGGCTATAAGAGCAAATTTTCGAAGAAATAACTGGTTTTAGGTAAAATTTCTCCATTGAAGGACTTGATGTCCATAAGAACGTCTCATCTATCAACCGTTTTTTCATCTTCAAAGTGCTCCAGTTTGAGCACGGAGTGGGATGTCACAATTTCACCATCGTGTTCAGCATAAAAAAAAAAACTTTAAAACGAGGGGTCTCTTGTAAGAACCCCCCCCCCCCCTAACCACCACCAACTCCCCAAACCCATCTCATCTTATAGATTTGTCAGTGCTGAACACTGGTGAAGTCACAATTGCGATATCTCATCCCGTTATCTCAAGTATCAACCACGTTTCTTCATCTTGAAAATGCTCCAGTTTGAGAACGGAATAAGATGTCGCAATTCTGATTTCAACTTCATGTTCAGCATAAAACATCCTTCAAAATGAGGGGTCACTTGCCAGAAAGTTTCATTTTGGGAATTTATGGGTAATTTTCCCTCTATAGAACTCCCCAAAACCCTCCCGTAGAGTGGCCCGATTCTGCCCATCTACGAACTTGGCCTTTCGATTGCCATGTCTGATTTTTTGTGCAAATTTGAACTTTTTATCTCAATTCTATCGAGAGTTATCGTCCGGAGTGATAGCCTACTTAAATAAATGAATATATACATATAATTTTGGGTGTCTTTCGGCTGTGGATTCAGGATGGTTCAGGATGTTCGTAAATACGAGGGAAAAGGATGGAATCCTGCACACGTTTCAGTGTCGCGTTTGTTGGTGGCTGGCGCGTAATAGTTGCCTCGTCCACCACCTCCTTTCATTGACTGCAGGGTAAATTAAATGAATGAACGAAATCTGAGATATTATACATTTATTAATTGTCCCTCGTGTGTTGGGCGACAATTGATAAATGTTGGCTACGTGACGGAGATGTTGGCGAGAATAGCGAGAGGGAGACGGGCGTCGACGATGAATTCCAGCACGCTTTTGGATATCCGAGTTTTCGAAAAGCAGCCTCAGAGTGTTTGATTAGTGCAATATTCGATACACCAATCTCAGATGAAGATGTCGGAACGTAAGGCTTCTTGCGATCGGTCAAGGAAGCAAACGATAACCGAAGCAAAAATGGCGAAGGATACTGGGACCTTGCTTGAAAAGAATAATGATGGGCTGGAGCTCCAGATTGTTACTAAACCCTGCAGGGACTGATTGAGGGGACCAACAGGATTTCGCAGCGATGACCCCTGAAGATTCCTCCACCGTCGACGTCGTGCGGTCTTCGACCTTATTTACTCAACTACCTATTCACAATAACGCACCAAGAAAACTCAACTCCTAACATGAAGTAAACAATGAACAGTAAATTATGTATAATCAACTATTGATTATACCTATCATTATACTATTGTTTATATCAACGGATTGGTTATGTATACATACATCAATCCTTCCGTTCCAGTAGATGCTTCGGACGTTAGTACCAAGTGATTTTATTAAGACCTGATGAGTCTTAGGGCCTCATAGGGAGCCGCTCTCTACTTGGGGTGAAAACAAAAATGATTTTTTCATATAAACACATTGCTAGACCGTACGCAACAAAACTTTTGAAAATCCGATGACTAGAAGTGGTCTAAAAATACGTTTGAATCGGCCGACGTCCGCGTGTTGTTGTAAAATTTTGGATGGTTAATTCCTATTCATCCTTAAAAATCCTATTTTCCCTCAGACGTACACTCCGTACTACTGAAATGTACTGTCCGTACTGGTGCTTTCGGGCCCCGGTGTTGAATTACGCATTGAGTCTTGCAGCGTTGATATCAGGTGTTTGAAAAGTGAAACCAGCGAGGCAGGTGGAAAGTGAGCCTTGATACTATTAACAGACTCGCCTCAGGTGGGGGAGCAAATGGATTAACACAATCGGATTAGGTAATCTCCCACCTGAGCGCGAGAGGTAGTCTTACGGATTTGAGCGCAGTCGCGAAACACGCGGAAGGAAAACGACGCCTTATGTTGAGCTTTTCACACTTTTCACACAGACTGCAATCTACCATGAATCGGGTAGATGGTGGACCACATGAAACTTTCAAAATTGTTTAAATGATACATTTTTCCAAGCTATCGAAGAAGTGGCAATATGGCGGGTATTCGGCGATTGAAATAGGGAGGGAACGTGTGTTGTAATAATTACTTGAAATTATTTCAAGCTCTTCAGATCGTGACTTCACCAACTCACGAGGGACAAAACGGGATTTCTCTCGACACCAAGTTTAAACGATTATTGAACTTTGTAATGAACTCAAATTTCGTACGGGTGCGGTTTTGAAGGCGCGTAACAGGAATCTGAAGTTCCCTTTTCTGCAACACTTGGAAATAATAGTCCTATAATAGTCGTCAATAGACGTAACGCTCGATAATTCGAATATGTGTATTATTCAGCGTGGTCGCTACTTGGTGTAAGAGATACAATTGGGTAAAACAAGACTGAAAATGGAGTAGAACGCCACTAACCGCACCTTTCTATCTCAATCCGTTCCCAAGATATGATTTTTCAAATTTTTTCTTTTCAGAAAACCACGTTTTTTGCCATAAAAACCCACGTTTCTTCACTTTGAAACAACTTTTTTCTACTTTTTACCACATTTTCGGATTTAGCGTTATTTCCTACATACGTCTAATGCACATTCGTAATCAACAACGAACCTCTAAGGACCGCAATTGCAGTTCAGTTCGGGTGGCGGCGTTCTACTCCATTTTCAGTCTAGTATTACCCAATTTTTTCTTTTACACCAAGTGGCGAACACCCTGTATACCTATTGTATATATTTGAACATGACATACTCTTTAATCAAAAGCTCTGTTCACTTAAAACAAATTGCTCTGTCAACACCAAGTGGCGAACACCTGTATACCTATTGTATATATTGGAACATAACATACTCTTTAATCAAATGCTCTGTATAACTGGTGTGTTTTATTAGATACATCAATTACACTGCATTACGTATGCGATCGCACAAAGTTTCATGACGAGTCAGCTGTGAAAGTGAACCCTGAAGTGGCGCAATCCGATTGAATCTGTCTAGGAAATTATGCATATTAGAAAATCTAGTGATGAAAGGAGCTACAACAATATTTATAAATTCCTGTGCCGCCAAATTAAGAAGTCCTGGTGGGAAGCGGACTTTCATAGACACGTTGCCGTCCGAAACAATTTTCATATCTGTGTCACACTTCGCTCCGGATGATGTCAGGCGCAGTTTCAAACCTGAAACCGAAGATACAACGTCTTAGTCGTATACAGGCAAACGCATAACAAATACTTTGCTTTCGTTCAATGTATTTCAAACCCAAGTACACAGAAATTCGGTTATAGCGTAATATCGTGCATCGTATTCGAAACGTGAGGTCCTACCGAGTGTATAAGGGATAATACATAGAAATTCGGCTGTACAAGGACACGGCAGTCTGATTGGTTGAAGGTCTATATTGAAGTCTACGTCAATGTTCAACTAAACAAGGCATGTCATCGAAAAATTTCGAACGGATTTTCTATTTCAGTTTCCATCAAGATGTCCCAGGCAACACTATCCAAGAGAAGTATATCAATAGAATCATTATAATATGTACCATTTTGCGATAGTTTTGCTATTTTTTTCAATTCACGCTCGTTTTAACAACGTTTTTATGGTTCTACCTACTAGGGGTGGGGAACATTTAATGCCCTAATAAATAAACCTAAGACCAGAACCTAATCTATTACCAGAAGAACCCTTTTACTGGAATAACTGTTTTGAGAACTTGAGGGAAAGGCCTTCGAGGGCCTTTTTGTCGCCGGCCATTCGGGATTCCGTGATAATAGGTTGGCTGGGCCTATTCCAGGTATTACCAGGTAATAGGTGACGGAAAACGAATGCGTGAAAGGTGTGAGATAACAGTCGACTAGTTATTTGAGTGAGTATTGATTTAGTTTCGAGCGACAGCGACCGTTTGGTAATAGGTGGTGGTATTAGGTTATTTTGGTAATAGGTTACCGGTGATTCGGGAACCTTTCCAGCGCCCAACGCGGACTGGAAACCCAACAGCGTTGGGCGCTGGAAAGGTTTTCAAATCGCCTGTAACCTATTACCAAAATAACCTAATACCACAACCTATTACCAGACGGTCGCTGTTACTCGGTAACCTATTATCTAGAAATAACCGTATTAGCCATGTCTACTACCTTTGAGCTGTCATTGTGAACGAACACCTGGCTGTGCAACGGTATGGGTGGGTTCAAAAAATTTCTCTAAATCAAGATCTGTTTAGAGAGAAAAAGGTATTTCATTCGAAATTTTTGAGATGGGAAAATTTCAAACCCTAAATGGCTCCCTCCTTATCGATCTAGGGTTATGAAAATTGATCCTCGGCCTACCCTGTTCCCTAATCCAAAATATCAAATATTCACGGCAGGCGGACTTTCCAAAATTCGATTCTCCGATTCAACTCGAAATGTAAACCCACCAATTCTGATGTATAAACCTAATTTTGTTGGTGGCTTCGATTAGTTCAAAACGTTTACTTATTATCAACGAAATTACCTTGGATGCTCAGAAATGTTGAGCTCTCTCCGCCAAGAAGGAAGAAAGGCGTGCGAATAGTGAAATTGTAAAACTCTGCATCAATCTTCTGGAACTCCAACAGCACGTTAAGGATGTTCATTCCATCAGATGTACAAACGACGGCTGGTTTTTGATCGGTGGTAGAGAGCCCGATGCTACCGAAGTCGCCAATTCTGCCACCACCTAACTTTACTTCGAATCCTTCCATTCTCATGTCGAAGCCCTTCAGCGAGATGAAATTTCCTTTAGAGAAGTTTATTGCGTCCTGCAAAGGGACGACGATATGTTTTGCCGCATCGTCAGACACATCTGTGCAACCGTCACCTTTGGAGGTACTGCAAATTGAAAGAATGACAACACCGAGTAACACTGGATGGAACATGATAACGAACTGATTCCCTCCAGTTAAGCTGGTCGATTTTATGTTATTCAGTGTCAATGTTTGCATTCCACTAACGCATTCTATCTATTAACGACTAAATGAAACACTCATAAACTCTGATAACCAGTAAATTATTTTTCAATTTTTTCTCCGATGACAACAATTCACACTCGATTTTGATTGCACCGGTGTCACAAGTGGCTGGAGAAATAGTCCACAACTGCCTGTTTATTTTCCTCGAGTCCACTTGCGAATATTGCAACGAGAGAAGCGTTCATTATTAAATAATTAATCTAAATTAAATGAAGCAGTCGATATTTGACTTGAGGTACTTCTCACAAAATTGTTGTTTATTGACTCGGCGATTCGTCGAAGAAAATACGATGGTTTCAAATGGTTTCAAAATGTTTAGCTCCTGAATTATTTTTAAAGATGAATATTCTCGTGACGTCAAGAACTATCCAATCAGTGTGAAAAACTTAAGGAACGTTCATCCCAGACTTGGTTGGCTAAAATTAACAGAAAAAGTAGGCCTGGAAAGAAAATGGATGGACGTGACGTTGTAGTTTCCCAGCGACATTTCATCAATAATAATTATTGTAAGTTAATTTGGGTTTTCGAATCTTTTGCTTCTTCCAAAATCGTCTTGGTTCTTCCAAACTTCTTCTTATCTGGTTCTATCAAAAATTTAAATCTGACAAATGACACCTCAATTAAAAGGTTTTTTTTTACGCTGAACCCGATGGTGAAATCAGAGTTGCGATATATCATTCCATTCTCGACCTGGAGCACTTTGAATATGGAGAAACGTGGTTGTTACTTGAGAGGTTCTTTCCAGTTCATCTGCTCTAATCTGAATAACGGAATGAGACATCGAAATTCTGACTTCACCATCGTGTTCAGCGCTAAAAGAATCTATAAATTGAGGTGTTACTCGGCAAAAATGAGACAAAATTGAACATTTAGGTATGTCTGCTAACATTCAATATCTGCTCTAATCTGATAACGGAATGAGATATCACCATTCTAACTTCACAATTTCAGCTGTTGGAAAATTCATAAGCTGAGATGTTAGTTGGCATAAGGGAGACAAAATTTGTTATAAAACCAGTAAAATGTAGGAATTTTACATTTAAAAAACAACTAGGTATTTCTAAAGGTAAACATAGGTAGGTACTCTAAACGATTGAAAGGACCGAGCCAAAATGGCGGACAGTCATGGTACCACTGTTATCACCGTATCCAATAATATTCCCTCAAATAATCGATTGTTATGTCTTGAGAATACCACCTATAAAGATCTGAGTTTAATCGTGGATTTTGTAACAAATTATACCTAAGACTTAGGTATAATTTGTTTCAAAATCCACGTATTTATGGAATAGGTGGGGGCAAGTCCCAGCCAACAAGTTGAAAATGAGAGGCGAGTGATTCTGCTCGTTTGCTTTTGTGAAGATCTTTTGATTTGTTGCTAAAATTCCGAAAGTGTCTTAATAACTCCAAAAGGAAGAAGGGGACGGGGTCGTCGAAATGTGAGGGTGATGAGGTACCTACTTTGATAACGTCATTCAGCAGCTTCAGCCTCAAGAGGTCGAGAAGTCCCCCTTCGCGTCAACAGAAGTGTGATGAGAACCCACCGAAATTGGTACCGGCCGGATTGCTCCACTCGACCCTTTGTCGTGGCTAATGGGATAACTACGGTTTGGTTATGAATCGAGCAACTTCGTTAAAGGTCTCTCCGCGCCAAAAATCTCTCGTGTCAAGCCGTAAAATTGCTCTAATTAAGCTTTTAATCACTCGCCCAAGACTATTTTAATTAATTCATTTTCAACTTCGCGTGTTCGCGTTCCTTTTGACTGCCCAAGTTCCTGAGAACTGGTCGTTGAAGTTTGAATGGAAAGGAGATTTGTGTCAGCAGCAGAAGAACAGTTGGATCACTTGGTCATCATTTTGAGCAGCAACTGATTAGAAGAAAAATACTAGTACAATTTTTCTTAAAACTTCGAGAATATACGAGTAATTGTACTACTTTATGCAATAACCTGTGAGCGAGTATCATATTTCCCAATATCGAGTCCACTGTATCGCTGGTTTCGTCCAGTTCTATCACTCCCTTAGCTCATTTAGCGCGCTCTATTAGGTTTTTAACTACCAATTCTCGAGAAATATGAGGCAACAAGGCCTCTGTGGCTTTTCTGAATATGGAATCACCAGTTGAACGACATCAGGCGACTGACAAACGTCATTACGCTATATGAAAATAAGTGACAACAATTGGCGTGTAACTGATATTTACATAATCCAACTTTACAACTTTCAATAATTCCGGTATATTACTACAACGTATTGTCCAAACCATTTACCCAATCTAAGTGTTTTTTCAACTTTTCGATCGATGTGACTTATAGTGACTTTTTTTTCTATCATTCAATCAACCACATGTTTATTCATTTGATAAAATAAAAACATTTTACAATAAATGGAACAACCAAGACATGATACCGCTCAGGCCAACACCGTCAGTGGGAGTTCTGTTACATAAATACGCCTTACTTTAATAATTTTATGACTATATCTTATTTTAATATAGTTATTTACAATTCTAGATGATTGTGGGGAACCACTATATTCGATATAATTATCACAATAAATATCTACCATAAGCAACTATGATAGTCTGGTAGAAGCTCTTCTCATTCAACCCAGAAACTTTTCCTCAAATATAACCTAGTTTATCAAATTCAGCTCTCTTTAAAATTGGTCAGTTTTTGGTCAGCCTTTCCTCTCATACGAATTAAGTGAACGGTGTGTGCAGATACACGTATATGTAACGACCGCCAATTTATTTCGCACCTTCTCTCTTTACCTCTCCTCCAAATGTAGTAATATTATAACAAGGTGTGCAAATATCCATATCTGGTAACACTTGTTATATAGCATCTTTTGTTCCTACGATCTGGAGTGCAGAGGTAACAACCTTCGGTAACGCAGGTCATTCTTGTTACCACTTTCTCTTTAACTTCTCCTATGTGTAACAAGGCGTGCGATGTACACATCTGCTAACACTTGATACACTTAACCCTCATCTCTAATCCGGAGTGCGGGGCCCAGTACCCCCGGTAATACAGATACCCCGCATCGTTTTTTTTTTTTTAATTTAATGTGGCGATTGAGTAGACACAAGTAATGGAATCTGTAACGATACGAACACAGTTTTGACTACTGCCGTTTGGCAGATAATCTTCGTCCATCCTGACTATGCGTTGAAACTGGCAGGAACAGGACTCCTCCCAATGTAAGGTACTCAATTCAGGGGAGACCAACCGGAGGGCTAATCTGCCGTTGACACCTTCAAACGCACGAGGGCGGAGCTCATGGACGCAAATTGATTCGGGAACAGCCATATCAGTCAGGGCAGCTGTGTAACCCTCTGAGTGAGTGATCTATGTTGTCTCGAGTCGGTTGTTCAGTAGATCGATCTTCATAAACCTTAACCTCGAACTCGCACTCGTAACCCTACTGAAAATCTAGATGACATCACATTTATTGTGTTATCATTGGATATTAAATACAAATTTTGTACCTGTTGTGAGTTTCTTAGTTGTGTTCGAATGCCTGAACCGATTTAGATGTGACTTCGCCAACACGGTAGAGAAACGTTAAGGTTAGGATGAGCTATATAAATAGATAGTATCTTAATATTAATAGATAGTATCTTACCCTCCGTGAAACCGCCTCTCTTTTTTCTCTAGCCTTTATTCTTCCTCCTACCATTCCACAATGTAGAATTTTCTAGATATTTATATTCACTAGAAAATTCTACATCGCCGTATTGAATGGGATATTTATAAATATCCCATTCAATACGGCGATTTAAGAACACTACTGACCTGAAAATTCTTTGGTCTCCAATATTGAAGAAGAAGAAGAAGAATAAGATATGTATTTCTAGTACAATACAAAAGTATTACAAAAGTAGTAGTAAATTTAATTTAAGAACAACGAAAATTACTCAAGGAGAAATAAAGGACATGATTGCGAAATAGACTTATCTTTTGACAAGCTCAGTTGGGAGGAGAAACACTTAACATACTTAATACTTATACTTAATATCAGTATTCATATTATTGTCAAATTCTTGTGTTGGCTGCCCATAACTAGAAGCTAGCTGCACTATAGAACTCCCGGGAATGCGGAATAATCCCTGGTACACAAGCTGTGGGAGTTTTTGGAATCTAGTCATATTTCAGGTGGACGTCAGCAGGTTGACATTTCATCAGTGGAAAGGGGCTTAAGCCCTCACCCGCCGCCTTTTACCCGGAATATGGTGGTAGAGAGAAAATTATGATCGACCCTTCTCTTCTGCTCCGTTTGAAACGGTAGAAATGGGAATCGGCGGTAAAATGCGAGGGAGGGCGGCAAAGGGGGTTGACGTACAGGGATTTGAAGCGTAATTTGAACTGACGTCCCTCGTCGACCCGGTGATGAATGCGGAGGTTGTAATAAGCCCAAGGTGAATGGCAAGGTAAGTTATCGGCCACTTCCCATGCCTGGAGATTGATATATTGTTTTCCGAGAGGACCAACGTTAACGGTAACGAGGGAAAAGGACATTTTCCCAATTATTCGGAAAGCTTTGACACCTGTCATATTTAAATATCAAATTTCTGAGGGATTTTCCAGGACACCTTCTTCCCGACGAGTAGACCGTGAACATGTACAACTGATTCGATTCACTAACAGTCGGTTAGCGTCAGGGTGAGTTAATAACTAGTGTCCTGTTTCTGTTTTTAAACGGGTCTTCACGAAGAACGAGACGTCATGGTATGATCACGTGTTGTGCCAATCTCTACGCAAATTCTTGTTGCGTGATTTTTGTAACAATCAAGCTGTTATTCTCGTCCAAGTCATCAAGGAGATCGTAACAGTAGTTAGATTCAGTCGGTTTGATGTACAGAAGCTCAGAAGATGTACAGAACATGTACTGATGTGCATACGTTGCACTGATGTACATAAGCTGTGCAGATTTACAGAAGCTCTGCAGATGTACAAAGGCTCTGCAGATGAGCAGAAGCTCTGCAAATATGCAGAGGTTATGCAGATGTACATAAGCTCAGAAGATGTACAGATCCTGTATCGATGTGCATAAGCTGTGTAGATGGGCAAGAGCTCTGCAAATATACAGAATTTATGCGGACGTGCAGAAGCTCATTTGATGTACAGAACCTGTACCGATGTGCGTAAGCTGTGTAGATGGGCCGAACCTCTGCAAATGTCCAGAAGTTCTGCATATGTCCAGAAGTTCTGCATATGTACAGAACCTGTATCGATGTGCATAAGCTGTGTAGATGGGCAGAAGCTCTGCAAATATACAGAATTTATGTAGATGTGCAGAAGCTCAGTTGATGTACAGAACCTGTACCGATGTGCGTAAGCTGTGTAGATGGGCAGACATCAGTCTTTTATCGAGTTATTCAGGCTCTCACATTACTCAGTGGCCCATAGTTCTCATGAAATTCCATCAATTCAGGTTCAACTATAACTGTTTTTCTCGTCGTTTATAAACGTATGCACTACAAACATTTGCGAATTATCGTAATAACGGATGAGGTCATTTGATGAATTTTATCTCCCGAGTGAACTTGAACTGAATCACTTCCATCGCCGTTTTCACGTGGATCCCCTCGACAACCTGCCTCACATAATTTCGTTCCCGTCATTCGAAATCGCTGAACCACATGAAAAATTGCGGGCGAGTCTCATTTTACGATAAACCCGAATAACCGTAAACGTATTTTATGACCTCCGGCCCGCGGGAGCTCTCCCCTCATATGGTAATGCTGACTTTGGGTGTCTGCCAAGCAAAACACTCATGCAGTTGAAATGTACGTTTGCTGCCTCTCCGACGGTCAGGGGGTTTGGAACCGCGTTGAGTGATTTACTGGTGGTCTCATCTGAGTGATATACACAGCTTTATGTGTAGCGAGTATTCAATTTGAGAGCGAGTTCACGTAAATATTATAATCTCACTCTTGTTATTGAAAACCCACTAAAATTTACAATGGTGGTGGAATATGTGACTGCTTGGCCAACATATAAATTCAATTCAATTTATATTTATATTTTATTTGCATACTAAACAAATTATTGCAATGAGATGCGAAAAGAAACACGGTTCTTCTGGAAATACATAATACATAAGATAAATAATAATACATAACATGTGTGTTCGTGTTCATGTAGCTATCCTTTAGAGCCAAGTATTCATACAGGTATTCTTTTGTACCCTTTTCTTTTATAATTTCTGTAAGATTTTCGTACTAAAAATCTGGCCTTTCCACATTCCATCGTGAACCAAGGCTTATTACCTCGCTTGTAAGATTTTGGATCAGCCATTCGCCTCAACCCTATCATGCCAACCTCACGAGCAGTCTCCCATATTAATCCTAGAAAGGCTTCATAGCAAGTATCCAAATCGGAAAAATTCGTTTCCCAAGTCCTGGAACACAACGCTAATTTCATATCTTTTCATCATGGCACCATCTCTTATATCTAATGTTGAAACTACATTCGGACAAGAACTCTGATTGCCGTTCAACTCTCTAGAGGCGCGCAGGCTGAGCGTAGTAATGCATGGGAGATGATCCGATACAATATGTTATTTGCATGATAGGTATTTTCTTAGATCGGGTCTTGCGGGGAGCGACGGGCATTGCCTATAGCCCCGCAATAAGGTTTAATGATGAATTCATGCGATTTATATGTAAGTATATTATTGCATTGAAACTTGAAAATATGTAGAGCATCACTCACAGCAAAGTCATCAAAGATTTCAATAGCATCATAGCTTATCAAAGTCAAATCTATAACACTGGTGCCATTCCTTCCCAAAAATGTAACAACAAATTAAAAAGTGACTACGTTTATTTAAAGTTTTCAGGGGAGGCAAAAACCATCAATACACTCACGTAAAATCAGAATCTCACTATTAAATGGTAATGAAGCCCAAAAACAATGCTTAACCATATACCCTACAGCGCTGTGTAAATAAAATAGGGTCGCACCCACTTTACAATCCTAATCTTAAGTTTCCGTACTTGGTGGTTTTCAACACTTGGTGTGGACTTTTTTTAATTCAAATTGATCAAAATTTGAAAAATGACAATGTTTTTGAAAGATCATCAATAAAAATGATTGTTTTTGTAATCAAACTATCTAGTGAAAGGTAAAACTTGTTTGAGTCCGATTGTTCGGAACACAGTTTTATTTCTCCTTCGGTACGTTTTCCCGATTAACAGCTGCTAAATTTCTCTTGCGGAATAATTCCTGTCGCCGAGTTTGTCGCAGTCTCTTTTCTTCGATAGGGAAGATTACAATTTCGGGGGCCCTGATCAGAAAAGGCGGTTGTCATTGTTTTCCATGCCCCTTCGTGGCCTCCTTCGCGATTTTGAAGAGGTATTGATCGAAGTTTAGTGTGGATCATTATGATCCGTCTTGTAGAATATAGGACTGCTCGTGGGATACAAAACGCAAAGATGGGAATTCAGGATTTTTAAATGATTTTTACTAATATTTTCAATTTGACGAGCCTCCTGTAATTAATAGTACCTATGAATGGCTTATCAATCAGGAAATTGCGTTTTTATCACCAGGACGTTAATTTTGTGGATACGTATTCCTGGTATCGACCACAAGCCTTACCACGTCGTAACAAGGCGTTATAGTGTATAGATAATCTCACTTTGTGACTATTACCATTAACAACATTATTCTCCTTACTTCGCTTAATGAGTTTTAATTTTCTATAACGCCTTGTTACGATGTAGGAAAGCCTTGGGGTCGATACCATGAATACTGAACCAACTGAACGTCCTGGTGACAAATCCGCAATTTCCTGAATTATAAGCCCGATGATTCATGCTATTCATTACAGAAGGCTCGTCAAATGAAATGTGATGTTTCGAGAAATATTAGTAAAATTCATTTAAAAATCAACAATTTTTAGCTTAGCGTTTTGTATCCCCACGAGCAGCGGGTCCGTATCTTACCGTCCTTGAATCAAATAAATATGTTTCCTGGTATCAAATAAAATTCCAATTTAGTATGCGATGTACTTGAAGGGTGTCCACTTTGTGAGCTTCGTTAATAACATCTTACTGAAATTTGGGAATAACGTGGTATGACCGCAGACTCGTATGAAATTAGGTTATGCGAAACCTTTCTTATCCAGGTGGTCAATCGATTTTTTTGAAAACTCTTTCGAGAAATTCAGGTGCGATGAACAGTATCATTACCCACGTCGTTGCACCATGAGCTCAAAACGTGGGTATCTCCAAGATTTCACCCTCCGGAGAGTTAACTCCCAAGAGTCGACTAGGAGTTTTGACGAGGGTCAGATCTTCCCATTTGCTTGGTAAACACCTTCCTTCCTAGGGAACTTCCGAAAATGCCTTCAAGACGAATCAATATGGCTCAACGGAACTGATTCGCAACAAGCAATTGAGAAGATTACGTGCTTTTGCTATTTATATACGGATTTCTAAGAGGTTTGTTACTCCATATGGAATGAAATTCCAAAGATGAAGTGTTTTGGTTTAATTTCATGAAATCCATCGACATTTCCTTAAGGCCCGTGTTGAGGGTGTATTTCATTTCGAATGAATTAGTTCTGAACCGTAATAGGTTAGTGCAAGGCTACTGTAACCTGTAACAGGTTACAGGTACCCATGGAGTTTAGGCAGCATTACCTACGTGTTCTTACAGCTCACATCTCAACTAAAACCAAAGCTTTACTAATGAACCGAACAATTAGTCGATTTTGGGAGAAAATCATGAATAGGACAATAATTGAATACTAAAATCCTTGGCCGTGCACTCGAATCGGCATGTAGCTGGACAGGTTTCTAAATTTGGCTCCATAAAACAGTAAAAACAAAATGCATTATTGCTCATAATAAACTCGGGGGAGACGAACTGAGCACAGTGGTTTTAACCCTTCTCCAATGGTAGGCAAATTGAGCGGTGGTGAACTGAGCACTCTCAAGATCACAGGGGAATTGAGCACTTCCCTCCCATCATACTATTATAGTATCATAATAGGTGAGAATTGATACTGAATCTATTTAGGTGCTTATCTTTAAAATACTTTAAACCACTAATCTATACAGACAGATGTTACTTACGTCTTATTAATCCATATTATTCACCTAAAAAAGAAGATGTTTATTAAATACAAATTTTGGTATACGAACACCAGGTGTTCGTCCTGGTGAACTTCACTGTTAACCTGTGACTCTAGAGTAATTCACTGGATTTTTGTGTTACTAATAATGATATACGCTTTTAAAATATTCAACAACCCCCAAATGAATTTGTACTCAACACGACACAAAATTTCATTTTAAATTAATATTTGGGCTGTGCAAGATCCTTGATAATCGACGTGGAATACCACAGTGTGAATACAAAACGCATTTATGAGTGTGATACTGTCCACACTGTAGCCTGGTGACCTTACAAAGGGGTGCTCGTGCTCCTAAGTGAATTTAATTATCGTTTTTTCTGTTAGGTACGTGAAAAATTAAACTCACTTAAGAGCACCCTTTTGTTAGGTCATCAGGCTGCAGTGTGGAGTATCAGGGGTTTAGTGCCGCTGAAGGGCTGTTGCACTTCAAGAATAATGCCAAACTGTAAATCGGAATCGCTCGTGATACTGAGCGGATCAGGGACTGAAGTGAGTGTTTCAAATGGCTCAGTTTAGTCTCATGACGTTATCAAATCCCCTGATCGTGCGGGGAATTTAGCATCGTAATGTTATGTTACCGATTTCCCCATTTTTTCTCGTTATTTGTAGATGTGTGAGATGAGAAAGTGTACGGCGTACTTCAAACTGCTGTGTAGGCACCTTTGTGGGATGCAGTGTGTTAAAATTGCCAATATCTGTAAAAAACGGGTTTGAGAACGGAGTTTTCAATGGCTGGTTTAGAAAAACTTCAGTGATGTAAAAGCTGCAAGAGACGTTTGTTTCGTGGCGCAATCACCCCCTTGGAGTTAACCCTTTGTTTAGCCGCTCTTTTTTCTGAGCGTTGATGAGGTGCATAATAACTCCCGCTGAAAAATCTTGGGTCTGAACTTTCTTTCTAAACGGGCTTTATTCTGTGAATAATCCTCGTTACTTCAAAGGATCAGCGATCGCGCCTCGTTATGAACTCTGAATCACTCGCAACTTCGATCAACTTGAACCTGTAAGAATGTTAATTCCCTCAACTACCACTTCAATCTTCATCTCGTACCACTTGTGATGGCAGCTGCTGTGGCTGTTGGTGACTGTAACGGTAACTTATGCAGCATTCACTGTTAGCGTGTCTTTGTATAGAAACCACAATAATCGTGTGAGTTGTGACGATGAACTTACCCGGGATGTAATGTTGAGCGAGGATTTACTAATCCACGAGTGCTTGAAGACAAAAATTTTACAATATTTACATTAAAGACGCATGATTAACTTATATCCTTTGGAGTAATTATACGCCCGAACCATTCTACCAACTGTTAATTGGTGAAATTTACAACCACATGGTAGACCGAAGTGAATGAATGAATGAAATGAACTTTATTTCCTTAGAAAAAAAAAAGACACATAGAACATTGCGCAATTATGTCGCTAAATGTACGATAAAGTAATAAGTACCTACTTACATTTAATTTGTCAATGGAAACTACCCCCTCCCCCCCTCATAGATCAGGGATAATCAAGCAGACCATTATGGCAATAAATCAATACAGAAGAGAAGAAAAAAATAAATAAAAATGATCAGAAAATGAATATTAACTTCAATGATCAATATTAATTATTTAGAAAGAGTAGCTGAACTTGAGCGAAGCCTCTTATAGTCTACTGGTAGTTATAGTATCGCATTCCGATGAACTGGCAGGAAAAAAATGCGTTTTTAAAGGAGGATCTGCTGAAGGAACTGGGATGAGCTAAGGAGTCAGGAATAGGTCGTAAGATAAATGGCAGGTTGTAATAGAAATGTCGGGTTGTGGATTGTAAACGGCTTGCTGGTAGTCTTACGATGTATTTTACATTCTAGAAAGTAACATTTATTTTTTCATAGTCGACCTGATTTATGGCTGCTAGCGACACACCTCAAGAATGTGTCACCTCAAGAATAAAAACAGGGTTCGTGCCGGTCAGGGAAGTCAGGGAAGTCATGGAAAAGTCAGGGAAATATAAATGGGCACTGGAAGTCATGGAAAAGTCAGGGATATTGGATTTTGGTCAGGGAAAAATCTCAAATCGGGTGCAGAATTGCGAAAAATCCATGATACGCGTCGAAAACCCCTTTACCTTTGTAAGGTATGGTTTATGTAAACCACGTACTCAAAACTTTTATGTGTTTTATCTTGTGATTCTATCTCTTACTTTGTTTTAAGTAAACTTCGTTTTTGGTTTATTATCTTCGATAATGAACCATTGGAATCGCCCAAAGAAAAAATTTTTTTAACCCCCCCTCAAAATTTGTTGGTTTACGTTTCAAGATACGTAGATTCAGAAAATCAAATAAAAAAAAAATCCGCCCGTCCGCCGTACGCCGTCCGCGCCACTTTGCCCTGTTAGCGTTGAGTTAAAATTACGAAATTTTTATTATGGGTTTCGACCAGCCCCACAATGGTCCTCGAAACTTTTCATAACCCTTGGTCAAGGGGAAGGGGTTCAAAACGAATTTTGAAATTTTGAAAATTTCATATCTCGAAAAATTCATATGGAACGGTATGTTTTTTATTTCATATTTAGATAGAGTTTGTTCCGTAGATTTTTTTAAGACCATCCGCAGCTCTGTACGACCAGCCGTTCGTTCACAATGACGGCTCAAAGATTGTGCCTCACAACACGATCGTGACTCAAACTGTTGAAATACAGGTCAATTTTCATACTAACGAGGTGTTTGGAACATCATATGGCTTAAGTGATGTCGAGTTTGTTGTTCTGAGGTGCGTTTCGTGCTACGGAAATGAAGGTATTTTCGAATGTTTGTTGGTAGGTACTTCTTTTATAGAAAAATTATTACCGACGTAGTATTAAAAACCCCAGAATTATATCGTATTAATTAAGCATAATTAATAATAAATACGAATGATTAATACCTAACAATAAATTATAATAATTTTCAGTAGGTACTTGATAAAATTATTAATAATTAGTGATAATTCATAATAATAATTAATCTAACATTTAGGATCTAGACATTTAGACCTAGTGATCTAGACAGAAGGGTGATCTGTACAAAGAAGATAATGAACCGTTGTGTCAAGAATTTGCAGAGTTTTTTTCTTCATTTGCGCATCTAAAATTTTCGATTCATGCAAAACGTTACTGTTTAAAGGATCCTGAAACGTTGTGAAAAGTCAGGGAAAAATCGAAATTTTTGTCTGGAAATCAGGGAAAAGTCAGGGAAATTGAAAATTGAAAATCGGCACGAACCCTGAAAAACCTCGAAGAAAAACTACTTTTGATGATATCTTAGATATTAAATACACAAATTTTGTGCCATTGAATAATTTTTGTCTCAATGATTACCTAATCAAACAAAAATCAATCAGCACTTTAATACCTTGATATTGGCCTCGTGGATAGGGGTGATTTCGACGATACCATTCCCTATTCCTCAACCCAGTCTCCCTGTTACGCCAATTACAGCAATTCGTCATTGTTACAATCTGATGCTTGTCACGTGACCTCTAGAATAATAATTATAAATAGGTTTGAATTCTTCCTCGGATGGACTGGAGATTACTGGAATAGTGGGACTGCACTGCCGGAATATTTTTTCATAGTTGCACGTAAGGTTCATTTACTGAGACATGAGTTCTGCCATTTCTGACTGTTGACACATGGACGCATCGGACCTCCCCACTGCTGCAATACTGCAGGACAGGAGAATATTACGTCCTTTGCATCTGCTCCCCCGATCTTCTGAGATACTATACATCCTTTCAGTGTCAGCATAGATGCTGATATGTATTTGCTAAATACAGATCTGTATTTGCTATCGTCGGCGTATGAATGACGTATTTTATGGCATACTACTTGTGAAGATTTGGGTCATAATAGTACTGTGTAAGTCTAAGGCCACAGCGGAAATAACCTAACTTTACACCAGACAAACTAAGAACACAACCGTATCATTGTGTTCAACTCACAATTTGCACCCAGTTGGGGTAGTTGAGAAAACCTATGAAACTCACCTGCGACGCCAGAGGGCCAAAACAAGGAGCAAACTTTATACTTAATTGTAACAATTGTCATTTCATATTGGGTGAATTATTTCCTCAAGCTGTTGTTATACCAACAAAAGTACGACCCAACTGTGAAGTTAGTTTAATTTCAGTCAATTGCTCTGGCTTTCTGACTTCTTTCCGTGTTTCAAAGGACGAGCTAGAGCACGGTTGAATTTCATTAGGGCGAATACAGTCTGTATGTATATGAAAGCGATGTTATTCCAAGGCCACTACTGATTATATACGAAATGGAAAATCCTACAGTCCGTCGCAGGCACCTCCACCTGTTCTTCTTAACATCGTGCCTTTGTCCTGGAATTGACGGTCTTCGTTATCATATCACTATCGCGCTGTCCTTTGCGGTTTCTCGTCTTGGCCCGCTTGAGTCTTTTGATACTCGATCCTCCATTTTGCTTGAGGTCTTGTCCTCCGGCAGATTTCATAAAGGCACTTGCCGTTCTGATAAGACTTTCGGGGGATCTTTTGTGCTCGGCCCTCTATTGTTGAGGCGTCAACGCAAGAGCGTATGTCGAGAAATCACTTTGAGACAATGAGGGTCGTGTTGCATGCGTCTAAGAATAACTGAGTTCATGCGAGATTAGGATGATACGTAGTTAATTCACGGGTAACATCATAGTCTCACCAGTGACATCTGGTGGATTAATGGAGGATAATAATGAGACCGAACGATCAACTCAGGTCCTTCGAAAGTCTCATCAATTTGACCCACTCCACGATTTTCCAGGGGTTTAGACTAAGCATCAGTATCAACCTGTAGTTATTGATACAATTATAGTCTATAATCCATATTATATTTATATATAAATATATTGCCATTTTGGTTCACGATCTACCAGGTGCGAGCTGTGAAACTGCACCATCCAAAATGAAAATTCCGTTCCCTCTTCAATAGCATTCTGGTTAAAGGTAGCTAACTCAACTGTTTGTTGGCAAATTCTTGCCGGACCAATAAAACACTGGTTCCAATTCCATAACTACGAACGATGTAGGTAGATTTTGATACAAACTCTGGCAAACACTTATTACCTTCAAGACCTTCAACACTTATTACCTTATAATGGGACTATAGTTGGCGGGGTTTCTAGCATTTCCACGATGAAACTTCAATAAATAACTGCAAAATTGCAAACTTTTGGGTCGGTCTTGCATCCGGCCAGAACTTGACGATTAAGTTTCCTTGCTGAATCCGAATCCGAGTTCCATTTTTTCGGATTGGCTCGTTTTTATTGAGAGAAACGCTGGTTTTTTAGTTTTTTTTTTAAATCGTCTAACTTAAAAATCTGTGAAAATCACAGTTTTTCTGTACACTTTTTGCGTTTGGTTGCAAAACCCGGTAAGTCCACTTTTTCA
Source organism: Stenodema calcarata (assembly GCA_963920205.1). Taxonomy (NCBI): domain Eukaryota; kingdom Metazoa; phylum Arthropoda; class Insecta; order Hemiptera; family Miridae; genus Stenodema; species Stenodema calcarata. The sequence goes on along the minus strand of OY986053.1, from coordinate 3,688,650 downwards.
GTTTTTGAGAAAATGACCGAAAACGATTAGAACATGATTTTTGTTCAATCTGAAGCATTTCACAGGTCTTAATCTCAGCAAAGGTCTTTTAGGTTGAGATAATCGACAAAGAAACTGTTTTTGACACAGTTATTCAGCAAAGTGATTTTTGAGCTTTCTCTGTACCGAGCATTTTTCTCTGTATTTTTGAAAGATTTCCAATCTTAAAGATTCTGGGAGGCCGTTGAACCATCTTACACCCTCCGCACGGTATGAATTGTAACCAAAAGTGGTACGGAAGAGAACAACCTTCATTCTACTGGAGGCGCTTCTGGTGAAGATCGAATGTGACAGTGTGGTGAAACTCCTTCATGATCTGTTTTATACAATGCATTTCAACAAGCGGGCCAAATCTCAAAATCTTCAATTGCCTAAATAACGGCTCTGTGTGGTCTAGGAATTCCTTCTTACCTATAATTCTTATAATTCTTTTTGGGCGATGACAATGGCCACTAGAGAACTAGAATAGGCACAGCCCCAAGCAAGTAAAGTGGCCCCAACACAGTACCTTGAGGAATACCATAGTTTGTGGTATTCAATATTGAGCCTTTAGTTTCATTTAGTTTGACACATTGCTTTATATCCGACAGATAATGTGGAATCCACTTGATTACTGTATTTCCACATCCTAATTTACCAAGTTTTGCAAGTAATTTAGTATGGAAAATGGAAATTCAGAGGAGTACATTTTTAGGGTGGACTCATTACTAATGATGCTGATTTAAATTAATTTAACATTTTGGTCCATCGCTGACTAGGTGTACAAACCGTTCCGCACCCTCGAATTTACTGTTCGTTGAATAAACTTTACATAATTGTCAGACTAGGCGGCTCTTGAGCGGCTTGGCAACTCAATGAAGTAGAATAAAGTTAGCAACAGACAGAAAGATAGATATGAATCGTTTTGTACGTTCAGAGCAGATTGTTTGTTTATTCGATAAAATCACCGTATTGACCGACCCCGTTGTGAACGGCCCCACGAATACCATAAGTGCTCCCGCAAACAATTCACAGGAGAGAGCTCCTGTTTATTTTGGCAATCGCTGCGGTAGTTGTTCTCTCGGTTTGAAGGGAGTCTAGGATTCTGCGTCAATCGATGGGTGGGTTTTCGAACGTGGTTCACGTTTACAGGACATTTCCATAACCGTCTAGTAGCATTTGGTTCAATATTTACCACACATGGAATCGAATTTTCGCATTATTTCCAAGTCACAATTTATGCGTTAGAATGAAACACTACCATCATGTTCCAGCAGCATCTGCAGATTCCGACCATATAGGTAATATATTGTCGAAATCTGCGGATGCTGCTGAAAAATGTTATCGTCCATATGAATTATATTATCCCGCCCTCTCTGATCTGAGTTCACGCATTGACAGACAACTCAGAGACATCGTAGACCGGATCGATACAACAGCAATGATATATATTTCGTACGATTCCGCTGATGTTTCACAATTCACCGGGTAATCCACTATTAACCCCTAATAGCTTCGTTATGGACTGTGTTATCGTAACGATTTCCATAACTCTCGTTTCTACAATTCCATCTCGAGGGATTCATTTCGTATCATTCACTGTAACGCCTTTAGCAACGGCTATATTTCAGTTGGAGATTCTCCAAGAAACCTATAAATCTCACCCTAATAACTATTCTAACCGTAAGTTTTAAGCCATATTGATCTCTTCCCGTCCGACAAGATGCGTCCTTCCATTTATTTTACGCTATTCGCGAAAAGACGATCATAAATAACGCCGTTCTAAAGCCCCGAAGGGCATCATCCTCTTCCCCAAAGGCTCATCAGAACTGGAGATTATTCGGAAACATGAGCTCAAAACTTTTCCATCGGCGAAAGATCTTTCTCCTCAGTTGATGATCTTTTTTAGTCTAGGAAAATCTCCGCCCGAAATACCCTCGTCTTGCAATAAAGTGCACGATCCGAGACTCCTTCTCCGGCATCTCCCTGTTAATAAATGCGGAGGAAAACTTCAGCTGTAAAAAGATCTTTATTGCTTCGGCTCAAGCCTTTTCACTCGTTTTCCTCAGGAGGTGAAGATGAGAGCGTGGAAGGCTTGAAGGTAAAACCTGGAGTAAGTAGAAGATGAAACGTTTAGCCTAAATTCAAGGAGAGTTGAACCTTACTGCTCCTTTTTTAAGAGCAAAAGTTGCCTGAAACTATTACACTAGTTTACAACATTTTGGGTCGGTCTGGCATCCGGCGGAGCTTGTGATTTTTTACCGTTTTTTGGGGGCTAAATCCGAATCCGAGGTAAGTTTTTTCGGATTGGCTATTTTTCAGAAATTCGCTGCTTTTTAAGGCGTTTTAATTTTTTTAGTTATGCCTCAATCCAACTCAAACGCCTTCCAAAGGTGCCTAACTTGTAACATTATCGCAGATTCCGAATATCACCTTATTATTGCGATTGCACCGCTTCCGCACGAGTTGTACATAATCTACAATATAGCACATTTAGTTTGGATATTGTTCTCTCATAATTGTTTTTAAAAATTATGAAATCCTCTTGTGGCAGTAGTACGTACTACATACTACCAATTGTGTTATGATATAACACATATATTTCTTTTTCTGGAGCCCTGACCGACATCTGCGCTGTCCTGGGATCTCGTACTACATCACAATCACAACCACATCGCAATCACATTGCAGTATATTATACTGTAGATTGTGATTGTGATAATATTATAATATTATTACACTGATATGACATATCGCATAGTGATTGTGATGTGATTGTGGTGTAGTAGATCCCAGGACAGCGCAGATGTCGGTCAGGGCTTCAGAAAAAGAAACACAACGTGGATCTTTTGGAGTGGGGCTTACAAGAATAATCCTTTAATGCTCCCGAAGAGAAAGGCATTGCCAGGAGCTTCTACCGAGAGGTGCCCTCGGCTGAGGACTAACAAAAACAGCTACCATCGTAAATAGGCGATGTAAATTGAGAGTGTACTTTTTGGAAATCGCCCGAAGTGTGATTGAAAACCAATCATAAGTCCTTTGCTTCGTTCTATGATCATCACATTTTTAGCTAGTTATTACTACACTATTAGATGGATGACCCGTAAAAAATTGAGATAGTTGTACGAATTGTCTTGCAAAACAAGAGAAAATGCTATAATTCAAATTGGTACAAGTTTAAAATAACCTCTATACCTCATTATTTCAATATTAAAAAAATCTTATATATTATATTATAAAATCTTATAAGATTTAGTACCTGTGGATTTCCTATATTTCCCTAGGATTGCATTGTACCACTGCATCATCCTTATTTGGGTTAGGAAGCTGCTTGAAGGGCATGGGCACGGCCTGACGAAGGTAATCATGACGCTCAGGACGTGAAAAGTAAAGGTGAATGAATTGAACGACTCTGTTGAATCTTGACGCTGGCCAGGTCACGACCAAATCAGCTCAATAGCTAAGATACCCACAGAGGATCTAGTATGCAAGACTCATATAGCCTCATAGCATCGTAATACTGAACTTTCTCTCAGATCTTGAACGATATTTTTCAAATCATTTCAGAGCCCACCAAATCAACTCGAGATGAAATGGTTTTTCGACGATTGTTTTTCACCATTAGAATCCATTAATGACCGTCAAGTTAAGTTAGCTAGTTGTGCTAAAGTGAAGATCTAAATGTGAATCATTAAACTTCGAGGGAGCTTAGTCCAGAGTCAGGTTTTCTTGCTGCGACCGCCAAGCTGCTCTGCGAGTTCAGTGGACCGCACCTTTGAAATTCGGCTAATACCTTCCGGTGAGCTCCACGATTATTATATCCTCTTATACGAACATCGTGGACGGTCTGGCAGAGGATCTAAACTGGGTTTCGGGCAACTAAAAGTCACAGAGATACAAAAAGTAAAATGTTATATTTCGTTTTAATAAGTTTTGTCAGTAAATTTCGAACTTACCTACTTGAAATAAATCATCAAGTTGACATAAACATCATGTGGAAACACTCGTCTAAATCAGTATGATTTATCGTCCTAATCTTTAAACAGATTCTTCAACATTGAAAATTAGGTACTTTGGACCTGTCCAGAATTTATATTCCATTGACTTTATCATAATCCGCTATTATGAAAGGTTATATATTATATAATAGTATATATATAGAGAGTAACATATTATGTTACTCTATAGTGCACGAGTATTCGGGATGTATTCATTTACGAACATCTCCGTGACCAAATACCTCCGCCATTAGGAGGTCGGAAGTCGGATTCCGCACGAGACGTGACCAAATACCTCTGCCATGTGGTAGCTGTAAGCCAAAATTTCAGGACCACATCGACGTTTCTTATTCGATCGGGAGACGCTGAAACCGTCGCGTTAGAAGCAGACATCAGAAACATCAACCGTCGCCGCCAAGGTCGGATCTTACACACTTTGTGTATTTAATACCAATAGACATTGGGACATTCGCGTTAGAATCTACAATTTAATTTTGTATATTGATTTTATCCAAAGAGCAGCTCCCGTTTTCATTTCATTCTCAAGTCCATTATTAAGAATTTAATTTCTCAATATTGATTCACGTTCCTTCTCATATTTCGACAACGATAAATAAATAATTAATAAATCTTGAATGGACGCATGATCGCTTGAATGGATGCGCTTGTGACGCATAGAGCTTCACGGTTTGCAACGTACATCTGTATGTCGATAGCACTTGGTGCGTTTGCGCTTTTCAATAGTCGAACAATCCCACCGGGCGGCGGTTTTCGCGGTAAACCCGTTTTTCCAGGGGCGAAAACCCAAAAAACGAAACAATATCATCGGATTACTCTGACGAAGTCGAGGTAAAATCGGAACAAGGGCGCCACTCAGTTTCTTTTTACGGCGTGTGAATGACTATCGACCCGCGAAAAGAAAAAGAAAGAAAACGCTGAAAGGAAGTTGGGGGCTATCGCCAGCTGCTGAGGGAAACTCGGCCCAAGTGGTTCAGCCAATTGTGTCGGAAGAATCCACACGTGATCTCTTGATAAACTCTGGTCGATTGAGATCCGCGTGATGGGCAAACTTCGTTTATACCAAGTTTGCCGTGTTGAAGTCGATCGGGCGGTTCGATGAGTGTCTACGGGTCGATAGTGGTTCACAGCTAATATTATTACCTACACGTTATACAATATAGTATACATATGTATGCTGTAACAGTGTCTGAGACTCAAATGGTTACTGCTACTGCCTTATGAGTGAAATCCTTCTTTTCAAATCTCTTCAACGTCATTTAGGTTTATTATTGACAATATTTTCGTTTCTATTGGTTTGTTTTGCAGCTTAAATTGTTTTTACTGATTCCTTCATTTCCAAAAGGGATAGGATACAAAAATATGGGATACAATGAAAAATCCAGCCTAGGCACAATAATGGAAATTGATCCCCTATGTAGGCAAATGCCCGTGGCAGGGGATGAGCAGCCACTGGGTAATCCAACGATATGCAAATTTAATAAATCTAACAAATTCTTTCATAATTATTTCAAATCCTTCATAATTCTTTCCTACTCAGTTATATATTGAGTATCATTATAATATATTGACATTTTATGTCTTTACTCTGGCACATAACTCGAAAAACGTTACACAAAAGCGTTACACGAAATCGTCACGAAACTTTCTGATGATTTTCGCTTACAACCGATTCGTTGCTACGGAACTTTATCTTCGCCAGTTATCATCGTACAAAAATCGTTCACCACTCGTTGGATAGCTCTCGATTTACCTAACCATATTAGGTTAACCACTGCGGAGTGCGTGGCCGACAAGCTGCGGTACGAGCGTGATTGTTTAAATAATTGTTTACACACAGGTGATCATTCTCAATAATTTATATTGTCAACACGAATGCAAGCTTCATAATTCATTATTCATTATGCAAGCATCATAAATTATTTATGATGAACCCTAAAATTAAGTATAACAACTACGCTACTGGGGTAGGTGATGTAGCATTGTTCGAAGGTTCTTGAATCACTTCTTTAAAGACATAAAATGTCCCAATGTGTTGCAGAATCGTATGCAAGCATTTAATTCTCGACTGTATCAACAACCGGATGGAGTTGACATTCTTTTGACATTTTCATGTCTTTGCTTTGGCTCATAAACTGAAACGGGAAAAATTTGTTTCCTTGATTCACCCTTTCCCTCAGATCACGTCAGAACACAAGCGACAGGCGGGCCACTAAGTCAGACGCACCTATGACGCACGAGCGTATGACGTCAGACGGCTGGCAGGAGGTCAACTAGTACGTCAAAGCCTATGACGTCAGAAGGCTGGCCGGAGGCCAACTAGTACCTACGTCAGAGCCTATGACGCACGAGCGTATGACGTCAGACGGCTGGCAGGAGGGCAACTAGTACGTCACAGCCTATGCCGTAAGAGCCTATGACGTCAGAGGGCTGGCTGGCTAGGTGATCGGGTTTTAATAAGCCTCTGGAATTCCGCGCCTTCATTTTGCATTCATTTACATCTTCACGTTGAAAAATCCTTCATCTTGTCGCTAACTTTATTTAATTATATTATAATTATATTATTATATGTATATTTTATACATATGTTTACTCATATAATATATGAGTAAACATATGTATAAAATATACATATGTTATATACATATATTATATTAATGAGTAATCATATGTACATAAAATGAACCAACAACAATTCATTGTTCTGAAGCTAAACGGCCCAAATAATACGACTTCAAGTCGTATTAAAGTAAGTACTTTACTTACTTACTTTAATACGACTTCAATTTCTCCGTATCCTGTTTAACAGAATTTTAGGAACTTTCAAGTTCCCTAGAACAGAATGTTTCTATCAGCTTCCCTCTAAAATAGGGTTCCTCTTCATCTTTTTCCACTTTCAAAACTTAGCTTAAGAGATCAACATTTTTGGACTTATGTCTCTTTGATTATTTTTAATGTCACCCGATTTGAATGTGTGTATGAATATACCAATGCTGTATATACCATTGCAAACATGTTCGTATGATACCTAGGGACCAAAAGCACTTTGTTTCCACGTTTCCACGAGTGGGGTGCAATAAAACCAAAAACCCCGCACGCAGCATGGCCATAAGAGCAAATTTTCGAAAAAATAACTGGTTTCATGGAAAATGTCTCCATTTTACTAGTTTTAAAACCAATTTCGTCTCCTTTTTTGCCAAGTAGCTCCTCAGTTTATAGATTTTTCCACGCTGAATACGATGGTGAGGTCCGAATGGCGATATCTCATTTCGTTATCAGATTAATTAGAGCAGACGAACCGTCAAGAACATCTCAAGTAAAAACCACGTTTCGTCATCTTCAAAGTGCTCCAGTTTGAGAACTGAATGAGGTAATTCTAATTTCATCATCGTATTCAGCGTGAAAAAAGCAGTTGAATAGTCAGAAGTAAATCAGGTCCAAGGTGTATTGAAGAATCACATAAACACGCTGCTGCCTCCAGTGATGCCATAATATGGCGACGCTGGGCACTGATGGGTTGAGGTGGCTGATGTGGTTGGATTGGAAATTTCAACAGAAGGTGTGAGGTTTGTGACTCTGTTGAACCACAGGTGGGTACATGAGACAAGGAAGCGTTTTGGTTTCGTCGTAATTCCAAGTTTGAACCGCCCAAGAAAACGCGTCGAATTACAACCGAAAAGTGACTCATTTTTTAAAGCATTTCGCATTTTGAATCAATTTCATGTACGCTGCTGAGATTTAACAGTAGTACATTACGCGTTCTTGGCCGATTTTACGCCCTATACCCCATTAATACGCACGTAACTACTCGCCAAGGCTCGTAATCCAAGGATAAAACGTACCCGTTGTAATCTTTACTCCTGCATAGTTTATTTGCATTACAGCAGCACGGACGCCGTAAACATTATAGATCCCGACATTACAGTTTTCGAGTCGCTCACTCCAAAACGAGCCCTAAATCGCAGCGTGGTCATCTCGCCCACAGGAGAACATAATAGCGTTTGCGGGGTTGTTACTAAAATAACCTACACTCTCCGCTCCTCCGGTAAAACATGCCTGCGCGGGTAAATCTTATTAATATCTCATCCCAGTGATCCACCTGAGAACACCTTCCGGGATATTGATGGAGTTTTGATGCAGACAACGCTTTCTCGTTTTTTTTTTTTTTTTTGTGTTTTCTCTTTGTTCAAACGAAATTGAGTTTTTTACGGGTTCGAGCTCGTTGAATTTTACCTCCTGAAAGGAAAATCTAATGATTTTTTTTTCCATCGCCGTTTTTCAATCTCACATTGTTAAAGTTTATGAAGTCACAAGGTTGTAAGTTGATACAACGATTTTAGCTTCAGGTATAATTGTTCATGCTCAAGCTCCAACTTTTTTAATGAGGAATGATGGAGGGTAATGATTTTCAACCCTTTCACTCTTCGACGTCTCACCCGGCTACCCAGTTTACTTAAACAAGGGTATTAACCGTTCATCAACATTAATGGGTTTTTTAAAATAATACTACACCTATTTGGCATATCAATAACATAACAACAGAGCTGCATCCCATCAAATTAATTTCCTATAATATTATAAACTGTTTGTTGAGTTCTTAGCCCAGTGGCTCTGTTCTGCCACTGGAGTTTGAAATAAACTTTTTTCGAGTTTATCGACGTATTTGTGTTGGCAATTGCTCTTCTTGAAGGTCCATTGAATCTCAATCAAAGACCTCGATTCGATATGAAGTCGACTTCCTTCGTATTCTCGATGTATTTGAGGTGACAATTGCTCTTCTTGAAGGTCCATTCGATCTCAGTTGCTACTCAATAATTGAATGTCCATTCGAGGGTATATCAACTGTTGTTTTCCAGGGTGGGGGGGGGGGGTGGGGGTGGAAGAGAGGGCTTCTTGGCCCTAACCCCATCCTGGTTTTCTAAATAAAACGATCAATCAATCGATCAATCATAATGACAACAGCCGAAACTGGTTTATTTTCGAACCTCCTCTTTTATTTTCGAATGTGGATTTTCCTTATTTCGCCGCACCTTACCTACGTTAGGAATTTGAAACGTTGAACTTGAAACTTTTCCCTTTCGATCCTTTTTTCCAATCATTTCAATTTGTACGAAATTGCACTGCAACGCCCCACGAAATATTTTGACCCTCTCCCGCATACAATTCAATAAAATCTGTCTAAAGTTAGTAGAACCTTTCACTCAAACGCCCAACACAAACCATCTGTTCACTGGAACATCCCATTCGCGCGTTTACCCTTCAGAGCTCCCCATTAAGTTGTTAGCGGAAGAGGATAGGAATAAGTCGAACAGTATTTTCAAGTTTTATCCGCTTTAGGGTCTTAGTAGATAGCGGAAGAGGGAGACACACTTCCTTAAGTGCTCTTGAATGTGTGACAGGAGCTTAGGGAAAGAGCGAAGTCTCGTTCAAGTTCCCTTCAACTCCTTGGGCCTTTCGTTCATCCCTTGTGTTGCGCGTTTACACCTTGTATAAGGATTTCGGTATATCAGGCTGTACGTCGCCGTTGAATGGGTCTTCGCGAATAAAGAAAAATATCTGATGTTTTTACTAGATCGATGGGTGCCAGGAGAGAGGGTGAGGCCAACTAAGTAATTTATTCATGTACCCTTGGACTTGAAAATGAATATGAAATTCCATTTTTTGTACAATATTCATTATTCATTGCTTCAATTGAGCGACGTCCATCAAGTTCCTTGGGCTTCGTACAAATAAGTTGTAATACTTGGTAGAGGGAATAGTTCAGCAGCTACTCCCAATAACTAGACTGTGTCACATCAAACAAGCGACGGGTCGTTTGCCGTCTGAGATGGTTGCTCATGTCGGAAATACACAACTCCTGAGTATCACTGTTCCTGTGAGTGTAGCAGTATATTTTTTCAACTTTACTGATATTCCTTTCCATATTCAAACCACGGTGGAAGTCAATAGTTCTCTGATCTCTGAAAAGTTCTAAAAGACATTCCATTCTTCCATACCCTTACAGAAATGCATCATTGGCAGTTTAATTATTTAATCAGTAAAAATTAGCGATTTCCACTGATTATGTGGTGAATTCCAGCAGTACTGGTGTAGTCACAAGTATTTTATCATACGATCACCGGAGTGTCCACTGATGAATCACTAGTGTCAATCACTGCTAATCACTATATCACTGGACGATCAGTGATGCATCATTGGTAAGAATCACTGTTAATCACTAAATCACTGGACGATCAGTTATGCATCATTATTAAGAATCACTGAAGTAATCAGTGATTAATCATTTACATGTATTACTGGCTGATTGTCAATCACTGCACAATCACACGAGTTAGCTTAAATGAATCACTGGCCCCCACCAATGATTCAATCACGGCTGTGATCCGCCAAATAATCACTAGTACCGCTGCAGTGATTGAATCACTAGGTACATTCTTCTTTTATTTTTTGAATGATTTCAAGTGATTCACTTCTGTAATATATAGAGCATAAAATATTATTTTGGTGTTGCATAGACTAAATGTTTTTAAATATTCAACGTACCTACATGAATAATTCACGGTATCAGACAATTATTGTCTGTTAGCTTAGTATAAATTGTATAGATGATACTGCGCAAGTCAAAAAGTTGGAAAGTTCTCCGATAGAGCGCTCTGACTAGATCGGCACAAACTCAACCTTTTTTCGCCCTTCGGTCCCCTAACGAGAATGAGCGAATGAGCCAGCGTTGTTTTAATGGCGTCTCTGTGAACCAGCACTTGAGTTTTCCTTATAATATAAAATGAAAGCTGTTTAACGACAAACCATCGAAATTATTCGGTTCTCACGATAGAAACAGTTACCTCATTGATACTTCCAACGGTCGTGTTAGATGGAATAAACCGGTTCCCGTAAGATCATAAGATCGCTGATGTTAAGGTACAACTTGGATGGGTGACAGCCTTGAAACGTTGTGTAATATCCGAGTAAGAACCACGTAGCTGTTGGGCGAAACCCCTCTTCACTCAAGGTGAGGCAATGAGTAGCCAAGAGCGAAATGATCGGAGAAAATTCTTATCTCGAGAGGATCACGTCCGCAACGCCTGAAATTACGTTTACTTCACTTTTTTTCTTGTTCAACTGCTAAAGTTGCATTTTCATATACCTACTGTTGGGAACGTCCCCTGTATTAAACCAAATGACAAATCTTGCAGACGGGCAATTTTATAGCGTTTCCTTATTTTACAGGAGAATGCTGGTTGTACTTAGAAAATTCGAGATTTTAACTATGATAGGTTTGGCAACTCTTGTAATAGCTTCACTTTGATGCCCCTAACAGCCCTTCCACCTCAAACAGCAGAAGTTGTTTTTTTATTTTTATTTTTGTTTTTTTAACTTTATTGCCACAATGGCTGTACAGTTGTGCTTAAGAAAGAGGTTATAGCTGGCTTATGGCCTGATTTACATGGTACATGCGTGTTGGTACAACCCAGCGGTTGTCCAAAACCAGTGTGGTAAAGCAGAAGTTGTTTCCTTGCATTCAATATCAACCAATCCCATAAGACCTTTCACTTTGTAGCCCCTCCCCCTCACTTCAAGAGCCAATCGCAATCTGGATTCTTTTCACTTGTATCGAGCTTTCATTTTTGGGGTCTTCATAAGTACAGGGGAAGAATGATACATGTCCATAAAAGCTGATCTCGAGAAAAACCATTATTAAGGTTTAAAAGCATTCTGAGGCAAGGGAATGATCAAGATTAATAAAGAATTCAGATGTTTGCAGATATTTTTTTTTAATTTTTTTAAATCTTGATCATTCCCTTGCCTCAAAACCTTTTTAAACCTTAATAACGGTTTTCTCGAGATCAGCTTTTATGGACGTGTATCATTCTTCCCCTGTACTCTTCGTGTAAGTTCACCTCCCTGTAATCCACCTTCAGTGTATGAAATAGACAATTTTTCAACTGCTCTTTGTCTTTTTGCGAATTTTCGAAGAATTTGCTATTTTGCTCGGTCCAAAAATTGTAAAACTCGTATTAAGGAAATTTTCCGAAATTTTTTTTACACCAAAGTTGGCTCACACCATCCTCAACACACTGCCAAGAGACACCAACAATTATATACGTACACGTATGCTGAACACGATGGTGAAATCAGAATTGCGATATCTTATACCGTTCTCAAACTGGAGCACTTTGAAGATGAATAAACGTGGTTGATACTTGAGATGTTCTCCATGGACATCAAGTCCTACAATGGAGACATTGCACATACAACCAGATATTTCCTCAAAAATTCGCTCTTATAGCCATGCTGCATGACTGTGGATTTTGGGTTTATCATATTCAATAACGAACCATTGAAATCGCCCATTTTGCCTAGTTAGCGTTGTCTTGAAATTATGAAATTCGGTTTACCAGATCTGACCAGTCCCACGTTGATCCTTGGCACTAAGATCGAATCTAAAGAATTTTTAGACCAAGAGCAACATTGCTCTAGCTATTCAGCTTCGTTTTCTTCGAAAATTCGCTAATTAATTCGCTAATTCGCAAGTCTTTCCACAACCTATTAATTAGCGAATTTTCGAGGAAAACGAAGCTGAATAGCTTGAGCAATGTTGCTCTTGGTCTAAAAATTCTTTAAAATCGAATTTCCGATAACTTTTCATACCAAAATTTAATGTTAGACCATCCTGAATTCGATAACTCAGACGATAAATCGCACATAGGATTTCGTACGTACGTCATTTATTGCCTGTCATTTACGACGTCTTCTCGTGTTTATTCAAGGTTTGCGATGCTTCGCCCCTTCATGCTTCCCTCTGAAAAGTTTCTGCGTCAGATTTCTATTCATTGTTAACGAGAAATTCAGGCACTAGCACACAACTGCTTGTTTGTCCAATCATTTTGGTTTATTTTGATACATCGACGGCACTAATGAGGCGAAAGTTTGGCTTTGAATGGTTGATCGGGTAAATTCGTAGCACCTTTTAACGTGACTAGTAGACTTTCCGGTGGCGGTGTCACTATCAGATCGTGTGTTCGAATCTCGATTCTGAACACGTCCGCGTCGGTGGAAGGGCAGTTTGAAAATAATCTCCGCCTCACGTGGCGCTTTACTCCACTACTTCCTCCTTCACAAACGTGGTAGAACGTACACGTCGATTTATTACCAACTCATCTTTACGTCACGATTCGCAGTTTACCGCTCACACGGCCGCCTAATTTTCCCGTACGTTAGCTCGCAACTCGAAACCCTTTTCCGGCGAAGGAATTCGTTCCTCGAAACCCCCAACCGACCGGTCAAAGATTTGTAGGATGATTTGCTGCGACAAGCACCAATAAAATCGGCCGTTTTGCCAGCGCAGAACTTCATCGCTTATACATTGCATCGCCCCTTGAAAAACTCCGAAGGGACCGACGAGAGATGCAAGTTAAATATTGGATTTCCTTTCTCGCCCCTTTCGGAAACGTAAACTTTTTGGGCCCTCAAGGGGCCACTACACCGAACACAGGGAAGAATAGCGAAGGGCGTCCCTCTCGAAAAAATAAATAAGTATCTTCTGGTCGACGGTGCGGTGTCTTTCAATTTGCATGTTCTCAAATTGGAAAGTCAACGAACAACATTCAATGCTGTACAACTTCGTAGATTTGAATACACTCCAATTAATGTGATTGACGAGTATTCCAAGGAAATTGAAGAATGCTGATCTGAAACACTTTCGTATCAAGTAAGTAGGATTTGGGCGATCTATAAAACCTAAAGCTCGAACCAGATGTTTTCTAATACAAATTTTCACACAACGGTTTATAATCTTCTGTACTGATGACTCCTCTGTCTAAATCACTGTCCTAGAAGCAATACCCCTAATATACAAAACCAAACGTATGGTGCTCAAGTGTGGGGTTCACAGAGATATCAGGCGATTGAACGGGTTCTCAAGTTATTTGTCAAGAGGTTATTTGGGCTCCCTCGCAATACTCCGGATTACTTAGTTCACTTGGAGGCTGGTGTAATTCCTGTGTTTCTTTACACGTAGTCTCTCCACTGCAAATACCTGCTCAGGGTGATGGCGATGCCAGGGAGCCGGTATCCTCGACTACTCGCTCGACGACGACTGTTCTGGTACAGGAAACTTGAGAGGTTGTGCAGGGGGAGCGGATCCATGTTTGGTGCCAGCTTTGACGATTTGGCGTTGTGGAGAACCCAACTTGGAGCGTTGCGGAAGAGGTTGCAATCGCAATGGGCATAAGAGGATGTTGTGTTACCTTTGCAACCTTGGGGAGACCGAGGACGTGGCACAGTTTTTGGGGCGCTCTTGCCGAGTTCCGGGTGGCAAATTTGGGACTGCCAGATTGTCATATAACTCCGTCCTTCGTATGCTCAATGGCCCATTGTCATATCGAGTATGTAAACACGATTATTATAATGTTGTTTCTATCTATTTAAAATATACACGTATTCTATCTTCTACCTATCTGTCTACAAAATCAAACGGCTAAGCATCCTTAGTCCTTACCTCAGTTGAAATTATGGTTGAATCTTGCCGAGGAGCCTCTAATATACTGGAAATAACCTTTTTTGGAGTGTGAAAGTAGCGGAGGTAGAAATAAACCTTTATTTGTGTCTCCTGGGAAATGAGGGAATGTGGATTAGGCTTTGTCAAAACTTGAGCGACGATTTGTAATCGTCAAGCCTACTATACGAGGCGGTTTTCCGTTATGTGGAATTATTTATCCCGTGATGGTTTAAGGAATAAATAACCCCCTGAGAAACACTCCGTGTAAAAATCACCTCGCGAATATCATTCTACAGCAGCCGGAAAAAGTTATGAATCCACTTTCCCCGCCCGGGCTTTTCCTTCGGGGCAAACAGAAATTGTTGTTTAACATTGTTCCTAACCGCCTCACAAGCACCGTTCCCATTTCGAAATCTTCCCTTAGCCCCATGGCGAGAAGTTTTCAGTCTAAGATGGGATGTAAAAGGAGAATCCCAAATTTGAATAGTTGCTAGAAAATTGGTGGGTCTCACCCAAACGCCCGGATCCTGCGCTGAAGATCTCAGCATGCAGGTGTACACATTCTGCAGACAGAGTGTCGCTGGAGGTTGAATACCGCAGGTAAATAGCGTTTCTAGGAACTAGAGCTGGTAATAGTTGGCCTCCTGCCAGCCGTCTTACGTCATACGCTCGTGCGTCACAGGCTCTGACGTACTTGTTGGCCACCTGCCAGCCGTCTTACGTCATACGCTCGTGCGTCATAGGCTCTGACGCACTAGTTATCCTGCCAGCCGTCTTACGTCATACGCTCGTGCGTCATAGGCTCTGACGTACTTGATGGCCTCCTGCCAGCCGTCTTACGTCATATGCTCGTGCGTCATAGGCTCTGACGTACTTGTTGGCCTCCTGCCAGCCGTCTTACGTCATACGCTCGTGCGTCATAGGCTCTGACGTAATGGCCCGCCGGTCGCTTGTGTTCTGACGTGATCTGAGGGAAAGGGTGAATCAAGGGAACAAATTTTTCCCGTTTCAGTTCATGTGCCAAAGCAAAGACATGAAAATGTCAAAAAAATATGTAAATAGGTACCTAAGCCCAACTGTAATGTCAATTTTCTGACAATGAGTTTTCGACTATAGTTTTCATACCTTTTTACTTAAGTACTTATTGCAATTTGAGACTGATAATGGACTGTTTGCAAATAAAAAGTCTGATAACTATTTTATTAAATCTTATTAATCTATTTTCAAGTTCCGATTCACAGTTGAATGTATTTTATTTAGATTTAAGTCGAAAAAAGTTAAAACGATGGAATGACGAAACCTGTCGACTACTGACTCAAGTGATACTGTCGACTTCTAACACATGTAGGTCGACTACTAGTGCAAAGACATATCGACTACTGAAGAAAATGTTGGTCACTGGTGTCGACTACTAGTGCATTGGGATTTTTTACAAAACTTGTTTTTCCCTTTTCAAAATCATGTTGAATAATATTTCCCGCTGCCAGGTCTTTTAGGGAAGAATCTTGGGTACACAATGAACAGGTTTGCAATGAGAAAAAACTATTTCCCTACGTGAAAGGTAAGCTCAAAGTTCAAACTTCCCTTAACGTGTCGACTTCTGACGCATTACCTTAGTATTCGGATAACGGTTAGGCAAAGCCCGCACGACTGTTCGGTCCTGATGTTGTGGTAGGATTCCGCGCCGTCTACACAATAGAGAGTTCTTAGGAGATACGGCTGGGACATACGGCTGCCGTACGGGCTTCTGCGCATGCACCGGCCGTCAGATACAGCTGGTAGAACTAATTAATTAATTAACGTTTAGTACGGTTTTCATCGTGTCAGGTTATCCTGCCGTATCTTACGACTTGCGAATGAGTAGAAAACGTTTTTTTAGACCGTACAGCAGTTGTATGCCCCAGCCGTATCTCCTAGGAACTATCTAATCTACCTCAGTCCCTATTGTGCAGTCTACCTCAGTCCCTATAATTTCATATAATCCTTATTATGCAATCGTATCCAATCCATATCTATCACAACGTAGTAACCAAGTCAAGGTGGTAATACCTGATTTTTGCCCTTTGCTGCGCTTTTTGCGACCGATTTTTGAAATTCTGACGACGCGTCGTCACGCTATACGATGAAAAGGAAAGTTTTTTAACTTTATTTTTTTCCAAATTGTGAGGTAGGCCGTGTTGCTTCGAACTAAATCACTCGCCACGAAATCGTGGAAGCCCATGTTGAGGAAAACATGGGAAAACATGGGGGAGAACATGGGAAAACATGAGTATTTGGGAAAAAAATCGTCTATTTCCACTAATATATGAGTACACTGTTAGACCGGTTTCGGTGGTTAAAACGTTGTCAGTAATGAATCTATATTAGTAGATCAATACTGATCTACATACAACCATACTTAATTATATTACTATTGTTTTGTTTTGTTACTGACGATGGTTTAATAATCACCGAAACCGGTCTAACAGTGTACTAATATTTCAAAGGAAATGAACGATTTCTCAACTAGTCTTGTTTTCCGAGATGCTTCTTAAGCGACGTTATTTAACAGTTACTTATAGTAAGCTGAAGGGTATTTCAAGTAGGTTTGTTATATTGTATAAATATATGGTCAAAATCGGTTGACTGCCCCCAACACTTAAACGTTTTATATTGAATACAAACTGCCGTCCACTCGATCTGTATGTCCAACAGATTAGTTACCTACTAATATACATGGTACTAATCTGTTGATTGCATTCGAAGCCATACACAGAGTTTACAGTTATTACAGAGTTTTGGCCGCCTTAGTAGTATTGAAACTTATGTATAATCTTTGGTCTGTTCCTTCTATACATAATTTTTAATGTGTATTAATGAAAAACTCCTTTAAAACATTTGTTTTAATTGTTTAAACACCTAAAATGTCTACCAAACCAAACCACTTGTGTATAGAAGAAAAATTAGAATGGGGGGGGGGGGGGGCAGCTAAACGATTTTTACCAAAAATATACGCTGATACAACGTTTCGAAAACGTATCGGGCTGTTTTTCTACTTCACGTCACGTGATGTTTTCAGAACGAAACACTTTGCTACACGTGCGATCTCTTTGAGACGAGATAAGTGCGCGTGAATTCATAATAAGGTCGTCGGAGTGGCGAAATATTCTGAAACTTGTTTACTTACACCCTCGCTCTTCGTCAGCTTTCATACACCGGAAGTTCATCGTCACTCGACTTGTCTTTGGTGTCTTTCAATGCTCGAGCTGCATTCGTGAGCAGCATCCACTGCTGTCTACGGAACGGATTTTTTAGTCGGACGAATTCACCTCGAAATTTCTGATTGTTGATTATTTATTTTCGGTGCTACCTGAAAATGTTACAGTTTTGCATTTCATGCATTGTACATTAACATTTTTTGAAATACATTAGATTCAATGAGGCCATACAATTTTTTTTTTTTTTTTTTCATTTTCATGCGTCCATTGAAAAAGTACCTAAGCAAAGTAAAATTCAATATGAAGGGCATTTGACAAAAACCAAAAATAAAAAATACTGTGCGAAACACATATCCCCTTCATAAACTTAACGCTACAACCACCGATGAGCAAAGCTCGTGCTGGTGATTGGAGTTAGTACTAACTCCATAATACACTAAGTAACTACATACTAACACATATAATTTTTGGTGTCTTTTGGCAGTGGATTCAGGATGGTCTGAAACGGATTTCGGTATGAACATTTTTGAAAGTTGAATGAAAATTCGAGTTTTAAAAATTTTGGACCGAAATCAATAGCTACATTTTCTTCGAAAATTCGCTAAAAGATAAGTAGCTGGATTGGAACCGCCCGCATCTCACTGATTCAGCAACTGTGCACAATAGTGAGTGATGTGCTTTTCTGTGTGGGTTGGAAGTACTTCTTTTCTGGAACAAATGCAAGTTTTTAGTACTTGTGGCAAGTACGTTTAGCACTTTGGCCCACCATTTGCCTGAACGTGTCGTGAATCGTGTGAACGACTCACGAATGACGGTTGAGCCTCCTCAACTCCAATGCTTAGGAATGTGGCGGTGGGTTAGAAAGTGGGCGGCGGGCAGATTAGATCTCATTACAATTCCTGAAACCTAAGCTGGGGAGATGTGGCAACAGGTGGTCAGTGGTTGGCTAGCTGCAAACCTAAGCTGGGGAGATGTGGCAACAGGTGGTCGGTGGCTGGCTAGCTGCAAACAGCCAAAGGCAAACGATCCGGTCGTGTTTCTTGGCGATGGTGGGTGGAAATGCGGAGGGGGGGGATATGAATGTGTAATATTAATGTCGATCATGAGGGAGAAGGTGCAGCAACAATGTGAGGGAGAGGTGTAGCAACAGTGAGGGAGAGGTGTAGCAACAGTGAGGGAGAGGTTTAACAACAATGGTGACTTACCCTACATTAGTTGGAATTGTGAGTGAGAGAGAAAGAGGAAAGCGGGGAGGGGAGCGGGAAGAACTACTCAAATTTAAATTGAGATTGAATGTGAATGTGGCGGTGGGTTAGAAAGAGGGCAGCGGGCAGATGTAGGTTGAGGGGGAGGGGTTGTCTGTAATCCTTCCCCCCTCCCGCCCACCCACTCGCACATAAAATTTAAATTTTAGCGAGGGAATCGAAATGTTGTCTACCTATGGCCATCCCTACTCCCAATTATTGTGGTTTCTCACAAACCCTTACTCGTTGAAATTTCAATGGTTCTGACCAGTACGTATGTACTCGCTTGCTATGTACTCGAGACCCAAACTTATGTTACTCACAAAACTTTGCAAGTATTTGTAGGTTTACAATAATTATTATTAATAATACCGTTAATATCGTGAGCGGAGTTGACGGTTAGAGCCACACACCCCCATCCACCACTTATAGTTCAGATCCATCCACCTGAGTTGAACGAACCACTTGGACTACCTCTATTAACGCCTTTAAGTGGTTTTGAATAGTTGATTCCGTCCTCACAATATACCGCTGTAGCGGGAGAGCTCGGCGGTGTTAGCGGTTCCTTGCATGTAAATCGGCTCATAATTTCTTGAAGAGCCCATAAGCCCCTGGTGAGAGGCCTTGGGTAAGTTCTGTCCAGGACCTATGTGTATTAATCGAGGTAGTGTTTGGAAGTAGCTGGAAAACATTTTGAGTAACGCATACCGTTTATCATCCTTGTTGACATCATCAACTGCATACGTACGGTATGAAATCTGAATTTAAACACCTTCAGCTGACCTTTTCTCTTCATGGATGCTCCTTCTGTGTTAAATACGAGTATTGCATTAGCTCTTCCAGTTCAATTACGCGGAATAGATTGAGTATAACCAGACAACCGTAATATTTGTTATATTTCAAAACCTTATATTCGTCGGGTGGTCCATAGGTTAGTTTGTGGCGATTTGGTGGTACGAGTATTTGCTGGCAGTGAGTTGTACTAGGGAAAGTTACAAACTGAATCAACGTGGTAATTTACTTTGGAATCGACCAAGGAAAAAAATTTTAACCCCCCCCCCCCACCCAAATGTGAGGGTTTACGTTTCAAGAAACGTAGATTCAGAAAATCGAATTAAAAAAAAAAAAATCCGTCAGTCCGTCCGTCACTTTGCCCAGTTAACTTTGTTTAAAAATTTGGTTACGGGTCTGGACCAGCCTCAAAATGATCCTTGAAACTTTTAATAACCCCAAGTCTTTGGGAACGGGTTGAAAATGAATCAGCTGGGCGGCCTCTTTGAAAATGGAGCCGACAGGATGCCTCTCTCTCGATTCACTCTCATGTTGACGATTATCGATCTGCTCCAACTTTGAGCCATCATTGTGAACGAACGGCTGGTCGTACAAAGCTGTGGATGGAGTTGAAAAATTCTATCTAAATATGAAATAAAAAAACAAACCTTTTCATCTGAATGTTTCGAGTTTTGAATTTCAAAATTTCAAAATTCGTTTTGAACCCCTCGTTGACTTAGGGTTATGAAAGGTTTCAAGGATCATTGTGGGGTTGGTCGGAATAATCAAATTATTATTGAATATTATTTATCAATGGATAAATAAATCTAAATTGTTAATGTGATAAGAGGGATGGGAAGGATGGCGGGGGGGATAATGTGTATTATTCACGTCTGTCGATCATGAGGTGACTTACCCCACTATAATTGGAATTGTGAGTGGGTGTCAAGAGGAAAGCGAGGAGTGAAGCGGGACGATGGGGAAGGTTGATGACGGGGAGCGGGGGTTGTCTCCACCCCCCTCCACCCACCGCTGGAACTGCTTAAATTTAAATTATGGGTGAAAGTAAATGTGGAAGTGGGTGAGAGAGTGGAAAGCGGCAGATGTGGGTGGTTGATGAGGGGTCGGCGGGAGATGTCTCTTAATGATTACGCTCTCTCCCCCCTCTCCACCCACCGCCACTACTGCTAAACATGAATTGTGGGTGAATGTGAATGTGGAAGTGGGTGTAAAAGAGGAAAGCGGCAGATGTGGGTGGTTGATGAGGGGGAGGCAGGAAATGTCTCTTAATCATTACGCTCTCTCCCCCCCTCTCCGTCGCCGCCACTACTGCTAAATTTAAATTGTGATTGAATGTAAATGTGGAATGGGATGAGAAAGAGGAAAGCGGGCATTATGCTCTCCCTCTCTCAATTCGAACGGATGGTCGTACAAAGCTGTGGATGGTCTTAAAAAATTCTAAAAAATAAGGTCTATCTAAATATGAAATAAAAAATACACCGTTCCATCTGAATTTTTCGAGTTTTGGAATTTTCAAAATTTCGAAATTCGTTTTGAACCCCTTCCCCTTGACCTAGGGTTATGAAAAGTTTCGAGGATCATTGTGGGGTTAATCCGAACCCGTAAAAAAAATGTCGTAATTTTCGATCAACGCTAACTGGGCAAAGTGCCGCGTACGGCGGACGGACGGATTTTGGTTTAAGTATTATCTTCGATAATGAACCATTGGAATTTTTTTTTAATTCGATTTTCTGAATCTACGTATCTTGAAACGTAAACCAACAAACTTTGAGGGGGGGTTAAAAAATGTTTTTATTTGGTCGATCCCAATGGTTCATTATCGAAGATAATAGGTAAACCAAAAACGGCCGCAAGATTTATTACACCCGGCCCGAATCAGTAAAACAACAGAATTTAAATTTTGAATACCTAATACCTATTTATTATTGTTATCCTAATATTTTGAAATCATCAACACAGATGTATGAAATTTCTAGATTGTTCAATTGTTTATGTTAATATTAATCACTGGTTGTAGGACGATCCCTGAATCGTTCCTAACCTCAAGCACCATGTGAATTAAGGCCTTACTATATTATTATTCTTGTACTAACTATATTATTATTCGTAGGGAAATTGGAAAAGAGAATAAATACCTACCAGTATTAGTACGAATTAATTCCAAATAATGTTTTTTCACATGTAAATGTTTAATTTATCATTTATACAAATAATTTATAAACCATCACTGGGTTATATCCCCCCCCCCTTCGTCGTCTCCTATTTGGACAAATATTTTAGCGCATGATTCAACTTTTCTCGGTATAGTAATCAGAAAAGAAGGGTGTGATCTGTACAGAAGAAATAAACCGTTGTGGACGAATTTGCAGATTTGTTAGGCCTATACCTATTGATCGGTTTTGCTGGTCTGTTCGGGAGGTGGGTCATAAACCCGTCAGAAGATCCTCGGGATTAATGCCCAATCCTACTAATAATGCAGAATGGGAAAGGGATGAACCAGTGAAAACTGAGTGACTCGTCCTGCTGGTCCGATGTGTCTGAAGAATTTCGCATATTTACTTATTTATCAGTTGCTCGGCGATGGCCTCCACGTCACGGCAAAGGGTTTTTAATAAAACAGGTATCGGACTCCTGCAGATTCGAACCGAGAGGAATATTATGCGGACTGCAAGCATTCCCTCACGTCACAGGACAAACCGAGCCGCTGCTTCGACTGACTACTTTATTGGCTCTGGGGGCACTGGTGAAGACGTCGAACGGGGGGCGGGTGCCGGAGAAAGGCAGAGGTCGACGCTGTCATATTGGAAGTTTTGAGTGTATTTCCAATAAAGAAGGAATAGCTCTCGCTCTTTGTCATCATGAAGAAATAAAGAGGGAACAAAGGGAATCGATGAGGAACGAGAATGTGGCCTTGTACATTCAGCAACGAGGAGAGTGAAATTGTAAAATCGTGCTCTTACAAGTACGAATCTAATTCTGATCTTTAATTATTTTTGTGTAGCGACCTCTGTGAATACACTACCCCCACAAAAACTACTCTCTTGTAAAAACTGGCCCGCCAGAAAACCTCCTCGGCCGCCAAAAGGATTGATATCCCGCCAGCCACGTATATAGGATGCTCGGTGCTTCGCACCTCGGTGTTGAGTGTGCATATAGAAACCTGACCCTCCTACCCCTAACCACCATCACTAATGCTTTCCTGTTCCCTGTGTTCTTCCAACAACCCCACTTTCACCCTCAGTCCCCCTCGGTTTCATCGAATATGTTTCCTCTGTTGAACCTGCAGGGAGCTTTTCGCTTCTTTCAATGCTGTTGGCGGGAGATTTTTGCCAGATGAATATGCCTGAATCGGAGCATAACTTCACTTTAGTTGTACCACCATTAAGTACTAGTGACCACCAGTAATACATATACAATTCTTAGACGCCTTGCTGTTGCAATGTCAGCCAGCCTGAAATGGCTCATTACTTTACTGTTTACCACCACTAAGTACTCATCACCACCACTACTACCTGTATCATCAAATTCTCAGAAGCCTAGCAAAAAGCTCCCGCCAACATCATTGAAAGAAGCGAAAAGCTCCCTGCAGGTGTAACAGAGGAAACATATTCGGTGAAACCGAGGGGGACTGAGGAAAACATTGGTGGTGGAGGTTAGGGGTAGGAGGATCAGGTTTCCATATGCACAATCAACAGCGAGGTGCGAAGCACCGAGCATCCTATATACGTGGCTGGCGAATTTGAACCTTTTCATGTGTTTACTCTGGCACACAAACTCGAAGCGACACACAATTCTGACCATTTTGGTTTTCGACCAGTGCGTTGCTACGGACGTTTATCTTCTCCATTTCTCATCGTATAAAAATCGTTCACCACTTTTTGGAAAGCTCTGGATATATGTGAAAAATGTACACGTCTCACGCTGCTGATTTCCCCCTCTACGTCCCCGCTTCAAAACCCAACCGCGAGATCAAATTCCTCCTTCATTGATTGTATTCGAAGTCCATGTTCCTGCTGCTGCGTTGTGTTGCTCCAATTATTTTGGTTCACGTCTATCCCTACATAATGATCCACTGCGGTTTAACCCCGTTAGTTCACGCCCCCAACGTTTTGAATTAACAATTAGGTACTTGGTGCGTAACAGTAATTATCGTCTATGATGTATGGGTGAATAATATACACCCATACATCATAGACGATAGTTAGTGTATATGATAATATAATATATTATACTAGTCATTATACTAGTATATTATAGGTACTAGTCATTCGTAGCCCATAATTGTTGTGTGCTCTTATTGGTACCAGGCCCTTCAAATTTCTAATTTAACGTTTCTTTATTCTTTGCTTCTCGGTTCCAATTTGTTACTTTATAAATTTTTATTATTATTATTATTTATGCATGTTTGCATACCGATTTGACATTTGGCATGTCCTTTTGTTGTCATAGTCATCCTTTGGCTCAATATACATTAATATTTTATATGAGCGACTTTAATATTCGTTGTTGGAGGATAAATAAGTCAGCCGCCATCGCAATTTTGAGTATCCGCTGCCGTCGTATGAATTCGAGAGGAACAATGATTGATTTCGGAGCGGCAACGATGGATACATCACTCCCCGAAAGTGTAATTCAAGTTTATTCAACTCGCTTATTATCCGGCTGAAGAATGGACGGTGAGTGAGCAACTCCTCCATAATAAGCTCCCTGTCTTAATTCACTTATATTGACTTTTAATCCCCGCCTTAATCAGCTTTCTCCGTCAAATTAATTCACTCAGCCTGTTTAGTGATTAGTCAGTGTAGTGCCTCAAAAAGTAAGGCTTTCAAATCCGTATCTTTTTTTTCGCCCTTCATTCTTCGCTACCTCTTGCTAATGGAAGGACCTCGGAAATGAAAATAGCTCTCCTTCCTCTTTTTCGCTGCCTACAGGCTGCTACCTAATTTTAATCTTTTCTCAAATAAAAGCGATGGAAGATAAACGTCGAGAATGAGAGGGTTTTTATTAATTTTCAGATTTGAATTTACTCCGGTTGAAGTGTTTATTTTTTATTGCTACGGCACTAACTGGAATACACAAGCTCTGGTTCCACTTGAGACTTTGAAGATTCAGCTGATCTAGCTTCCACCAAAATAATATTATTATCCAGACCGATATTCATCGTTTAGTATTTTGTAAATGATGCGCAAAACCAATATTGTTTCAACACAAAAAATAAATAAAAATAAAATAAATGCGGTTCTCCTGAATATTTTAAAGTTCAATAACACTTCCTGCAGAATCGTTGCTTATACAGTAAATTCGAAGTAATTTATGAGCCATTTCAGGCGGAAATAGCTTCTGTTCAAACATTGAGTTGTTTAAGCGCACTTGAGTTAAGGTGTAAGTGTCTCTACTATCGCAGATGGGCTCTTTGTTCGCTGACACTTCGTTCGTCGTCATTGTGAGCAATATACTAAAGTTGTTCGTCTTCAACTGCAGCCGTAGTTCTTCTCGTATATTCGTGGGATTGGACAGGGAGTGAATTAGGGACGTAAAGTTGTGTTGTCTCAATAAGGATCGGTAATTTTCGAAGTGAAGAAAACCGTATACATTGTTTTGCTACTAACGATGGTTTAATAACCAAAACGGTCTAACAGTGTATTCATATTTCAGTAGAAATAGAAGATTTTAGCAAATTCTCGAAGGAAAGGAAGCTATTGTACTCGGTCCAAAATTTTTTATACCAAAATCCGTTCCAGACCATCCTGTATACGATACGATAGAGGGGCAGAATAATATTCTGCCCATCTATCGTATCGTATTCAGGACCATATTATTATTATTATTATGGTCTGTGCTGGTAGGATTAGCCTACCTCTTATTAATTAATTAATTATTATTAATAATGTTAATTGGTTGGTTGCTAGGGGGAGGTATGAACGTGGCAACGGAGAAATATTAGATCATAGGGTCACTCTAAGGGGGTTTTGGGGGAATTTCACGGGTGTGGCAGAAAATTACCCATAAATTCCAAAACTGAAACAGACAAATCATTTTAACTGAACACGATTTTTAAGTCCGAATTGCACTATATTATTCTGTTCTCCAACTGTAGCACTTTGGAGATGAAGAAACGTGGTTGATACTTAAGATGTTCTTCACGGTTCATCTGCTCTAATCTGATAATGGAATGAGATATCGCAATTCCGACTTCACCATCGTGTTCAGCGTTGTCACAAATGTCACTATCTTTAACCCTCTACGGCCAGACCTGGCGAATAAGCAAAGCGCAGTAAATTTGCCAGGAATCCTGGGGGCGCACAGCTCAGTACCCTCCCTTCTATGAACCTAACACTTACCTACGTGATCCTGTCAAGATTAACGCCCGCTGATCTGTTCATATTCGGCAAATAGCCGGTAAAGTCCTAAAAACTCGACGTGGAGTATTTCGTACGCCTTTCTGGCCACCACTTCCCCGCTTCATCACCCCTTCTACAAAAGCTCAGCAAAGAGGACGACGCTTCCATATTATTATCACGATAATAGTTATTATAATTATTATTATTATTAATTATTAATCCTGTATTAATACAAGATAACGTGATCTTCAGTTACCATCAATCCGATTCAGAAATTGATGGTGATGAACAGATTCCTCCAGAGGACGTTGACAATAATGATCCCCCGGCGGCGGTCGAGGATGACGAATCCGTTTTTGCAGTTTTATGGTACTAAACCGAATTTTAAACATTAATTCTTATGTGAATTACTCATACACATTTCATAGCTGAGAGATAGTTTTGTGATTTTCGACTTTTAACATGAATAATGTTTTTGCGGTGGCCTACCAGAGTTGAAAAGCGTAACGAAGTTTAAGTCACGAAATTATGTCACGAAGATTTTTAATGATTTTCACGTACAACCGAGCCGTTTCTAGGGAAATTAAACTTCTTTAGTTTTCAACGGACAAAAATCGTTCTCCATTCGTTGGAAAGCCTTTAATTTATGCATAAATTATATACTGCCAAAACCGCTGTAAATATCGAAGAAGCTGAGAAAAGGGATAAGGAAAAGGGGAAACGGGACGCAAAAACATTATTCATGTTTTGCATAGCAAATACCTCGTTCTATACAAAGTATAGAAGAGAAAAGATCCGGGGGGTCCAGGGGGGCTTGCCCCCCTGGCGAGGCGCGAAGCGCCGAGTTTTCCAAAAAATAAACGGGTGTTCAAATTTATTGAAATTATTCCCCCAGTAATAATTTTTACCACACCTGATTGAGCTCTTGTGGCGAGAAAATCATCTGGGAATCTTCAAAGAAAGTGAATAAAGTTCGAGAAGGCATTGAGGTTCGAAATTGAACAGTCGGGGACGCAAAAAGAGGGTGGCGTACTGTGTACAACGGTATGGCCCAAGTGTGACGCCCAGACCACTTTTTTGAGTAAATTCGCATTACTCAAATTCCTTAGAACGAAACATTGAAAACTCTTCAATAAGCCCCTGGTTCATCAGGTAGACAATGCAACGACAATGAATATTGAGAACTCCAAGTAACTTTTTCACTTTCTTTCCATTTTCACAAGGCTAGACATTGTTTTATATCGTCCGGCTCATTCCTATTTCCATTTACAGTCAAACTACTCAAGAAGAGAATGGCCGTACCCGATTTTGAGCAATCACATCAGCCGTTGTGCGAAGTTCTCTCCTCGTCCAACCACTTTCCGAAATTAGTATTGGCCAGAGTCCTTACGGGGAGTGGCAGGGAGACGGGGGTCGTACTTCTGAAAACCCGAGAGAAATTTCAAAACTCTACTTGAATCGTAATGTTGGAAGTCGGTGGGCGGGATTACGATCGAAAGGCAGAAGCCGCCGTAAAGAAACTTGCATGACAAAGTTGAAACGTTGTCCTCATTTTATAGGCTGCGAAATACCGTTTTCCCGCCGAGCCGTTCCGAAGGGAAAAGGGTCGTCAGCGAACTCAGCAAACTTTACCACTCATCACTTAGCGCAATGTGCCAATAACTCTTAGCCGCCTTGCGAACGTGAATTTGTCCGGATCGAGTGGCAGTTTTGACACGTCGTAAATCTGAACGTTGTTCCAAACCATTTGCCAACACGGTCATAATTGCATTCAAGGGTTTGTCAGTTTTGTTATTCCGATTTTATGTCTTGTGCCTTCAGACAGCAGGCCTCCCTCCGGAAAACAGTATCAATAATATCAATAGCTTCCATATTATCGGTAACACTGGGGAAACGTAGAAGATCCTGTTTGAATACCATTCGTCGATATGTTTTTCCCAATTCATGCGAGACAGAGTGAAACTAAGATTGTAGCTAAGTGATGAATAGGTATTTGGTGTTATATAAATAGGTATTTGGTGTTTAGTACCTACTAATAAAGACGCAGGTTTTTCACATTTGCCTTATTGGCGAGAACAGCCATATCCAAAGCAAAAGGTTGTTCAATACAGAGAATCATTCCAAAGATTTGTTGTACCTACATAGAGACTAATAATATTATTCACGGTATATTAAACCGAATAAACCGAATTGAAATAAAATGACGGATTTCACGAAGGCAGATGATTCCCAGGATGTTTTCGAATAAACAATTTGTTCAATACCGGACGAATCAAAATATCATAAATCATACTCACAGTCTTTCAGTCAACGTCGAATCCCCCTGTGACACGCTTTTTTCTACGGTATTTGTCTACAGAGAAGGGATACAACCGAAATAAGGGTATAACCTCCACACACATAAACCCCAGAAAATACTCCCTGAAATAAGGGTATGCGGGACGGCGGATAAACCTACCCTGTTCCCCTGGGGGCCGGAGGCAAAGGGAAACCTGTTTCACGAACTTCCGTTTTTCTAATCTACGGAGCGGGGCTGCGAAGGGCTGATCAAAATTCCTTCGAGTCCTGCAGGGAACAACGCTCTTCACGCTTACAATAAAATCGAAAACAGATTGGAAAAATCGGGAGGTGTTTTGGAAAGAAACTGCCACCCGAAAAAATTCACAATTTGCCGAAATTGGATTATTTCGATTGGGAATCACACGTCCGTTTTGGTCTTGATTTCTCTAATGAACCGACAGGAGCCCCACAATTACGCTGAAAATATTTCAATATTTATTATCTTCTGTACTTTAATCTGTATACCAGTATCCTTGTAACTTAGTTACATAACTGTACAAAATAGCTGAAGTAATAAGGGGGAGTGTGGCTCGGTATCTAAGGATAGTCTATACTCTTATAAATACTACTATATACTACTATAAAATTTATAGTAGTATATAGTAGTAATTTAATTATAAACTGGACGTTGTTATGCACAAACCGACCAAACCCCAAACTGTCAAAAATGGAGTTTTTTGTATCTTAAGGCATGGCGAGCTACCAATGGCTGCTGAACTAAGTACATAAACAGCCTGCTCCTCCAGCTGATGATCAAGTCAAGCAAAAAACAACGCCGTCTTCCTCCATTCCAGCAAGACTTCATGTTCGTAGAACTTCCTCACAGAAGATCCACGATTTCGGAGGTTCATAGTTAACGGTAACATGTCTCACGACGTTTAATTCTACTGTCATCAATGTTTCGAACGTCAATGTTCCCAAGGAAATGACAAAACGGTTGAATGTAGAGTACGCTTATGTAAACGCGTAACTGAACGTAAGAAATCTTATTCCGTTCTCAAACTGGAGCACTTGGAAGATGAAGAAACGTGGTTGATACTTGAGATGCTCTTCGTGACTCATAACTTAATACGATACATATCTATTACATCCGTTAGTGTCATGGCGTCTATAGTGACTTCTGATACCCATCGATATGAGTAAATAATCGAATATTCGGTGTACCGATTCTGTAATCGAACCTTGCCTTTCGTTACCAGCACAGGTACTGAGTACTTTTCTCAATATTGAAAAAGTGGGAAAATTATTCAAACATCTCATTCAAATCAGGTAGCTTGGGAAAAGGACATTAAATACTCAAATCATCAAGGATTAACAAATCATTGAGTATTAAATGAATAAATTGCATTTTGAGACCTACAATTGAGGCCGAGAGTAATTGGTAGGAATTCGATAATTTGCAACAGAAGCACATTCCAGCGATAAGACCACTGCGCGGTATTTCGAGTAGAACGAAGTTCGTTTGTTTTTCACCTGATACTTTACTGTGTAATTTTGCTGTGTGATGGTAAGGCCGCAATCCGCTTTCAGTAAGCCGCCCAATTCCGTCTGACCGACAGGGCCCCAAGTTAATGGGAACGGAGATGGAAAGAACTTCATAACTCTCTCCATAGTTGAGTTCTTCGTTCAACTCGAGCTTCCTGTTGAATATTGTGGTGAGCGAGCACATTTTGAAACTAAGTTGTGAGTAGCCTGATGTCTCGTCCAAGCATTCACTCTTCGCCTTAGTTGAATTTCTGGGTACAATTGTCGTGATATTGGGCTTGACGGGAGGGGGGTCTGTAATGGGGCTTATGTAGTAGGTTTACAGGTTAGTGATCAACACAGAAATATACTGGAGAATATGCGGCGTCGTTCATCGATTAGTGTATTTCATACCTAAATTAAACCTATAAAAAAAATATATATATATAGTCTACCAAAATATTTTATAAGATCACGGATATCATTTGATAATATCATGAAAGGATATCATAATATCTTAACCACAGGTGATTTGCATTTCAAACCTACCTACATAAAATTTATGTTAGGTATAGATTATTGTTGATATTATCAAATGATATTCATGGCATTATCAAATGTGTCGATACCAGGTATTTTAGATGACTCGATTCTAGTGAGGGATGAGCTGACAAAGCAATCTTCAACAAAACTAAAATTTTTATATTTCTATGTTGACCCCACAGGGGACCACAAAATTAATTAATTCATACTGTTGGGAACGTTATTAGCGATGTCCTACGGCAAAACAGAAAAACTTTGATTGCTATCTACCTCACAGTTGTTTGTTGTAATGAGCGATATTTGATGGAATATTTTATGTCAAATGAAACATACCTATTATCAATTTTGAACTATTTATCTGCCGAATTAGGGATATTCCGATACTACCGGTATGAGTAGGCATCGATACTTTTGTTTCGATACTACTGGTATCGCATTGGTATCGAATCATCCGATATTATACTTGTATCGAAAGAAAACTTGAGATATCGAATGAGTACTTTCTTCTAGACTACCATAATTTTGCATTTTCGTAAGGTCTATTTTTCAACAATATTGAAACACTGAGTACTCAGTTCTGCAATTAGAGAAATGTTAAAACCCGTAATCTCGTCTGATCTTAGTGTAATAACCCGTAATCTCGCCTGATCTTAGTTTATGAACCCTTAATCTCGCCGGATCATAGTTTAAAAACCCTTAATCTCGCCTGATCTTAGTTTAAAAACCCTTAATCTCGCTTGATCGAAGTTTAAAAACCCTTAATCTGGTCTTATCATAGATTAAAAACTCTTAATCTCGACTGATCTTAGTTTAAAAACCCTTAATCTCGCTTGATCAAAGTTTAAAAACCGTTAATCTCGTCTTATCATTGCTTAAAAACTCTTAATCTCGCTTGATCGAAGTTTAAAAACCCTTAACCTCGTCTTATCATAGTTTAAAAACTCTTAATCTCGTCTGATCTTAGTTTAAAAACTGGTACAGTTTATGAAGACCGTGACGAGCCATTTATGAATTTGGCGCCCTCTGCCGTCGTCCTCCTCTTCATTTGGGCCGAAATAATGCGTCCTGCTAATCGGTTCTAAAGCATGACCCCGACGACGAGGCGTCAGATTCGGCCCGAAATTAAATTCTATTCCGCGGTAACCAGCCTCGGACGGATAAACGAGTGTTTCAATCATCGAAACTCGTTCGACCCCCAGTCCGTCCACTCCACCTTCATGTCCCCTATTTGCTCGTAATTATCATCGGAATTGCACCCAGAGATTGCCTCATGGTCCAACCCTCAGCCTATGAACCCTTTTCATTTTCTATCTTTTCATACCCTACCTCCACCTTTCCATTAATAGGACCGTTTGAAAATCATCCTCTTCCCCAACACATCTGTCTACTTTTCAGTGATTGGATAGGGTTTCCAATGATTGGTTTTTCCCTCCGGTTGAATTGATAGCAACCAACACCATTTCTATTGAGAAATCAGCGTTCAATTTAATTGAAAACTAAACCGTCTACTAATACAAGTTGGACACAACCAAATCTTACCCCCATCGAGCATCTTTCAATACAACCACTTGTTGTTTTAATCATTGAAAGACTAAATCATGCCGAATGGCGTTTGTCCGATTTTTTACTCCAAAAATTACGGAAAATATAGGGAGGGTGCTTAACTCGTGGACCACCCTATATATGTTCCCTTTCGATACGGGGACGTTATAAACCCCTTTATTATGCTTGTTTTGCCCTCTGGGTATTTTTCATTAAATTAAATTAATACAAATTTTGTATTTTTTGGTCTAAAAGCGTTCGTTAACGTTTGGCACAAAACTTTGTCTCACAATCCTTGGATCGATAACACAAACAGTATAATCACTGAAAATTTAATCCAGACTGGTTGGTGAGCGATACGAGATTTTGACGGTTGCGCATGCATTGAGTAAAACGCACTATTCGATCATAATGTTTAGCGTGACTTAAACCCTCGCGTTCCCATCAACCGCCTGAACGCATTCAATAAACTGAGGGATCCTCAAGTACCCCCGCTCAGACCCCATTGAACCGTCAGACGGTAGAACGAAACGCACGCTCGGGAGAAGGAAAGTTACCTTCAACATGACAAGTATCAACTACACGAGCAGATTAGGGTTCCTCGTTACTTTTGGAATCGTAAGGGAACAAGAAAAAGATGTGCTCACAAGTAAAAGCGCTCGCATCTGTCGGAAGAACTTGTACGAAAAATTCCGTTATGTCTTTCCCGCAAGTAGATGGAAAAAAAAAGAAATACCGTTAGCCTCTGAACGTGGGTAGATAAATGTAGGTGGTATTCGTTACCGTTGCTGCCCCTTCTCCTCTCGGAACTCTTTTATCGGGGAGCTTTCGTATTGAGATTCCCCTTGTTAAAGGTAAAAATCGCTCACGTTTTTCTCTCTGTTCTATCACACTTGACAGGAGAAAAAACGTAGTCCCTTCATGGGGTTTATGAAGTTGCGGTTGGAGGAATAAAATGCCCGATCACCTGTTCGGTGAAAAGTCGGGTCTTCAACCGAAAGTTTACCGACGTGAAATAAATCTTGTGGAGGGACAAACCGCCAGTTGGTAGTTCCAGAGGCGTACCCTGTCTTCAATAGTTTCTTTAAACACAATGTGTTTAAAGTGTCTAGTGACAAATGTGTCTAGCGCACACATGATTTGACATTTAGGAGAGAACGAGAGATCGGTGTCAAGATACAATCAAGTAAAAGACAATAAAATATAGTGTTGATCAATAAGGTACAAGACAAAATTAAATTCAAATTTAGGTAACACCGGGAATTAAAATGTTCAAGCTGCACAGCCATGTCAAAATACTCGGATGAAGAGTATGGAGCCAATTCAACGAGGAAGCGTTTTAGTTTGGTTCACCTAATACTCCATTCAAGGTACCTACCTCAACACCAACCTTGGGGTGAGGAAGCTTCTAGGAAGCCTCCAAATTCGTCTACGAGTTTCACCAAACACTCTTAACCCTGGTTAAATTTAATCATTGGTTTATCAAACCAGAGATTTCGTTGAGAATCGTTGATTAGGAGAAATGAGTTCCACCATTGTAATCAACGATTGAAAAGATATAATAAAAGGTTGTTTTAATAAAACGTCGATTTAAGTTTAAACGACGGTTTAGCATGGATAGCATCCATGTACGCCCGCCGAAATGGTGGGGTTGACAGTGATAACTATTTATAACGGCGTACCGAGTTGTCCAGTTGTATGCCATACAAGTGTGGTCCTCCCGCGTTTCCTACTATTGCTTTATTGTTATTTTATTGTTCATTGTTTCATTTTGAATGTTCGTGGAAGAGGATTGATAGCCTCGATGGAAGCAGCACCGTTGCAAAAGCGGAACAGGGAGCTGAAATTAGAGACGAATGAGAAACAGAAGCTAGTGGAAATTGAGCGGAACTATTTCCATATTATAGAAAACAAACGAACTGATGGTTCAACTACACGTAAAAAGAATGAAGCAGATCAGTACCTCGTCCTAAAGTCGATTTCATCGAGGTCTTCGAAATCGTTTAACCTCTTTCTAATCCATCGAGGCTGTCTAATTGAGAAGTCTTCATCTTCATCAATAATTTCGTCCTCTACCACCAAACGAAATACCCTAATCAATCTCCTACTCATCCCTAAATAGAGTAGAATGAAATAGAATACAGAAACGGATCACAACAAGACTGGCAAGATGGCGAAGTGGTAAATCGTTTATTCAGCCCTTAAACCAGCCATCATCTTTTAATCGCTGATTTCACCAACGACGTTGGTGAAACTCGGCATCGTTGTTTCCCACCTGAGATCTTCGATTTATTTATTAAACGTTGATTAGAAAGCGGCCCTGAATAGCGTCCTTGGAGGAGGCCCTTGAGCCATCTCGACTATAAATAGGTTGAGGAGGCCTACTGCATCCTCGAGTCACTCCTCGACTCGAGGACCAAAACTGCCCGAGACCTATGAATTCCGCCCTTAGTTTATTCATCCGATCTAACCACATGTGCCCTAAACACCTCTGCCATGTTCGCTGATGATCATGCTGTAATGTCCTATAGCACGAGAGGGGAGCGGCTTCATCACATATCTAGCGTCACCTGAACGGAATTGCTCCGTTTCGTTTAACTGTAACAGGCCGAACCTCGGGTCTTTATCAGGGTGCCAACATTTATAATGAGCTTCCTGCAGTTATCACACCGGCTGCTTCATTCATTTAAACTTGCGGTTAAGGAATATTACATGGTGTGATTATCTCGTTTGTCTGTTGTAGTACCTAATTGTTGGGTGTTTATTTTTAGCTCATAAGGTGTTTAATATTCGGAGTGAATACTTTGTCTTAAATTGATTAGGTAGGTACCATAATATTATATAAATACAGTTTCATGGATTTGGTCATACTCCTCCCACAAGCACGAGGTTTCCCACTAGCGGAAGTAGCGTTCGATTAAATATAATTTATTATTGTGCGTTTATTAAATTGGTAAAATGATCATCTCGGCCTTACAAATCTTCGTGTGCAAGGAAAAATTTAGTGTTCGAAAATGCATGTTCTAAAAATGTAGAAGCCGTTGAAATGGCCTATTTTCTCCGAAAGTTTGGAATCTTTGGACGAAAAAAAAAAAAAAAAAAAAAAAAAAAATCTTTCGAGCTGTAGAGAAAAATCTTGAGGAACAGAGATGTCCTTGTTAGCCGGAACATACTCGTACGATGTCTTCAGATCCATGTGTGGTCTAATGATCTAAAGGGTCTAGACGCTCTTGTGTAACAGCCTGAAGGGAATTAGCGTTACATATCAAAGAGAATCCGTTATTCCATTTCAAGAGGTGGAAACCGCCCCGTGCACCCCGGTCTCTCCTGCCAGAACAAAGGACCCACCTAATTCCCTGTTGATTGGGGATTATTATTAATTAACGGCAGAGGGTAGCATCGTGGAGCAGGTAACCAGGAACGGGGAACCGAGAACGGTTAAACCCTTCAAGGCAATAAGCGGCTGCAATGAGTTTTCCCTCCCGGTTTCAGGTAAATGACGTCTTGCAGAGGTTTGTGTGAGAGCGGGAATCGAACCCGCGGAAGGGAACATTGATCAAGGCGTCACATTCTAAGCTTTTGGAGGTGGTCGGGGGCCGTAAGCCGTTGAGACCCCCGTTTGATGGGTAATTGTCAATAGGCGCTAAGGATCATTACGAATCTAAACATGTGCAGTTCCCGGGCTGATAGTTTACCTTGACCGAATGAACCGTTCACCGAATTCAGTAAATAATGCTGGAAATTGAGCTGTACCAGAGACTCCAAAATCTATAACTCCTGGGTTGTCTCTTGGTAGTGTTTCGGTAAAATTTTGTACAGAACAGACACTTCAAACAGGAACACTTGGTTTAGAAATGCATGAATCCAGCACGATTTCCATGTGCTAACAGGAACCGAATAACCGCATCTTTTACGTATAATATAATAATAACCGCATCTTTTACGTATAATAGTATTTTGTATAATATATTATAATAATAATTATAATTTTGTATATATTTTGTCTAATAATATTTTGTATAATATTATTATACAAATACTTGCGTAAATCTGTCTGAAACGTTAAGATATTGTAACTAAGTAAAAACCCATTTCTAGGCAAATTTCATAGATTTGATTTAAAAACGCTGCAAATTCTTGACACAACGGTTCATGTCATTGATTAATCCATTGATTGATCTATTTCATTGATACCAGTAGAAAGTGCGAATTCGGTCTAAAAGTGAGAGATATTTATTCATTGATTGATATCGCTTTATTTACCAAATATACTCGTAGCAAGATTTAATCGCAAGCGACCATTCTTCCACCTAAATACAAAATTTGAACGAATCTACGTATTATAATATTAACTGTAATATGGATAAGTAGGAATAAACAAGTGAAAATGATTGCTTGAAAGGCTATAGGAGAATAATAAATATGATGAAGGTCATTTGAAATGTGCCGTACTGAACAGATTGGAATTCCAATATTTTGAAAATAAAACTTGCTTCAACTTGCTTTTGTATGTCACATAGTTCCTTGTCTCCTTCAATTTGGAACACAAACCATTATAATGTAAATACATTGACGAAGAAAAGAATTGTGAAAAAATGCAGTTCTACATGCAGGCATACGATAGTTAGTGTTTTTGTTTCTGGTATTTAGAATATAAATGGTAGAACATGTAATGAAATTATTAGCAAAATACAAGGGTTTTTGTAGTTGCACTATTCGATGCATGCTAGTTAGGATACTATAATTTTTACTACAGTTAGGATATTTTTAAAATAGAAGAGCATTAATTCAGTAGGTATTAGTTGAGGGAAGAGAGAATTTTTATCCACGCAAAATATACAACAAAAAAAATACAAAAAGAAATTGAACATGGCATTGGGCTGTTTCTTGTTGTCTATATTGTTTCTTCCTGATATCAATAAATAAGGGCTAAATAGAAAACATTTGGCTCTGACAGTTTTGGCGGAGGGGAGCCTAAATATTGAAATAATAGTACAAATTGTCTTCAAACTGCATAGAAAGGGAGGAAAACAAGATATTATCGTGATTCAGCTAGAAGAGTCATCTGGATCATGTGATTCGTCCAACTGTCTGTTTCTTCTAACTTTGAAAACTGCGGCTGTCTGGATGTTTTGTGGTTGGAACCGGTGGTTCAAAACCACTTATTATAACGAGGCTCTTCCATTTAGGTCATCAGTAGCAATCAATTTATTAATCTGCGATCAGATATCGAATTACATAAACCCACCCTCATCTCCCGGAGTGATTTTAGAGTGCCTCACCTGGAAATTGTTTGATGGAAGTTGTAGATCGGATCTCCACCTTCGTAAGATGGCAACTCAGGCTCAGGGGCCGCTTATTTCTCTTTGGTTTTCCGTTTTTGTCGGAGAACTAACTATCTGTAAGAAGCGAAACGATTAGAGTTTTCCTCCCGTCATCGTCAGCTTGAGGCGTGAGAAGTGTTTACAAATTCATAAACAACTCGAGTTCGCTGTTGTTCAGGATGAATAGTTGCGGTGGTCGACGCAAAAACTCCAAAACCCTCGTCTGACCCGTGGATTAGGCAGCTTGAACAAATTGCTGTGTACTTCAATTCATAAATAACCCATGTTCGCTAAGGCCTGCACTCCCTCGTACGAAGTGCAAC
The DNA here is from genome assembly GCA_963920205.1 of Stenodema calcarata. NCBI lineage: Eukaryota > Metazoa > Arthropoda > Insecta > Hemiptera > Miridae > Stenodema > Stenodema calcarata. The sequence goes on along the minus strand of OY986053.1, from coordinate 3,651,008 downwards.
GTGTAGCTTATGTATCAGCCAGGGAAGAATAGTTTTTTGGGTCAATCAATGATACGTTTTTATGAGGGTGGTGACGATACTGGAAGGGCTCCTGTTAGGGGAAAATTTAGACTGATTATCATTTTTATCCCCCAAAAGATTATCATCTTTTGTTTTATTTAATATAGCTCTCAAGAACTACAATTTTCTTTATTTTCCTCTATAATACGAGTATATCAATTCATCTTAGTTTTCGGGCTTTACTGCCCGGTAAGTGAGGAGGCACGGCTGTATGTTCTCATGTGGTGATGGTAGCTCTGTATGTACTATTTGTGACCTGTGTACCTTGTCCGTAACTGATCAGGTAGCCCTCTGGTGGGTGAATCCACGTTTGACATCCCCCTTTTGGCATCCAGTACGTCCAGTGCGATTACCCCGATTTTTCCTAATTTTCTGGCCAATATTGCCATATATTTTCCTTCTTTCTTATAATAAGAATTACCTTCAGGTCGCCTAGTAGTTCAACCTTTCAGGGTCCCTTCCATACCACAAATTAGTGGAATTCGCGCTATTTCAGCCCTCTTTGGCACCCACAGTTCCCCTTGTTATCACCATCCTACGCTTAACGCGGTAAGCTGCACAGCATCAGTAAAGCCGATTTACAGTAATTCCTATTGGACTCCCTCTGCTGCATGGCGATTGCAGATGTGTCCTCGATTAAGGGTCAGCCGATTTAAATCAGCGAAATATTATTGTTTAAACCCCCAGTTAGTCCGAGTAGCTGTGTCTGTCGTCAGGCCTCCTAACACATTTGGATAAAGCAATGAGGAGTGCCCATGGGTCGGAATTCTGATGATTTTGGCTCATTACCGTGTTCAGAGTTGTTAAGTGATGGGAAAAATTGGTAAGGTTCGGAATAGAAGCTAAGTTACCCACTAAAACGGAAGTTTCCTAAACGCTACCGGTGACGTCACTTTATGGCGGACCGCACGGGTCGAGACGTGGAAAGAAGCCCTCTGCCGACGCTCTTCCAAGTCCTCTCAACAACTTCCACGGTGAAAGTTTCACCACCTTGCGACTTGATATCTCGAACGTTATCATTTGTGTTTCCAAAGTGCTGTGTGAAGATGTCATCCAAATGTAAATCGTGTTTTTCCGGGGTGCCCCAACACCAGCAAACTTAATGAAAGAAAAATATTCGTTCTGGTCCCCCGTGATGAAGGAAGGCGACGTCACCAAAACTTTATCGATTTATTTTTTTTAAAACTATGCATGTCTCGTGCAAACGGAAAGTAGGTACAATCTCAGCTCGGTGAGAACTTTCGAACAAAAAATTAAAAAAAAAAAAGGTGGGTTGGTAGGTACTTTTCATTTACCAGTTTCCGTATCTTGAAAGTTATACAAACTAATTCCGAATGGCATTAATTTAGTTTTCATTTCTAGTGAACCAATAGAATACCTCAAAATCAAACAGATGCAAATTTCTAAAATAGTGATGGGGGTAGGCAAATATTTATTGTACTCAAAATATTGATGCAGGCGTATTGGATGTTCGAGATAAAACTCTTCTTCGCCGACGAGGGACGGAAAGTTTGAAACATTCTGACAGGGCTGTAAGTGCCCCCAAGATATTTCACGCCTTTGGTGTTCGACAAACCGTGAAATCCAACGCGGAAGACTCCATTTGGTTGATGGAAGGGGCAAATTTATATATTTTTTTCCCCTCTTGCCGCAGGTAATATTTACTCATTTCTTCTACCAGCCACTTGTAAATCGTAGGATCTCCATCGTTCCGAACGAATGACTGCGTTGGGACTTGTGTTCAAGTTCTTCTGTTCGTTCTATGTCGCAGAAGTGCAGTCGCTTTTTTTCGGATGAAGTGCGCAAATGTAAAATGTTTTCTACTCATGAATAAGTTTGGCATTAAAAAGTTTGGATATCGCTATCAGGAGACGCCTAAATGATTGTGCTGTATTACCAGAAATAACCCCAATGATGTTGAGTATCTACACTACATGCATATGCATCGGTACATGGATATGTACCATTGTCTCCCTGTAAAATATGTGGTATGTTTCTCAAGTAAAACAACGATAACAGCTAAACCTGAGCCTATTCTGCTTAAAGTCCTAAAGAGGCTACCGTACCAAACTACAGGTTCATAGTGTGAATAGCATAGAAATTAACTTTAGGAACCACTTAGCTGATCCGGGGCCTGGGTAGCGTCAAGTTATAGTTTCCCTGGGGAGGGTGTTTTGAACTTGGAAATTATGACCTGCTTGTTGAACACTAGAATCACTAGATATCACTGCTTGTAGAACACTAGAATCTTTGAATATCACTAGTTGGGCGTGGGTCATTAACGGATAACTTGAATTAACTTACGACCTTTGCGTTGCTTCCCTAAATTTCTTAATAAACATTTCTTCTTCTTCTTGTACGTGTTTGTTTTATCACGAGTCCCAATCAATAAAAGGATTCAAACTTTCGAGGAATTTATTTGATCAAATTGTAGATGAGAGTTTTGCATCAGCACACAGCACGGAACATCAAGACATTGAACCGCAACACTGTTTCTCCCGTAAAGTCACAAGAGGCATAATTTTAACTTCTCTCTTCAATGTCATAATAGTTCGCAATAGTTTCGTAATAGACACAATAAAGGTGTTGACCTCGTTTGTCCCGTTGAAACAAGTTCTGATTTCAGTCCGTTTCACCTCAGAAAACGATCACCGTCAATAAAAGGAAATCCCTCAGGGACCCGAAATCTTTGTTTACAACGTTTGATACCTTGTCAATATCCGGACTGTCAGAAATAACAGAAAAATAAAGCCCCACCGTTTAATGCTGAGGAACGATATCCTTAATCGAACTTCATGACGGACTTATCCGGTTTTCTCACGTCGCTGTTTTCACATACGGTTTCTTATTTCCTTTGCGCAGGGGGATACAAATCGAATGTATTCTCCCTTAAACGCGTTTTGCTTTTCAATTCAAGTCCCTTTGTACGAGTTCTGTCATCTGTAACTGGAAAAAGAGTTTTGTGGGAAATCGACAACATTGCTTGAACAGCGTTGAAAAAGGGTGCTCGTGTTCCTTTCGAGTGGAAAAATATAAAATACCCTAAATGTTGGTGGTTTTCAAGTAAACAACTACTAGTAAATACCTACCTATCGACGAAACTGACGTTAATCGTGTTCAATCAGGCTACAGCGAATCAAATGGCAAATATATGTATATGGTTTTTGCATTTGTTTCATTAAATTTCTTAAATACTTTCTTTCGAAATGGCTGGAGACTGCACGCTTCTAGTAGAGTCCCGCTAAGTCCCGAGACAGACTCAACTCGCAGTATCCACAACTTCTGTATCCCATTGGAAGTTCGATACGACTTCACCAAGTCCTACAATTCACAGCTGGATCTTTCATTGGTTACGTGACACTCTGAGAATTATCAACTGGACCTGAAGAAACTGCACCTGAAGAAACTGCACAAAAATAAGTTCATACTGACAGCTTATAAGTTCACTGGATACAATCGAATGAATCATTATCTCAATTAGCTACCTCGTTATCCAGTGCGGCGATCTACAGGGTGGCGTAGATGTTATGACCTCATTTAAAATAGTTGCCATGTGCTTAATATTTGAACTAGGAGATTAAAATGAACCGCATTTTGTAGAAAATGCGGAGGTTTATTGGACACATGTAAAACCATCATTTGTGGAAGATAAATCTCCTGTAAATGTCCTCCTCGACGATCAACACATTAGGGTCGGATAATTGGGCCTTCTTTTTTTGAAAACGAAACCGGGCAAGCAATCACTGTCGATTCAGAGCGGTGTGTGGCAATGCTTAACGATTTTTTCGTTCTTTATTTAGAGGAGAATAAATGGGATATTGATCAAACATGATTTCAAAAGGACCGAGCCACAGCACACAATGAATTGAGCCTGTCAAATTTTCCACGCTCGTGTATGTTGTCCCGATGGTGACGTTCTATGGCCGCCTCGCTCGCCCGACCTCTCCCCATGCGATTTCTTTTTATGGGGTTACCAACAATCCAAAGTGTACGTCGACAAACCAAGTTCTGTTGCCAAGTAGAAGGACGCCATTCGCCGACAGCTTCTCACATTCCTAACGAGATGTCGGGATAATGTGTTAATCGAAGAATGTTAGTCGTCAAGGTGGACATTTACAGGGCGTTATCTTCCACAATGAACATTTTATATGTCCAATAACAGGAGCGAACGGGGGTCCATGTGACGTGCAATTCCAATGATTCATTCATATCGAAGATTCTCTCTCTGTCCAACTAATCGATATATATGTGATCTGTGGTTTGGGGGATGTTTTGGTTTTTTCATCTTCGATAATGAACCATTGGTATTTTTATTAGTGAGATGTGAGAGCTGGCGAGCATCCAGAGTGCTTGGCAACGAATTGCTCATCACGTAGACCCCCACCCTCGCCTTCCAATAACCTTTCCGCTTCATTTCCATCTCCTAGTTCAATATTAAGCACATGGCAGCCATTTAAAATGTGGTCATAACATCAGCGCTACCCAAGTATCCGTCTAGGGAAGTAGTAAACAGTGACTCAAGCATATGACTTATTAGACGGATACTTGGGTAGCGCTGATGTTATGACATAATATGTAACTCCATACAAAAAGTAACGCTAATACTTTTTTTTCACATTTTTGTCATCCACTTTTCCAAAAATGGACTTAATACTGAAGCTTCCTTTTGTGAGTAGGAATTGAGCCTGGAAACCAGTATTTGGTCACAATACTCCATGAGGTTTTCATCTTGTACATAATATTATCGTCGTTCTAACTGCAGCGTGACTGCATGAATCTTTATTGGAATACTAGCTGTCGGGCCCGTCACTGACGGGCAGAACTCGGGGTGTTTCATCTACCTCAGTTATATTTTAGCTTCTCTATAAACCCCCACCCCTACGCATCGGATCCGGAAGTGAACCCCCCTATGTCCTCCCCCGATCACGGAAACATTTAAATACGGGAGAAGGGTTCGATCCATTGAGCCGTTTTTGCGTGATTGAAGGACATACAGACAAACAGACAGACGGACACCAAATTCAAAATTGGCATGGTTCGACTCCATTTCACGCAAAACGAATAACTCTAGTGAAATGTATCGAAAATACCTAAGGAACACGAGAATCGTCTTTAAATTTAGTTATATGGATAGGTAGTGACAGCTCCTCCTAATGATGTTAAAATCGAAAGAATCAACATTTTTCATCGTGACATCAAATTTGAAAAAAAGGAAGTTAGAAAACATTTTTTGTGCTCTCCTGAAAATGAGAGAAAATTTAAATATTCCGTGTTGTAGATAGAACGAAGATACATAAGTGCGTAAGTAAATGCGAAAATTCAAATTGAATGATCTTAAATATATTTCGACTTAGTTTAATGAGCGCAGGGTTTGCCGCAGATGGATCTTCGACGTTATAAAACAAAGATTAGGGCCAGAGAAACCTCATCGAAAATATATTCTTACAGAATTACAGAAATATCAGGTTGATATCTCGCTTCAGAAAACTTTTGTTACCTTCCCCATCCTCGTTGGGAGGTTGTGGGCTAACGAGAATGAACACGGGTGGTTGGGCGGGCGTTCTTGGAACAGCGAGATGGGACGGTCTTGATTGCGCCGAAAGGAATAGGAACTCTAACGCGACAAACCATCTGGGCCTTCGTAACACAACTTAAACTGAGTTAAGCTGAGAAAGTTGTATAAAGCTCCTCTAACCCGTCTGAAAGCGAGGACTTGCCGAGAGTGGAACGATGACTTTCCCTTAGATCTTTCCATTTCTCATAAGTCATGCTAATCTGAAGGCTGATTCTGACGGCGGCATTTTTAATGGAATCAAACGCGGAATGTTTCATCTGTTCGAATAACCCAAACAGCGAACGTGTAGTGTTGTTCCGTCAATTGCATTACTTAGTAATTTGGAAGGTTCATCATACGTTGTCCAAATCAACACCAAAATTTAACTCAATGTTCAATTCTTGGTGCGATTTCATTACTGTTTACAGTAAATAATAACTTGTATCTCGAATTAGGAACCTACAAGATGGTGCGAGCCCTGAAACTAAATTTCTTAATTTTAGCACAACGCTAACTGGACAATGTTAAAATTCGATTTGCTGAACCTACGTATCTTGAAACGTAAACCAGCAAATTTTGAGGTGGCTAATTTTTTTCTGGGGGATTCTTAAGATAATAAACCAAAATGAATCATATTTATTGCGCTGGTAAGGTACAGATCTGAGTTTTCATCAAGGATGTCTCAAATGCATTCACCGTGCCGCAGTTACAGAGAGATTCCAGGCTTGTGTATATGAGTTTCGTGCAAATGGGTTCAAGGTCTGGGATATTAGATTGCAATAACGCTAGCGTTGCGGTGGAAATAGGAACCCGGATGTCAGTGCATCCAGCGTCGACTATGAAAACCCAAAGGAGAAAACCGGTGGGTCGTGGCATGAGCGTTTCATTTAGTGCCGCCATAAACCGTGAACGTTTCCTCTCCCTTCACTCCCCGAACCACCAGGATTTGCTCGGGTGCTGATCAACGGCTCGCCGTTTCCCTCTGGGGAGCGACCGAAGGAAGACGCTGAATTGGTTAACCCCGTCTCAGCCCGAGGGGTCCCAGCAATAAACGAATATTCTCCAAGACCTCTGGCAACCTATGAAATAAACTCGTTCTCGGCAGTTACGTCTCGCAGGCCTCGAAAAATCCTGTACCATAAAAAGCCGACCCTGCGTCACCGTAAATAGTTTAAAGAAGGGCGGTATCAAGGCGGTGGCTACGATTCCGACCAACTTTGTTGACTTCCCGGACGTCGATATCTGGCAATACGCACCGATCTTTCTTGAAACAGCGTTTCGTCATTTTAAGAGTCGCTTTTGTGAGTTCCTTGAGAGGTTTCATTCAGTCAATGATATTGCACGGGTACAAGTCCCGGGAACTTGTGGCTTTTGAATCCTGGACATGTCCATATCATTATTATATGTCCATATATTCGTATGTATACGGGGGCATGTACTGCCGTTTCAATGTCGACGTCCGCAAAATGCCTCGAGGTTTTTCAGCTGGCCCTTTCATTGCTCGACTCCAGTTTAGAGTTACGAAGCCGTATTGCCCCTCGATGTTAACGATAGGTCCTCTCGATCATGCTGATATCGATTAAAATTGAATATTTAATATATTAAATTCGATATTTAATATCGAAAACGTCGATTCGCTTCGATTAATCGTAGTTAAGTTGTTCTTCCCCTTCGATAATGTAAACTCACGCACTCACTTTGGAGGCAAAACCACTTGAGCTGTACTGCCTGCCAGCACTCGACATTTAGAAAAACCACTTGACTCAAGTGACTTGAGCCAAACTGGATATGACAGTTGGACATCATTGAGTAAAAATCTGTTTACAAAACAGCTAGTCCCGAGTTTCGACAGTAATTTGCAGGAGAAACCACTTGTCGCCAGATTTCGGTTTATAAGTGGTTTTGCCTGCAAATTGGATGACGTAAAATGTTGATAAGTGGCTGAGATTGACAAACACAACTGATTTTGCTTGCTAACTACCACAGATGAGTGGTTCTACCTTCAAATTAGATGGAAAACCCACAAGATAAGTGGTTTATACGAATTTTCACAAATTATGACGAATTCGGAGATAAGTGGTTTTACTTTAAAACGGTAGCGTAGCATAACAAGTGGGCTTTATTAGTTACACATACAGTAGAGCGTCGATAATCCTGATTAAAGGTGACCAAACCTCATCCGGATTATGAAAAATAGGCTGGTATGAAACGGATTTTGGCATAAAATGTTTTTGGAACCGGGAACAATAGCATGTTTTCTTCGAAAATTCGCCAATAACGCCTCAGATCTCGAAATTTGCCTGAGAATTGTTTGAACGCACTAAAAGTTATCAAGTACACCATTATGTCCTAATCGGTTCAAGACAAGACCTACGGCTTTCGGTTTATTTATTACCTCTGACTTTGAGGTTTCAGTGAAATCGGAAATCTAAATCCACTCAATTTATTCGAGCAAAGTGAAAACCAATAAAGGACTCCACGTAGCGTTTAGAAGAGAAAAATGCGAAGCTTCTCTGGAATTCAGGGCCTCGATCAATCAACGAGATGTGGGAGATAGTGGGGTCGCGAATATTGTTACTTACCTCGAGAGGGGGGTCAGGGGCCGAACGAGTTTGAGAGCATCCGCCGGCTCGCATTACCGTAATCTATCATACCTATGCTGCCAGGCCTTGTCGTCTCAAGCTTCCCAAGCAGAAGTTGGACAATTAAATACTCGTAGAAGCCACTCCTCCGGAAATGTGCGCTATTACCGCCTCCTTTAGGCCCCATGACAACATGCTTGTTAGCAGGTTGCTTGCTGTAGGCTTGTTCGCTAGGTTTTGTTTCAATATTCTTCCCTCCTTCACAAAAATGTTAAAAAAAATCCTCGATAAAGCAGGCTCAATCTGTTGTGGTACATTCCACAGTTCTGACACCATTATGAACTCATGACTCACCGCTTGGGTCCTCCTGTAAAATAATAAGCGGAATCACTAATTCAAGCAAAGATCTTGAAGGCCTCGAGAGGTCAAACAGTAGAATTGCCGTAAATGGGACATGATTTATAATCAGAATTTGAAGTGAGCAGCGAAACGGAGACAGCAGTGATACAAATCAGCATTCAGTTGAATCGTACCGTTATCGCGGATTTCTGTCTACTTTCATTAGATTTATGTCGCAGTCTTTCCGTTGCAATTGGTTTATCTCATATCTTATTGCATCTTTCTTATCGCAGACAGTGGATTAATGTTTTCATTGCTCCCAAGTGTGGTGTAGTATTGTCCGTTTTCTCGTGATCTATTTTCTCCAAGGATTATTTAGCTGATCTGGGCAGCGTCAAGTTAAAGTCCTAAGGAGGCCGCATACCAAATTACATCTTCATAGAGTGAATAGTGTAGAAATTAGCTGAAACAGCCACTCAGCCGATTGTGGGCCTATTTTGCTTAAAGTGAAAGTCCTAAGGAGGCCGCATACCAAACTACAGCTTCATGGAGTGAATATCATAGAATTGCGGTATAATTGTCCGTTGCTGTTTGTAGCAAATTTCTGCTTGACCCCCACCCCGGCGGTAAGACATATTCATGTCAAAATGTAAATCTCGTTGACTTAAAGAGGAAAAGCATTAACAGATTCTAAAGGTAAAGAAGATTTTACTGAAAACTCTGCAAATTCTTAACACAACGGTTTACTGTCTTCATTGTGCAGATCGCCCTTCTGTCTAAAAAAAAACGGGTGTTGCAGTGGGGGGATACCACAATGAGAAGATTTCTTGATAAAGTGTTCATGTGAGAACGACAGTTTTATCGACAATATTCTTGTTCTCGCCCCTTATTAGAAAAGCCGACAACTGATACTCCCAGTTTTCCCTTTCGAACCCAACATTGAAAATTAGGACCCGTTACCATTCACTGACGAAGTGAGATTGAATCTGAGGACTCCGGCAACACTAGAAACAAAGTTTTCATGTGTTATTGATACCTGAAGAATGTGATGTGTCTCTCCAACTGGAACGCAAACTTCAACAACAACTGTCGCCCGTTTCACGGGCTCCTGATCATAATGAAGTTGTCAACCGAATTGTCATTAGCCAACTTGCTCTTGAGGCAAAACAATCCGTTGAGCGGTTTGTCATTTGCGTACTCCGACGATCGGAGAGTCGCAGCTCCCACCAAGTTACTTGTTGTTCCAACTCGGAACTCGATGAGATTCTGAGCTATCGGCGAATTGTCATCGAGTGGTTTTGAAGGGTTGAAGCGAGCTACCTCAACGAGTTAACCACTATCTGCCGTTTAAAAACTTCCCGTTTTGGAACCGTTCAACAGCAACCATTTTAGCAGCGCCAATTTTTCAAGAGCTGAAAACTCCTTGAAACTCGCCTGTGGTGTGAAAACCTAGAAATCTTTCCAGAATTGTTTATCATTTACCGTACAAATCACCTTTCTGTCAAGATCACTACTCAGTGTACGAGATTGAGTTTTGAGGTACATACCTACAATATTACGTGTTTTCTTTTACATTACCATAAAATATCATCATAATAATAACTAATACATAGCTAAAAACCTAAATAAACAGATAAAATTCACCACTTCACCACTGCATCATAATACGATATATATTATATATTATTGATATTATATTATATTATTATAATATTATTATTATTATGATATTATATTTTTGATATATTATACTTCTATTCTTCCTGATACGACGATCTTGATATTGGAAACACACCATAATCTTGTGTTCCGCATCTTCCTCTTCTAAGCAGAACTCGTAAAGATCGGATTCGGATAAGCCGATACGCATTAAATAATATGGACCTAACTGTACAGAAATACTTTTACATACCTTTTTTACACAATCCCAATATTCTTTTCGTTCTTGAATACATAGGTGTGATGGTCTCTCGACTACGAATGGAATTAGATGGTTACACGCAAATCACGAATCAAATTAGTAAGCCAAACAACCTATGGAAGGGGGGATACATCTGGAGATGCTAAGGCCTGACGTTGTTCTTTTGTTTTGATTAGTTAGCCCGCATCGCAACAGATGGCTAATTACAATATTGGTACTATGTACAAAAATCATCATTGCACTTGAAATCCCAAGCTAATTACCTAGCAACGCCTTGGGCTGTCACGGAAATCGGATGGTGCTACAACTAGGTACTTATCTTGAGTTACCCAGTTGTTGCACATTTAACTTCACGTTTTAATAGAACAACAAGTAGGCAAGTCGAGTTAAACATTTGTTGATTTAGACGTTGTGTCTTATTTCGAGTTATCAAATTTTGTTATTGACTAGGTAACTCGAAATTTAGAGTTTTTTCAATATTTGTGCCAAAGGAAGTAAGTAGTCTGGCTTCATTTTCAAGTGGTTGAAAGGATATCTAAAAAGAAAAAAAAAGTTAACTAAGTACTTCCTTTGGCACAAATATTGAAAAAACTCAAAATTCGAGTTTCCTAGTTGTTGTTCTAAGCCCACAATATACTCGTAGTACTGCAGGAGAAACCATCAATGTTTGAGTTGACTCAACCCAAGCAGCACAATTGGTCGGATTTCACGACTTGCTACCTAATCTGTAGTATATTCGACGTCAGAAATCTGTATCTCAATTATTAACGTCATCACGACGTCGGTACGACGTAGAGATTTATGTACACAACTGCTATTGGTTGCCACGGCGTCGGAAATCTATAGTACAGATAGACGAGGTCGCCACGACGTCGGATATTTGTATTACAGGTTGACGAGGTGGCCACAACGTCGTATATCTGTACTACATAACGCTGAGGTCGCCGCGACGTCGGATATCTGTAGTAAAGATAGACGAGGTCGCCACAACGTCGGATATCTATAGTGAAATGGCGATGGCGATAACACGCAGGTGGGACGCTGCAGGCGCTCATTCTGTTGTACCGTTTGGGAACTACGTTACTATAGATTTCTGTACATGTTTTGTACATCAGCCGACGAGAGGTAGACTTCTCGTCGGCGCCACTACAGAGATATGTACAAACAGTTCGATCCCTAGTTCGCCATCTTTTTCCATCTTCCATTACAGGTTAGGTTGAGGTTAGATATTAATTTAAATAATTTTCCAATATATTCATTTCTGAAATTCAAATTTAGTAATAACTCTGATAGTTACCAAGGAAATACAGCAGTTTAATAGTGAAACCAGCGAAATAATAAGTCGTCATAACATTTTCACAAGAGTTACCAAATTGAAAAAAATATTTACAACGTCTCAAATTCGGAGGGCACTGGTTTTTGAGAGACAGAATCGAGGATTTCACGTTAAATTTTTCTCCGCGGATGATTTGAAGAGACTAGAATTTACATACGGGAGTTGGTAGGTACCGTTTAATATTCACCATCCACCATCTTAATGATTTCCGTGGAGAGGGAACATGAAGGAACTCCATTTTGATGAATGATTTTTCGCAACAGCTCCTACATCATTCAATACCAAAATAACATGTTTTATACAGAAATCTGTATAAACAACCAAGTTGAGTCGTCTTGCGACCTTATTCCGACCTGAGGTCGGGCGGCGACGTCGGTACAACCAAGAAATCATTCCCCACATTGGTCGGCATTTGGTCGTGGTGAGGTCGGTACGACGTCGTTGTCCGACCTGAGGTCGGGCGGCGACGTCGTCGCCCGAGGTCAGGTCGGATTTCCCGACCTCTTACGACGTCAGACCGACGTCGTTGTGCTACTTGGGAATTGTTTGTATCGGATGTCTTATCAGCAGAGCCACGCCCGCGCTTGCGTCAGGCCTATTATTTTGTTGTACATCACATCCGCGAAGAGAATAGCTGCACGGGGAAAGAAAAGTGAAGGAATGAAGTCGGGAAATCGGTGGTTTATTTATTTATAAATAAATAAATTTATTTATTTTTATTTTAATCGGTGTGTTAATGTGGTAGAACAATTGAGAATATGGAAAACTGGTAACATCGGGAGGCATTAGACTGAATACTATGATGGGCGATCCGCTCATGAGTTAGTAAAAAGAACTAGCTCTTGAAAGTGAGTGAGCGAACGATGACTCACGAAAAAAGAGCGAAAGCTATGAGGAACCGAGTGGGATCGGGATCGTTCGATCACCTTCGGCTCTGGCTCTCCCCTCGGAGTGTTGAATGGCGGGGGGGGGGGATCGGATCAGCAGCTCGTAACACTGCTCCAAGTGATCACTGATCAACGATCTGATCCAATTGAGTGGTGAGCGGGATCGCTGGGATCATTCGGACAATCAGAATCATTCGATCACCTTCGGCTCTGGCTCTCCCCTCGGAGTGTTGGAAGGTGGGGGGATTGGATCAGCCGCTCGTAACACTGCTCCAAGTGATCAACGATCTGATCCAATTGAGTGGTGAGCGGGATCGCTGGGATCATTCGGACAATCAGAATCATTCGATCACCTTCGTCTCTGGCTCTCTCCTCGGAGTGTTGGAAGGTGGGGGGGGGGGGGGGGGGATCGGATCAGCAGCTCGCAACACTGCTCCAAGTGATCAACGATCTGATCCAATTGAGTGGTGAGAGGGATCGCAGGGATCGCCCATACTGTCGGAATTCGGGAGGGAGCAATATGGCGTCACATGCCCCAGTTCTGGTAGGTATATATGCCAGATCGTTCCAGGTCTGTTAACGTTGAGGACTGTTAACAGAAGTCGACAGGGACATGCGCAGTACGCCCGACCGCTGTTCCAGGTCCCTTTTCCGTCCAACATTCACTGTTGACAGCTGTTCCAGGTCGAACTCGTGGTTGACAGCTGTTTTAGGTCGAACTCGTGGTTGACAGCAGTTCAACTGCGGTTGGACGGAAACCAACCGCTCGGAGGGTTGCCATCGATGGCTGTCGAACTGTATAACCGTATGATTTTGAAACCTCCGTCCTATCATTTCCATTTGATTCGTGTGCTCGTGGAGTCAACGCCACTCACTATACTTACTACAGACTCTTGAAAAATGCGTTTTCTATAGAAAATTGGACGACGAATCCGAATATATCCCGATATTGTGGTCTAAAATCCCCCCCCCCCCCTATATAAGTATTTCATAAGTATTTACGAACGTATCCAGGAAATCACGATTTTTTATTTGTGTTTTTCCCCACTTCGGACGCTTAACAGTCCAAGATAGTAAAAGAGAGTGACATTTCATATTTATACGAAACTTCCAATCGGATTTTATTAATATTAGTATGAGGGCAACACACACCTACCAGCTGAATTTGCACCGTTTATTCGCCGCATTAAAAATGGTCTAGTTCGCTAGAATTTGATACTATCTCGTTATCACTCCTGTCTTCCCCATTGACCCGTCCTCGCATACCATAATAAGAAAAACCTACCACATTGCAATTCCGTAAGATTAATTTCACTTGCTGAGGAACGCCTACGTAACGCCTAGAGTCTGTTCGTGCTCCACGCATACAGTGAATATTGTATCAATTGTGTGTATTCTGTATTGCGGTACAGTGGACTCGCGATAATTCGTATTTCAATGGACATTCGTACATTTAGTAGGAATTAACGCGAGGTACGCATTATTGAGGGTGGGAAATTGAAAACACAAATTATCAAAGGGTGTGTTCTAATTCCTGTGTGTTTCGGGCATGTTGGGTTTGTTTGTTCCATTTGCTACCGAGTTTTATGGCGCGCTATTCGACAATAGCCCCTCAGGTGATTTTGTACTATTTTACATAGCAATGGATTTTCTAAGGCATCAATTACGACGCGCTATTTAGCGGGAACCTAAGGGAACCTTTTAAAAGGTTCCCTTACAGAGGCATCGATACGTCGCGCGTATATTTTGTTTGACCCCTCTGTACCCTGATCTCCCTGAGGTTTATATTCTTGAAAGGGGCATATCACTGGTAGGTTCCTTTCACGAGAAACCCTAGGCCCCTCCGGTGTCCTCTCAAAGAATTATGAAGACAAAAGTAATGATTATAGCGCTGTGTGGTTTTGAATGTAGTTAGGGTGAGTGTTCTGGAATGTCTGAGAGTAGAGAATAATATGGTCTTTTCTCTGAGGAAAGGGGTTTTCTATTACCCCTTCCTCTGCTTCCTACTATGGATATGAAGAGGTAGGTTTTTATTCTTTTTAAATAAGGAAAACCTCGTACAAAATACTTTCCGATTTCTAAGTCGATAGTAATCATCACCAAACTCATTTAACCCTTGCGATCACAATTCAGGCCTCCTGCCTTATTCAGATGACGAACAACTTGTATTCCTTTGCTCCCATCCATCGGAGTTTTATAAACAGTGAAGTAATTGCTGACTGGGCGGGTTCAAGCTTATCCTGGTCCATTGTTAAATTTTCCGTTGAGAGAGAAGCTATTTTATGTAATCTCTGACATGGTAAGAGAAAAAAAAGACGTTAGGGGACCTCATATACCTAATACACAATATTGAGCTTAACCTTCGATGTTCATAAAATCCTGTGGCTCCTCTGCCCTAATATTCAGAGTGAGAGTAGTTAAATTAAGAGTAGTAAATTATGAGTACCTGGTTGATCATTTTTATAATCCAAAATGCGGTGTATATACCGCCGACGCGAACTCTCAAAGCTGAATTATTTGCACGGGTGAACTTTAAGGCACAGGATATGATGTAAAGGCCTGTTGAATACCCTCACTCATTAGCCGTCGACCATAAATGGAGTTGGATCGACCCCGACCCATCCCTCCAAAAGTTTAGTTATTTCACCCAAAGTAAAACAATATACAGCTTTCCATGAGCTTCCCGAGTGGCGGTAGTGGGGCGGACGTTTTAAGGAAGCGGGAAAGATATTGCCTGGCATATCTCCTTTCCCGTTTCATATTGTTCTCCCCCGACGATGGGGGTTAATAGATTCGATATTTTCTTTGGCCTCTGGAACCCTGTGGGGTGAAGTAGCGAAAGTCCGGCGGCAAATGCGGAATACATTAAGGGATGGATCCCCTTTTCAGCTTCTCGACAAAAGCCTTCGTAACCAAATAATTATAAAGGCTGGTAAAGAACCAACTTTTGAACGGTGATAGACGTGATGGACTGGAAAGCCGACATTTCCCGGCTTCTGTGGCCGAATTGGCAATTATTGGATGATGGCGGTGTGGAATCATTTTCAACTACTCTCGACTCAATACAGTAATATTTATTTATTTTTATTCCTCGCGAGAACGTTTTCCGACGTTGTCTCTTCAAGGACTCCCGCAAGACTCGCCAAATATTCATGAATAGGCTGAACCCTTAAGAATCAGTAAAGCTTCTTGCAGTTGAAAAAAAGGATTCACTTGATATAGGTACTAGTACTATCACTCATTTTTGGTTTATCCACATAATTCTCGCTTTCTTAGTGATTCCGGTAAATATCCAATTGGAAATGATCCAAAGAGCAATGATAATTCCTAGACATTCCACCGAATACCTACGAGCAAATTCCTAAAGACCTAAAATTTTAACAGTGTCACCACTAGATGCACACGAAAAAATATATATATTTTTTAATAGGTACAGAAACTTCAACATATAAATGTATTATTTTAGTGATCTCTCAGCTGTACGCATGCGTATATGTAGTGCCACTTGAAAAAAAAAAATAGTTAAACAATTTAAAATAACTCCATCTACGTGACTCCTTGATTCGACGAAACATTCTAGTAAACTTCAAAACCTGGGTATACAATGTGGATCTAAACCTAGGTATTTAGACGACCACGTTTGAGTTGTGGAGTTTCAACGAACAAAATGGGTAGGTAATGACGTCATTTGCGGGAGTCCAAATGAAGCCTGCGTCGACCATGAGCTTCTTCAACCTTAGAAACTTAATCCTGTCAAATCATATAAACCTTAAACAGTTACTCTTGTCAAATCTTTCAATACATTTTAGATTGGCTGAGGTCTTCAATTTTTTCGAGTCATTTTTCAGGATTTGAAATCTTTAAGTCCTTTTAGAGGTTTTCGTTCTTTCTAATGGATACATTGAAGTTCCTCTAATGATGCTTGGTTCTGTTTCGAAATCCTTATCTCAAAAACACCTAGTGGTCCTCACGAGCAAATCAAGTTCTTATAACCGATGCTACCAAAAACATTCGATATTGGATTCGAAATTAAGTTTTTTGCCAGTCCTGAAAAGTGAAATTTGCAATTACGACGTATAACGATGTATAATAATATTATGTTATATTGAGGTAACATCCTCTGGTTATGAAAATTATATTCGTATTGATTCGTTCCCAATGATTAAACTCTAAATATAGAGTTTAAAAAACACCATATGGTGCTTCAAATGCCATCGATTTTAATACATTGGAAACAGAAAGAGAATAAAAATATCAACGTGGTTTTACGTTCAATTCGTTACGTTCATTTCATTTACGTTCATTTTACGTTCGTTTACGGTGATTGAAATATGACTCACAAGCCACCTATTCAAGGTGACGTTCTGAGACCACCGAAAATGATTTATGGTAATAAAGTGCCTCATTCGTTGAAAGAAATCGTGGAGAACCTCAAGAACTCACAAGTCAAAAACGTCGTGACGATGGTTGGTGCAGGGATCAGCACAGCGGCCGGCATACCGGACTTCAGGTCCGCCGCGTGCGGCCTGTACGGCAAGATGAAGGCCTACAACCTCCCCAGCAACCACTCGGTTTTTGAAAATGCGTATTTCGAGATGAATCCGGAGCCTTTGTTCGTCGTTTTGAAAGAGAGTATGCTCTGTAAGGATTTCCGACCGACAGCCGCTCATTACTTTGTCAAACTCTTGGAAGACAAAGGTGTTCTGAGGAGGCACTACACGCAGAACATCGACGGTCTTGATCGTGAAGCCGGTAAGCGTGATTCGAATTAGTGATCACTTCATCACTCATAATATGTCCAAGAAAAAGGAGGAATAAGGAATGAAGAGGACAACAAAAAGGATGGCACTTTCTTACTATACCTAAAACACCCTTTGAGGGAAAAACAACAAAATATTTTGGTGGGATTGATTACCAATTATTGTTAAGCAGTAGAACATATCAGGTTTATGACGGACAGTGCCTGAACGATTGCGTACAGTTATTGGTGAACGATTAAAAATTTGGGATTTGCCTGGGAGTGAAGAGGGAGCTATTGGATTTTTACAAATCGAAGAGCTGTTGCCAGTAGCCAATGAGTGCGTGAACGGTCATGAAATTACTTTGTACTCTTTCGATAATGGTCAGTTTTGGATATGTACATGACCGTGTTTAAAAACAGTTGGCTTGTGGTTACACCTGGTTTGCTAACAGTAAATACCATCAGTCACTGCTGTTCGTTTGACAAAACTGTTATAGACTAGAATAATTATGTCTGTGTGAAGCGTGGTCGGTATAATACGAAAGTATAACACACATTCTGTGGACAGCATTGGTAATAGTAACTTATTTTATGGTAGCTGAAAATAGAGTCTGTTTCACAGACACTTGATTGAAAATGTGATTGTAAATCATCAGGGGTTGCTAATGTTTGTCCATCGTCAGGTATTGCATCAGATAAGCTAATTGAGGCTCACGGTTCGTTGAGAACGTCTCATTGCTCAAGATGCCACATGGAATACTCCTTATCTTGGTTGAAAACTGAGGTGAAAACCAAGACGATTCCAACTTGCGAAGTTTGCTCTGCAGTCATCAGACCCGACATCGTCCTTTTTGGAGACCCACTGCCTGACGACTTTCAGACCAAAATTAATGGAGATTACGCCAATTGCGACCTGCTCATCGTCATGGGAACCTCCTTAGTAGTAGAGCCGTTCGCATCTCTGATCACCAGCGTGCCGTCGTCCTGCCCACGGCTATTCATAAACAAGATGCCTCTCGGTGATAAAGTCAACGCATCAGGAGACCAGTACAAGGTCCCTGACAAACCGATATGGCTCGGAGGCGGGAACCGGGATACGATCATGCACGGCGAATGTGACGATTGCGTGGAAGAACTTGCTAGTATGGTAGGTTGGAGGGCTGACCTTGCTGAACTTGTTACTGAAAGTGGGCAATTTTGAATACCACTCTCATCTAACCTTAGAGAAATAAAATTATGCACCTAAACATGAACAGAAACAGTTATTGGGACTTTTTTAGACGTCGATGTTTGAAGTAAAACAACATCGATGGTTTTACAACTGTTACCCATCCCTAGTTTTTATTTAACTTTCGAATAAAATTAGCTATTGCAATGGTTTAAAATTAATTGAAACATGCATTTTTGAAATAAAAATTCAGGTAGGTACGAGATTCCAACCACGTTATGATCAGTTGGGTTCATGTGATCCACCCGATCCCGAACTAAGTATATTGTACATGGACGGCCGTGTAGCACACGTTCTGCTTTGGGTATGGAAGCTAAAGGAAGGGGACCCCCAATGCAATTACATTGATTTGTCCTGGTCATGAAATTTGAAACGCCCTGTTATCATCATCTAATAGCACAAGTCAGGCTAGTTGGTGCTGAATATGCTCATTTCGCTCTGCATAATGTTATCATTGCAGTAGTGGTTGGTTAGTGCTGGTTTTAATTGTGACGTGGAGGAAACTCATTAGGGTAATGCTTGAATTTGCGTAAAGCCTGGTCGAGTCGTCACCTTTGTGCGGTTTTCCGTTTGTATAATTAAAGTGCGCTGCCGGGTGACTGCCTCCACCGCAGCTCTTTGTAAGTTGCTTTTTACATTCGCGTTCACGCCCAACTGCCGAGAATCGCTGACTATCCGTAGATCCTTCATTAGATAGCCACTGTACGGCTGATAAGGCTTGTTTTCATGTTCCAACAATAGCAGGAGGATGAGTTGACCAAAAATGAAATGTTCCAGTCGTAGCAAGTCCTAATTAGCGAATTGTTTATATAACCAACTCAAACTATTGTCAACCTACTAATTTTACGCTCGCTCGCACCGTCCCTCTAGTTGTGATTTTCAAGCCAGTATGATTGCACACACTACTTGGGTAATGATCTGCAACTTTTTTCGATGCTTGTTAATATTTTTGAAATAAAATAGAAGTGACGATACGTCGTGTTGTCCTAATAAAGTCTGCTCTCTGGAAGAAAACCCCTAAAAATCGTTGTGTGGGAAAGAGGTGGCCAAAATTGCAAAACTGTGTAAGTACCACCAATTTATGTTAACACTTAGGAACTGTCTTCCGTTGAATAGTGAACATTTTGAAAATGGCATCTTCATGAAACGTTACCAAACTAAAATAGAACCGATATTTTACTAATGTAACGAAAAATAGAATCAGAAATAGAAGGTTATATAATGTTAACGATCCAAATATGGATACTTCCTTCAAATCTAATTTGAAATTGTATAAATTTAGCCCCTTCACCGATTCCCTTTTTTGTTGATTCCACTGAATTGCACTAAACTAAGAAGGTTGTAGATAGGTAGTTCCTTATGCGCCCCCTTTGAATCCGGTTGAAAATTGATATCTAATGCCGTCTCTAACCGAGAGTCAAGATTCTGCCTCCAGCCGATAGTTAATTTAAAAAAAAAACCACTTCATAGGTTCAGTATGAACTATTCAAAAGCAAAAGTACATTTCCAAAAGTCTTGAGTCGAATGAAAAAATCTGAGTTTTAGTGTTGCGGGTGAACTAGTAGGAACCTACCTACTAGTTTCTTAGTAGCTTTCTACTAGTTCCAAGGAAGTTGTAACCTCCATGAGTAAATTTCACTAAATGGCGTCGGCCTAGACAGGAAAATGGAGAGAAGAAGAAGGGAACCCTTTGCGTATTGATTTTGATAAGGTTGAGTGTTACCTACAGTAGGTGTCTGTGTCGTAAACATACTTATGTTTACATATGTATGAAAACTATAGTCGAAAACTCATTGCCCGAAAATGTACATTACAGTTGGGCTTAGGTGCCTATTTACATCGTTTTTATAATTGAATGTTTTTTTTCAACCGATATTTTAGTAAATATCGATATTTTTGATCGATACTATCGGTTACAAAAAGTACCGATACTGAGCTGTACGATAAATATCGTCATCTATACCTTACCTCCGTTACTATCGAATTTCGAAATATCGATATGTTGGCTACAGATGGCCATCCCTAATGCAATGATAATGAACGAAAGCAGTGACTATTGATGAATAAAAAAAAAAAACGCCAATTTTTGATATGGCAGCTGTTCGACATGCTAGGGGATCACAGAATCTTAGGAGAGTAGGTAGAACCAAGAACTAATGTACGAAGTAAAGTACTCGTATTAGGTTGTTTTTTGGAGGTATGACACAAGGCACTTAGTGTCCCATCCGTTCTAGCAGGATCAATGCGCTTCGGGACATATGTGTCCCAGCCGGGTTCAAAGGGTTACATGAAGAACTTGTGACGCAATACTGAAATACAGGTACCAAGTAGTTAGAATTGTCGTCCAACTACCACATTTTCCTGTTGATTAAGACTGGTGTTTTCCCTAAGCTTCACTTCAACAGTAATCAGTTTGTTCCTCATTCAAAAAGAACTCTTTGAACAGTTGTTTCGATTGGTAAATGTATTTCATACATTGAGGGAAAAATTGAAGTTACCAGCGGTTCGTGAAGAAACCCGCAAGGTGATTTGGACACGTGATTGTGCGGTGGACGGTTTTGGTTTCTAATTTCAACAGAATCAACCATCGTACTCATCTGTGCCGGTCTTCCAAGCGGAAAGTTGTGGATATTCTTCCCGCGTAACTAGAAAACTTATTCCCTTCGGAATTCCAAACCAGCCCAGTTGCTCCGAGGTTCCTGACGTCCCGCCGAAGGAACAATCCACGAAAAACCTCGATGCTCTCGACAGCCTCCCGAGAATCCTCAGGGTTTCCCGCGTGTCTTCCTCTGGCCCCGAGACGACGGGTCGAAGGCTACCTCAGGCTTTCCACTGTGATGTTGTTGGCAGAGAATTCCGACAGGGTCTGATTGTGGGCGGATGCCGGTGACCAACTAATTAAATTGGGTCGAATTCCTCGGTGATTGTTTCGGGAGGAGGGTTGAACGGATGAGCATACTAATCACCCTTGCGGGTTCGGAGGCTACTTTTACCCACTCCCAACTCCCCCGTGATTCGTCTAATTAGATTAATTAACAGTACCATGAAACGCGGTAATTAGGCCATAATGGCTCTAGAACGATGACGATGAATAAAGTAAACATAATGTGAATAATGTGCGTTTCGGCGCGTTTCCCTGAAGTCTCATTGTTCCCACCGTTCTCCGTTAAAAACGGTATCTGGAAAGGTCAATCAAACTAACTTTTAAATATATGCCTGTAATGCAGCATGAATGATCACATTTTCGAAGTAAGGCACCAACTCAATGTACCCACCAATTTACTTCATCACCCAACTTATATATTCATAGCTGAGTTGCTTCTTGTGCGCAAGGTGGGACTTATTGTCCTATGCATAGTAAATAAATAATAATAATTGAAAATGTATCAGATTGTGCAACTGGTCGCTTATAAAAGTAATCGATCTCCAAAATTAATTGCGTGGCGCGAATACTTTTGTAATTGTGGAAGTAGTCGATTACACGAAAGTAGTCGATTTAACGCATCTGCTATGAAGGTACACCTACAACCAACAAAGGAGTGAGGAGGATTGAGAAGAGAAGGAAGGTGGAGGGAGGAGGGAGAAAGTTGAGGGGGGGAGGCTGAAGGGGAGAGGCTTAAGGGAGGGGGGGGTTGCAGAGAGGAAGCTGAAAGGAGGAGGGAGAAAGGTGAGGGGTGGACAACGCCATAACAAGAGGATATAGAGGTATCAAGCGAATAACGTGATTTCAAGAGGACAACGTGATCTCAAGCAAATAACGTGATCACAAGCGAATAACGTGATCTCAAACGAATATCGTGGTCTCGAGGGGACGACTAGATCCCAAACGTGGCGTGAAAGCGGATAATAAGACGTGACGTGATAGCGTATAATAAGATCCCAAGCAGTTGAAGGAAGATTTCGATGTTTTTATCAGAGGGTAACTTGATCGGATGATGATAACGCGCATTGGTGGGTGGGGGAGGGGGTCCGTGGCTCACTAATGGCCGGCCCTCGCTCCTCGTCATCGTGCTCGTCTGACCCGTGGCCGTGCTCGCCCTCTCATCGTCCACATCATCTCAGTGGCTCGTCAATCGGTGACTCGAGAGGTTCCGCTTCATGTTTGTAGTCGTGAATAAGTTTCCAATGTAAAATTAATTATAAAGTAAAAATCGAAATGAACGAAGCGGTTGCGACAAGTGCTTCTTTCCTTACAGCTCAACAACGAGAAATAAGAAGACTCAAAAAACAACCAAAAAAAAAAAAAACAATATGGTGGGCGACCACAGTTTTCAAAAGACGAGAAACGTATAGTGGACGTAATATAGCAATATAGTAATATAGCAGTATAGTAGTGATTTTTGTACGATGATAACTGGCGAAGATAAAGTTCCGTAGCAACGAATCGGTTGTAAGCGAAAATCATCAGAAAAATTTCGTTAGCGAATTTCGTGACGATTTTCGTGAGCAAATTTCGTGACGATTTTTTTTTTTATGTGCCATATGAAAGACATGAAAATGTCAAACTTAAACATAAAATGTGTTACTGAAAATGATTATAATTGTTTTATAATTAAAAATGTTATAATTAAAATTTATAATTATAATTTAAAATTTTATAATTAAAATTTTATAATTATAAACAATGTCAAAAAAATTGTTCCGAATAATTATTTTACTTTTAGCGTAAGAGTGACCGTTTTGGAGTTATAAGCCAAAAAACCGAAAAACGTCCAAAAAGTTCGAGGTTTTTTGGCTACCAAAAGTTTTGCCGTTCGAAATTGTGTGTGTAAACTCTGAATTCATGTTATTGGGTCCCACACAGACCGATTAAAACAATAAAATATTTTACAGTACCTTTTTTAGGGTAAAATGGAAGATTTTGCATTTCTTCCAAGATGAAGGATGAAGATGGAACAAGGCAAATGCAGGTGTCATTTTGTGTGAGAATCTAACATTCAGTGTTAAAGTTAAAGAGTCAAGATAAGGAATGATCAACCACCGTCTCCAATATTCAATCGCATTCTCAGATGGCGAATTACTTCTGTGTATTTGTGAACGTTTCGTGGAGCTGTGAACTCAAAGAGATCTCTCCGCCTCTTGAATCCCACTAACTGGCTGACAGATTCCTCTACCAGTCGTTAGGTGGCTCTAGATCAGTGAAAAGCGTTGTACGACAATTACATACCGTATCCTATTTGTTTTGTTGTATTATTCTGTTTTCCTAGGGAAAATAATTGTGTACGATTGTGCGATAATTTCGATCGACACTAAAATAATGATAAATTACCCTAATCTCATAATTTTCAATAGTGTATTTTTTTTTATGATTAAAACACGTATTTCAAGAATTGTGCTCAATTCCAGGAACAAAATTTAATAAAGATGTATTTTTGTGCTTCCGTGGAGGACAGATCTCTCCCCCCCCCCCCCCCCATCAATTACAGCCCCTCGCTAGATACGCCCATGATCCTAATTCTCAATAAGTATAATTCTCACTGCATAAGTAATTCTCGATATAATAGTATATTTTACCTAATCAAATACTGTATGTTCACTGTTACAGTGCAGCGGAAGCGTGGTTGGGGCAACCCGAGTGAGCAGCGAGTCGACTTGTCCGATGCTTGCGGGTCGCACAAGGCGGAGAGCGCAAGTGCAAACCTCGGCACCCAGCAGGAAATTGAGGTAAACACCGAAGTGATTGCTCCCTTCGAGATCCAACTGTAAACGCCCTTAATCGTCCTTACTGTCCCCGTCCGTTTCCGAATGATGGTTGCAATTATTGCCGTATCGCCCATGACATTAGAGGTGCCACTCAGATCCCAGATGAGCTGGTTTGAATCGTACCAGGACCGCTAAGGATCTTCCTTTAACTCACTTACTAACAATACCATCGTAAATACCTATCAGTCCAGTAAAATTTGAACTCAAGGGTCGGTGGGGGTGGAGGTACCTACCTAGAAGTGACCTGGGCCTCCCCAGTCATGCATCATTACTATAAGAGCGAATTTTCGAAGAAATAATTGGTTTTATGTCAAACGTCTCCATTAAAGAACATGATGCCCATGAAGAACATCTCAAGTATCTACCAAGTTTCTTCATCCTCAAAGTCCTCCAGTTTGAGAGCGGAATAATATATAGCAATTCTGACTTAACCATCTTATTCAGCGTGTAAAAACCTTTGAAATGAGGTGTCACTTGACAGACCGTTCCATTTTTGGAATTTATGGATGATCCTCCCCCCCCCCCCCCCCACTCTCCAAACTCCTCTCAGCTTTTGAACATTTCAACGCTGAACACGACTGTGAAGTCAGAATTGCGATACCTCATTTCGTTATCAGATTAGAGCAGACTTAACATGAAGATCATATCAAGTATCAACCACGTTTCTTCGTCAGAATGTTTCATTTTGGGAATTAATGGGGAATCCCCCCCCCCCTAAAACTCCCCAAAAACAGAGTGGCCCGATTCTGCCCATCTACGAACTTAGCCTTTCGATTGCCAAGACGGATTTTTGAGCAAATTTGAACTCTTTATCTCAATCCTATCGAGAGTTATCGTCTGGAATGACACATAAATAAATATATAAATACGTAAATATAGTGTTGATGGGATTGACTAGTGTAGAGAAGTAGGTTTGTATTCAAATGACCAAGCTAGTCTTGTTTTCAGTGTTTATTTCCTCACGACGTTTCGGCAATGGAACAAAGCCCTATTCATGTGAGATTATCGACATGTAGACGTGAAACGTTTTACTTTAAATTAAACTACACGAACTGTTGTAACAAAATGGAGAAAAATAAACAAGAAACGTCGTGAGGAAATAAACACTGAAAACAAGACTAGCTTGGTCATTTGAATACAACCTACATAAATATATATAAACATCTAATTTTTGGTGTCTTTTGGCAGTGGATTCAAGAGGGTGTGAAACTGATTTTGGCATGAACATTTTTCGAAAATTCGATTTGGTACTGGTTCAAAAGTTTACTTGGTGAATTCTTATAAAAACGTATTTCTTCGTTTGGACCTCACGATCCTATCATTCCTGAAACCAGTCTCTGCTTGGAAAACCCATACAATCAGCTGAGGAATCACCATTAACGCAAACAAATCTTGATTCTACCTTTGCAGTGAACACTAAGTTGTTCTATCACGATATTCCGGTGCTGTGACAGACTTCTTGTTACGTGACAGCTCTCTCGTATGGATAAATTCTTCCAGAAATTCCTTTTCAGAGGGTCTCACTGCAATCTCAGGGGTTCATACGACAATACATTGAAATTCCCAAGGCCTGGGAGAAACGCTTTTTGCCAAAGCTTGAACGGGAAAACATCAGAACGCTCACCTGAGCATTCGCTTCGGAAGGTTTTTAATGGGACAACTGTTTCCCCTTTCGAGGAAATTGGATTCGAAGTGAATTAGGCGACGCGGTCGCCGCTGCGTCCGTAGGGACCGAGACGGTGCTTTGCTGTGGAAAAGGATAAAAAAGAAACAAATTTATTCACTTTCCCTTTAGTTTGAATTTTTCAACGAATGAGCGCAGATTTTCACAACTCCCACTCCCTGTGCGATGTCAGTGAATTGTATGGTTTCTGTAATAATTACAATTGAAATTATTTCAATAAAGAACGAAAATCTACAAGCCGTGTACAAATGAGGGCGTCCGTTACTCAATCAAAGATACGAGGTTGTTATCATGAATATTATCATTATTGATAAAACCATGGTTCCAAAGATTGCAACCAAACAATGGAATTTTCAAGTGAAAAAATGGGTGAAAGGGGGTAGCGGTACAGCAGCACAATCGGTACGATACGAAGCTATTTAATGGTGCGTCCATACTATGTCGAATCAGGCCGGTCGACACGTTCGATTCGACATGTCCGACATGTTCGACATTCAACAAGATGTCCACGCTGCTCTGGTAGTGTGTACGTGTCGAATTGCCGATCAGTATCGAATCATCTGGCGCGGCTTGAGGAACAGATTTGCGATTTCGGTAATTTCCAATGCCAATAATGTTGAGTGATGATGAAGAAGTTGTTTTAGCAGCTTCTGCTGCAATAGTTATCGCAGTAGCAGCAGGAGAGCAACGTGCTCGACGCCCTCGGAGGTTTTGGATTCGCCCCAGCATCCTTCAGGGAAGAAAAAAGTACAGGGCTCGCGAAAGGCCGCTGCCGGTATAAATCGATGAAGGCCACCGTTTGTTCATCATTCATCGTGATCGTCGCACAGAAAAACCAAAACGAAAATATTTATACACTTTGAAATCCACTAGATACGAGAGGAAAAACGCAACAAGTTGTGCGGACAGGCTCCGAACGTCGACTGACCGTCGATCGACGCGTCCTCACTACGAACTTTGATTTGGGTCGGGTCGACTTCCTTTGATCCGGACCGCCTCGAGAGCGATCGGATTCGACACGTTCGATTCGACTTTCAACATGTTGCTGAGGTCGAACGGCACGTCCATACTTGTTCGACTTTGTCGATCGACTCAGGTCGAATGATGTCGAACGGCTTGATTCGACATAATGTGGACGCACCTTAACAATTTCAACTTTTGAACTTTGATCACCAAGCAAAATTATAATTGGCCTGAACACACGTAAACGATGTAACGGCTTAAAGGGTATTTAGGACTGGTCAACACGTTATACCATGACAATTCTCGATAAAGTTCGCTAACCCTTGTAATTCACGTACTACCAGCTTCAGACGTAAAAATGTAGTTTAAAGGGAGTTGGATGATGAATAAGGTGGTGGTGATTCAAACTTGGAAACCATTCATTTACCAGACTTGAATTGGTACCACATTGAATGACAATTAACTTCAGATGTTAACATAAGATTCTTCTGAGTGTCTCCCATCATGAAGTCTTGTGACTTTGCACTCTACCGGACGTATGATCAGATCATTAAGGAAATATTCTCAATCTAACTAATTCGGTAATTGGGGAGGAAACAATGAAAACTGATACGTTCACTTACACTCTGCACCTCTCGAATTCAAGGGAGGATTTCCCTCATTCAAACCACTGGTGAGCCCTCGTGAGAGAAAATTTTGATTCTGATTTCGAATTACGAGTACTTGATTCCGAATTAAATGTCAAACTCTTAATACCTGAAGGAGAGCACGATAATGAATGTCACAGGTATTTCTTATTTTCGAAACGTCGGTCCCAATTTCATTCCCAGCTATTTTACATCTTTAAATCAAACTTGAACTTCTTTCAATTAATTGAACTCCTCTGGGATTTCTGTTACAAAGAGGAAAAAATTCTCCACTTTATTAACTCGACAGTGATTGATCATGAGTGTAGGATATACATTCATATTGATGGTCACTGATTAACGGTATGATATAAAACCTGACATACTTAAGGAGAAGTAGTCAACGACAAATTATGCGCCCAAGGAATTGGCGAAGGTCAAGATTCCCACAGAATGATGACATTAAATGTCTTGAAATTTTCAAGTTAAAATAAAGATTTCACTACCAACTAGGAAAGATTCTTAGTGGCTAAGAGAATGGTAATAATTAGTACCTAATAATGAATGATTCATTTCAAAGTGCCTACCAAGTGAATATTAACGTTCTTTCCTCTAGGTTTTATGGTGACTTTCAACGAATGTTTCCTTTCATGCTGAATTTGATTACTTTTTTCACGAAGCTCCACGGGATTAATGTAATGGACGGCAGCTTGGCTTAGTAAAACGTTAATGTGTTTCAAACCGGAATGAGATACTTTGAAGGGCTTAAAGTGAAAAATATATCGTGCTGCCAGAGGCAGGCAGTGACAAGCTTTCTCTGCATCACTCTAGAGGTTTCTTCAGCGGTTCCCCGTAACGGAAAAGGTCAACGGGCTCTTAAATGACAATGATTTGGGACACTTGGTGGGTTATTTCCAAGCTTGATATAAATTGGTACTGGTCAGAGAATTTAACAATGAACAGATATCTTGAATAAGATTTAGATAGAATATAACCGACAGCACATATTACATTGGAGTTGAATAATTATTATGCTCAGCAAAATGATGATTGGATAACACTGCTAGGGCGGTTTGGGTTGTTATTCCTCTTACCAGATGTTCCAAAGCTACTTAATTGACCAAAACATATTTTTGCATCTCCTACTCCGTCATTATTCAACGGGAACATTTACAGACAGGTGTTAACTGTGTTTCATTCGGATGGTAAGCAAGGATTTCCCTTCCGATCAGACCGGAGACGCGGCGACAGATCTAGACCCCTGTTAGTTATATCTTCGCTGTATCCCGAAACCTCCCGAGGCTCCACATTCCTCCGCCGTTCAATATATTGGGCGATCTGGAACTTTTGGGTCATCCGAATTCCAAATGTCCCGGGATTTGGGGTTTATGGGAGGTTCAAAGGCTGTAGTAGTCAAAATAACGAACCGATACCTCCTCGTGCAACGCTCGGGTAAACCCAGTGACAATAATTAAAAACATGAAAATTGATATCTTGCTGGTCGTTGTCAAAGTGGTCGTAACTGCTCTGGTTTCTATCGTGTCTTTGATCCGTTTATAACGTTTCATAAAAAAAACTTATCACAATGATATGAAATCCATTCGATTACTCGCATTCCCAACGATGTCCACTCAATATTTGCGAACGGTTTACTGCCCTTCGAACGCGCGAAAACAAATAAAGTGCGAGTTTATTTCGATTTGATACTCGGCCCTATCAATTCAGAGCGAAACAAACGAAAGTGGCTATTGAAATAACGTAATATACAAGCGGGTCCTCTCGCCCTTCAATATTTCCAGTAATAAAGCGGAGGACGTGCAAATACTAAAGTGTTACAGGAATGATCAGCAACTTGTAGCAAATGCCGAACCGAAGTATTCAGTATTCTTCAAATACTTCACGGTATAGTTAACGTCCTACACATGAAAAAATTACTGTATAATACGAAGAGGGTGTGGCACGAGGGACTTCTCGCTAAAATCAAAGATCATTCGCCTGACACGCTTTACCGAATCCTACAGTCTTACCTCCACAATAGGACATAATATTTTCTATTGTGGAGGTAAGACTGTTGGATTATTATTAGGATATTATGCTGTCAAGCATAAAACGGCAATTTCCAAATGGCATGTCATTCGAGCAGGAGTTCCTCAGGGAAGCATTCTGTGGCCCTTCCTCTACACCATCCACAATCACGACTTCCCAAGGTGTCAAAATGCGACAGTTGCACACTACGCAGACGATCAGGCTGTGCTGGTTAAGCACGCATCAGGGGCGCAGGTCGGTGAAACGCTTCTTGGGTATGTTAATACATTAAGTGTATGGGCCAAACAATGGAGGATAAAAATCAACGCCCAAAAGACATGCATGGTGTGCTTTACGTACAAACGGTCTAATGTGGTACCGACTATATCTACACCTTTTCGACCAACCTATTGAGTATGCTGACTCAGTAAGTCACTTGGGTCTCAGACTGGATATCCGCTTGACTTGGAGTCCTCACATCAGTGAACTTGCTGTTTTCAATGTTCATGTTCTATTTATTAAGTACATTATTTATTATTATTGTTATCACTAGAATATAAATTGTATTACGTTGCCACTGAACTACGATAAAATACTTCACGTGACATGTGAAAAGCGTATAATATCACACTTCATAGTGATTTATCACCA
The DNA here is from genome assembly GCA_963920205.1 of Stenodema calcarata. Taxonomy (NCBI): domain Eukaryota; kingdom Metazoa; phylum Arthropoda; class Insecta; order Hemiptera; family Miridae; genus Stenodema; species Stenodema calcarata. The sequence continues at coordinate 3,620,708 of OY986053.1, read as the reverse complement.
TAAAGGTAAAATTTAAAAAAAAAAAATAATAATACGAAGAAGGGAGGCAGAGTGAGGACCGCAAGACTTGTCAGAAAACAGTTGAACGACATCTTAATTTATATCCAAATTGGGATAGCGATGGCGATTGTAACGGCGTATTGTTCATTAACGGTAGCTTGTTTTTGAATCGTCAACATTCTATTTCGGTTCGCAGAGTTACCCATTATTTTTCGTGACCTTCAATTATTCAAAATCATTATCAAAACCATTTTCAATCCGTCGTGGGAAACCATTTTCATCATGCAGGAACGTGGTCGTGACAAACAGGCATGAAATAACGAAATTCCCCGATGTGGATTAATAAATCATTAGTTGCCTACTTGGCTGCTACGCTAATTACGTTGTTGGAAACCTGAAAGCTCGACACGCGATTGGATTCTACTCCATAAACTTCGAATATGAAGCTCAGCTCCTCTGCTAAAATATGCTTCAGGTTTAATGGGCTCTGAGGCCCGCTTAAAGCACCAGGAGGTTATCACGCTTTACCTATTAACCTGTTGACATTTTCCAACGTCGAAATCCCCCCCAACCTCCTTAACGGAGCTGAGCTTCGGCCTTGTTGTCTGAGCCGCGGAGTCGAAGAATAACGAGGGCTCTACTTGAGGAAATCTACTCACCCAGAATAGATTAATGAGAAAATGTTAACACTTGGCTTTTATCATCGTTTGTATACATTTCTGAAAACACTGAAACTCGAAATTGAGCGCGTAACTAAGAGATCAGCAACCGCACGGGTTTGATTTCCCTCCTTATTATTATTTGTTTGTAAGGAAGCAGAAAATGATCGCAAAGGCGTCAAATGTCATTCGACGCTAATAACACAGTTCTGCACGAAATTCACCCTTGACCCAAACTATCATTTTCCTTTGTTTTTGGTGCGCTGAATCCGAATCTGAAGTCAGATTGTCAGCAGCACGTACCATTCATAAGTTATACACTACGTTACGTGAAAAAAATGCTTTCCTGACATATTTCTCGGATTTTTTGACAGATGTAGTGGAATCTAAAAATGAATATTTCACATTCTAATTGTATGTAGAGTAAGTAAGGAAACCTCTAGTGGAAAATGAGGAAATTGTTTCGTGGAGGCATATGCCAATATTGGCATCGTTGCGTTTGTGTGATTCACACGTCCGAACGTTTGTAAAAGCCCAACTGCTTGGGTCACGTCTGCAGCTGTGAAATCTATTGGAAAAAGGAGTAATAGTATTATTCTACAGGAAGAGAGAGTCTGGGGTTGTTAATTTCTTTTCGATGGACAGTGATCATGTTTACTGCAACGACGTGTTGGGTTTATGGAAGAGATCCAGGACAGTGGCGGCTCTTCATTGGCTCATCTAAATTCAGCTTGAAAGCCGTATTCCTTCACAATGGCAACCTACATCTAACGATTCCACTTAAGTATGCTGTTGGGATGAAGGAAACCTACGACAGTATGACTGCTGTTGGAAAAGACAAATTACAACACCCACGAGTGGAATATATGCGCCGATCTCAAAGTAGTAGCAATGCTGACGTTCTTGGGCAGAAGAATATTGCCTACCCTAGGGGACAAAGAAAAAGTATTGCTAACCCCCTCCCCCCTCCTCTGCACATAAATACAGGGTTTATGAAAACCTTCAAGGCAATGGACACTTCGTCTAAGAGAAGTTTCCTCGTATCAATGCAGCAAAGATCAAAGAGGGAATAATTGGTCCACAGGTAAGGAAACTATTGAAAGATGCTGATTTACAGTGCGAATTGAACACCAAAGAGGAAAAGGCTTGAGAATGCTTCGGAGGAGTTTGCAAACATTTCTTAGGAAACAAACGCGCACAAAACTATGAAGTGGTCATAGCTGATCTCTTAAGAGCATACAAGGAACTTGGGGTATGTCTCTCAACCTGCATTTTCTACTTTCCCATCTCAATTTCTTCCCTGAAAACCTTGGAGACGTTTCTAATCAGCATGACGAAAGGTTTCATCAAGACATGAGCAAAATGGCGCGAAGATGCCTCCAATGAAGAGTACAAGCGGGAAAAGACCACAAAATTAGTCTTAATAAAGTTTGGCCTACGTTTATATAGTCCCCAATGGGTTTTGATGGAGTATTTAAAGATAATAACAGTTATTATCTTTAAACCAGACAATAAAATTCATTCTTGTAACTCTTATAGTTACTATAAGAGTTACAAGAATGGATTTTACGACATACCACACCAACTTTTTAACTATTCGCCTCATACCTACCCCTTAATCCCCAAGAAATAGTGGGTGCTAGAACAATTTTGGTTTCAGCACTTCAACTCACCCAAAATTTCTCAAGGGAGTAAACAAAGTGTAATTGGTAGTAAGTATCTACCAGATATTAGTAGCTCCCTGTTTGAGGATTTCCCAAAGGAAGTTGTCATAAATCACAATTGACGTGCTCTGATGTTCAAAAATTCAGATTCATCAATGAATATTGAATATGTCAGCCTAAACAAAATCTTGTACTGAAAGGCTGCTCTGCTGCTGTTGCTAAATTAGAGATCAGTCAATGACAGCCTGTCCACTCATCACCGCTTCCTTCCGTCAGCCCATCTCCACTCCACGACCCTCATACCTTGTAATACCTACAGCAAAATACGAAATTCAATTGTTTCTGGTTTATTATTGTCTAAAAACAACGATGGGTGTAACTATCGTCTGCCAACGTTGAATAGGCCGACGATATGTGACCTAGTTATCATGACAAGTGAACCTCTGGTTCGGACTAATCCAGGGATTGCATGGTTCGTCGATAAGATCGTTATATAATATATAACAACGATAAAATAGACGTTTTGTCAAACTTTGCGGAGTTCTCAATGTCGTTTGACCCACATTAATCTCAGACGAACGGAGGTTTTCCTCGAATTCTAGAGAACTACGTCTGCAATTCACAAGGGTTTGTATTGAATGGGTATTCAACTGTCTGAAAAAGAGGGGTTTTAGTGTCAGATGTGTATTGAAGATGTCGTTCTAAACATTTCAGCGCACCTTCAAACATAAACCAGTGTCTTCAGAAGTCCTTAAGGATGCGCTTTTTTTTCAATTTATAATTTTGTTATTCAAACCTTGTTTACTTATTTATGTGTACGTTGAAACACCCGAAATCGGATATTGGACACGAAAATCTGCATGCTTCCACGGAAATACCATAATATCGGGTATTATCCGAGTTCGGGTTAAGTTCCAACTTATACGCACTTCTTCCACCTTAATTTATTCATTTCAAAAATTTATTCATCGCCCTGTAGAAAAAGAGAAGGGACACGTTGGGACATTGGAACCGCCGGACATTTCACGACGCGGTTTCTCAACAGACACAACTCTCGAAGCTCTCAATATTTCCGTCGCATTCAGTCTTGGCGTCTCGGTAGCTCCGTTAGATCCAGTATGAAAAAATCAATCAGGTATTTATAGTAAATCAAAGGGTGTATCGGTGGAGTTGTCGGTGCATTTGGAACGGTCCGTCTTTGATGTAGCCGTTGTACGTTACGTACCGTTGCTTCTTGTCCGTCCAGCACGCTTAACTTGTTCTGCAGTTTTTGAACATGTACGAACAAGAATATGTAATGCATTCAAATTTATTGTATAACTAATGAAAAATATCACCAGCGAATTGTATGTCTTGTATGACATCTAGAAAACTTCTAAATAAAAACAAAAAAAACTTTCTAAACATTGTTTAGGAATGGTGTTAATCCTACTGTTCAGTTCGGAAATTAAAAATTTGGCTGAAGTGAAAAATTCGTTAAAACATTCAAAGTCGATTCAAACCATAAATTTCTTATTTCAAAAAATACTCGCGTTTTTTCTTTCCACCAAAATCTACAAAATCTAATTACTATTAGGTAAATCAGATTTAATAGTATTTCTATAACTAACAAATTTTTCCAAAAACGCATTTGTTTATTCAAGCTGAAAATCTCAAAAATTACGTCATTTACCATGAATTGAACCGATAAAAATAGTACTTACTTATATCAATCCTATATCCTGAATTTCAAAATTCTAGGACAAAACAAAAGAATTTTAGGGTATTTAAATTTGACTGGGTGAAGTGACGAAGACGGATTTATTAAAATTTGATTTTCAGGTCCTACGTATATTGAAAGGTAAACAACGGGGGGTTAAGCAATGTTTTCTTGGTTGATTCCAATGGTTCATTATTGAAGATAATAAAGCTAAATCGGACTCTAAGTCCTCCTTGATTGTGATCTAAAAATGTCATCTTTAAAAATTCAAAATATGTAGGTTAAGCCACTGTATCAGACCAGGTTCGGGCAAATCTTCACTGGTACCGAGAATATAAAGGTAGTTATTGCAGGAATAAGGCTTTGGGTCGATTGAAATGGGAGGTTTCCCAAGTTCTGGTGGGGATTGATATGGTAGGCTTAATATCTTCCCATTGTTCACTCGACTCTTAAGATGGAGCATGATGAATCCCTCGAAGTAAAGCGGTTTTGAACGGTTGATCAGGCATTAGTACCCTCTCGGCTGTGATTACCCCATCGTCCCTGCTCATAACGGAAAGGCAGGAACCTCCTGCGTCTTGAAAGCGGTAAAATTTAAAGCGTCATCATTTAATGATGAATATCCTGATTGAAACTTGAATAGGTGCCCGTGGAAAATATATAAAAGGGCTTTTTAGTTTGTTGTTTGTGTATCTTGGGGCTCAGTCTCCACAATGTCACTCTGTCCTTCTTAGTAGATTGTATCAGTATTTTCCAACAACACTTAATGGAGGTTATTGGTGGCTTCATGGCATTAATTTAAATTTTCTGTCAAGTTGCTGGTCTGTGAGGAAGTTCGCTTTTCACGGACACAGAATCAGGTACACTACTTTCCGTGTTATCTACACCCTCATCTCGTAATCGTATCGTTTCCCGTAACATGTTGATACTAACCCACGTATGTTTGGTTGATTTGCTTAACATCTTTCCTATTGTTACCCACTTGTTTTGTTTCCTGTTGTTTTGTCTCACGCTGATATTTACTAAATGAGTTACAAGTAGGATTAATCTTCTAATCTCCATCTTAATAATAAGAATCTCAAACCTTGTGTTGTATATTCGACTAGTTTGATCATGATCCGAACGACCTGTTCCGATTCAATATGAGTTGAACGATTATATGACAAAGTCCACACCGAAAAGTCCACAAACAATAGTCCACAGTCTGAAAATTCCAAAAAAAACTCCACATATAGATCAAGTGGACGGGGTTTCGGAATAAAAGCATCCCTTAATCAACTAATTAGCACCATAATATGTTATATAGCATTTCCAAGTCAAATTCAAGATTTTCTATACCAAATTCAAGATTTTCCGAACCAAATTCGAGATTTTCCAAACCAAATTTAAGATTTTTCATACAAAATTACCATACCATACTCCAGATTTTCCAAACCAAATTCAAGATTTTCCAAACCACACTCAAGATTTTTTCAAACCAATTCCTTTATATTTTAATGAGCCATAATGTGTGTACCATGATTTGAGGTGTGGTAAGTGAGAATAAAGCAGATAAATAAACCATATAGATTATAATATAATATGTATTATGTATTATAATATATTATAATAATAATAATTCATATAATAATATTATATCAAGTAGAAAAGAATAATCCAGATGCTCTCCCTGGTGGATAAGAAACCAACGTTGTTAGGCCTCAACAATCCAACCAATTAATACAACCAACTCTTAATAACCAGAACAACACTGCTTACAAAAAATGTTAATGGAAGGTATTGCCATATGGCGTCAAAAGGATATTAACAGTAGAGAGTTTGATTTGGAAAATCTTGAATTTGATCGGGAAATGCTATAGACTAGTTGGACATATGGATCAAGTGGACGGCATTGCGGAATAAAACATCCCCCAATCAACCGATTGATACCGTACAGCTTAGTTGTTAGAGGACAAACACTCCAAACCAATAAGTCCACACCAAAAAATATTTATTTTGGACCTAATACTGTGGACTTTTTGGTTTAGACTTTTTGTCGTCTAACGGAGTTGAATGGTTGCCTCAATTGCATAGTAAGATGCGTTGGATGAAAATGTTATTTAAATGTCTGATTCTTAGGGAACCGAGTGGCTGCCCAGCCTTACCTATTTATCTTAAGGATTCCATCTATTCGCCCATTAATGTACATCTTCTTAATAATTTACAAAAGATTGGGGCCGCCAGAGCAAAAAAACTATAAACATTGATTTTATTCAATATCCACGAAGTATAATAATGAAGTGCATGAAGTGCATGGAGGGTTTTGTGTCTAGTTTTTGTGGTTAACAACAGGTCTCTTTTCAAAGTGTGAGGCAAACCTGAGGTGATGACAAAACCCTTGAATGTTTCATGCAGAAATTCCCAAAACATAACGCGTAGTTATCTACTTATAATCACTTAGTTATCTACTTATAATCACTTAGTTATCTACTTATAATCACTTAGTTATCTACTTATAATCACTTAAGGCTGATTTACACGAGTAGAGTAAACGGTAGAGTAGAGTGGTAGAGTAGAGTGTCCTACTTGCACTCTACTCGTGTAAATGTTTTCAGTAGAGTAGAGTTCACTCTACTGACTAGTAAACGGTAGAGTAGAGTACTCTACCACTGTGGTAGAGTGACTCTACTCTACCATCTCCCCCACCACCAGAAATTGGACTCTCCTGTTAACAGCATCCCTCATTACAGTGTCCTGACGTCGGATCAAGGGCGAAACAAGTTTCAGCAGCTGTTTGAAAGCCTGGGGAGGCATCCTCATTGCAAGAGTGTACTCCTGTGGGTCTTCAAACAAGTGTTCTTTCAGCAGAGTGGCTGATGCTCCGTGGGTTTCTCTCCGACCGATCCAATTCCTCACCCACTCCCTTTTTTCTCTCCTTTCCTCCTCCCTCAACATCTCTTCCAACTCATCCACCAACAAACCCGACACATTCAATAAACTTTTCCTCACTTTTCTGATGTTCCTGTTTCTGTTCGCCATTTTTCCTTTCAAAGACCAGATAACGACAGAATTGAGTTGAAAAAACTACCTCTACGCAGCTCTCGGCGACTCGCACTCTACTGACGTGTGAACGACCCAAGGTGAGGACGCGGTATAGTAGAGTATGTGGTAGAGTGGTCGGTAGAGTGAAGAGGACTCTACTCTACCGTTTACTCTACTCGTGTAAATCAGGCTTTAGGGCTGTAGGGGAGATTGGGATTCGGACCGAAGAGTCCACACGTTCAGAGGCCTGTGGAACGTCGCGTCGCTTCGATGTTGAACATTTCAAGCCCATAAAACGGGATGCCTAATTCTGCTTTGAAAAAGACCATTAATCATCAATGACAACTTTGCCAATTCTGCATACATGACATACATGACATTGTCTCCAATAAATTGTAAAGAACGTTGTATTTGGTTTTGGTCGTGTTTCAGGTTCCAACTAGCCAAAGAACGAAAAGCATCGACCACGTTAGGGATAATAATGTCAGCATTCACGGTGTGCTGGCTGCCCTTCTTCGTGCTGGCCGTCGTGAGGCCGTTTCTGACCAACGAGGACGCCATACCAGGCTCCCTGTCTTCCCTTTTTCTCTGGCTGGGATACGCCAACTCCCTCCTCAACCCAGTAATTTATGCGACACTCAACCGGGACTTCAGACGGCCGTTCCAGCAAATATTGTATTTCAGGTTAGCGGAATCCTAAATTCAACTTCGTTATTATGACAATTTTTCAAGTGGGCCGCCACTGTGACTTACTAGGTAGAGTTCAATGGAGTCGTTACAGAGTGGTTCAATAACTGCTAACCGTTGGGACGAAGTACCACAAATATTAAACTCGATCAATTCATCCTCAAGGAAAGATTGAAGGTTTTCAGAGCCATCCAGGTGAAGAGTGCTGCTTGCAGTAATTACATATTATCGACCTAATTATATAACATATTATACGTCAATCTCAATATAAGGTGACTCTAAACGAACTCATTAGGTTTCTCCCGCCTACTCATTTTCTCAAACTTAATAACCATTTTTCCCTGGGTACATCGTTTCCTAAATGAGTTCCAAGCCGTGCGTAGCGCCCACACCAGCCGGCTTAGTATATCAATTAAAAAACTTGATTAATGAGTAGGGGTTAATGAGGGGTGAGAAAATGATTGACGGAAGGGTGGGTCCAACGCGGTGGTTCCAGAATATTATTTACTCCATCACGTCTTCGAAGAAGAAATAGGATCATATCCAGAGGAAAATATACCGTAGATCTGTATGAAACAGTTCATTTGACTACTGTACCAATGAGATAAAAACTAAGGGTCAACTTAAGGCTCACACTAATAACCTTCAATCAGATAATCATGCGCAGGGATCAGGTGCTGTAAGAAATGATGTGAGAGTGTAAAATTCCATCACAATTTCTTCATCATTTAGGATTTCTAACTGAGAGTTGTTCACAGTACCCTTACAATGCAAGCTGGTAGATTAACGCAGATTACTGAAAAGGTCATATGCTGCAGAATGTCGAACTGATGAATTGATGGTTGCAACAGCGTTGTGGACTCTGGTCCATGGACAGTAAGTTTTGGTTATGGGCCCGAGATGTAGGTTCTCTACAGACCATAGTTCTGGATCACCCTACTCAGACGGTAAGTGATTTGGTAAGGCTCCTCATTTGCGGACGCATCTCAAAAATAAAGACCTCTCTTTTTTTCACTAAGTAAAAAACGTTATTGTTCTGCTATGAACACTACAGTTACTACAGGTTCGGGAACTACAGTAGAGGGGTCCTCTAATTGGCATGTGGCGTGATGAGGGGTTGCAGTCCATCGACTGGCCTGTCAGTAGGGTGTGGGTTGCGATGGTGTCGAATGCTAAGAAGTCATTGGGGGGCTAAGTAGTCATGTTACGCTGCGTGGTGATGCGGAATCTTGAGATCTCTGTAGTGGCTTGTGTGATGGGTCATATAGTTGTGAAGGTTGTTATAGTTGTGTTGGATGACTTCGGCTACATGGATGTTCAGGTCAGTACGCAGGGTATTGACATGATTAGCCGAAGCACTCTGTTCTGAGTGACTGAGTATTGATGTTAGTAGTAGCAGCTGTCCTCCAGATTCCGCTAGCATATGTCCATATTGGTCGAATGCGTGTTAAGTAGATAAATCTGTCGTTTGTATGAAAGAAGTATAGTGGATCTGTGGACCAGGAAATGTCTGAGGGTTGTGGTTCTGTGTCGTACTTTACCTACCAGGTATTTTATGTGGACTACCCAAGTCAGACGTTAGTCCGGGGTACCGGACAGTGTTGCAGGATGGTAGGATGCGTCCGTTGTGGTGTAGACTTGGCGTAGGTCCTGATGTACGTAATGTACGAGTAAAAGTGATTAATGCAGATTTGCTGGTGTGGATGTTCAATCTCCAGTATTGCGCCCAAGTGTCTACCGTCTCCATGAAGCTTTGTAGGGGGATTTGTGTTCCTTCCGTTCCTCTGGCGAATGAAAATACGGCTATATCTTCAGCGAACTGCGCTGTGAGTACTTCTTCTGAAGAGAGGAACACATACCGCAGAACAGTTGTAGAAAGGGACTCTTCCCTGTGGGGCACCGGAGCGAATGGGCTTTGAGGTTGAGCTAAAGTTGCCACACTTGACCGAAATTTCATTTTCATTTTCAAAACTTCATTTTTTCCTCAAGTGTCCACAATTTTGTCAATTCGATGCAGCATGAGGGCATGAGCGTTGTATCCGGAAGCCAAATTATGAATTTTGAAGATGTGGATCGAGATATTTGAAGAGTGTGAGTCGTTCAAACATTTTTGATTCAACAAGCTGATTAGCCGATAACTGGTTGGATCTGTTTTGTTTTAGCCTGTTTTTTAATGAGAGTTATGGCGTGTTTCCTTTGCTGATGGAACTTTAAAGAACTTATTGCTATTTTTAGAGGGATAGAGAACAATAATTGTTCAATTATTGAACAAATGAAAAAGCGGGTAGGTAATGCAACAATAATAATGCACATATTAAGAAAAAGGTCGATCATTGTGTTGGTTCAAGTTAGTTAGCTCTAGTATTTCAGCTGTGATGCTTTGTTCTACTCATATTTCTTATTTCACTAAGAAGCGTACTGAGGTGGAGCCAGGCGAAAAATGTTTTACCACCCTATGGCGGCGGGGAGACAATGTGGGACAACTAAATGATAATATTTTTTTAACATCTTACAAATATGTACAACAACAAATCTTCCCTTCAAACACACCAATCAACCTAAAAAAAAAAATATATAAAAAAAAATCACTCGGTAGAAAAATTGTACGATATTAATTGGCGAGTGGACCAACGAGGTCAGCAGGTGAAACGGACAAGGGCTAAACATCACAAGTCTGACGGCTGGTAGTACACAGCTTCTGTTACAGACGTTAAATTTGAAAAAACACTCCACCCCTGGACCCCCCCCCCCCCCACCACCAACGGTTACTTTCTGCTTTGAGCCTGCGGCTAAAATTCTAAAACATGGAACATGCTTTCATCGGGGTCGCAAATTTTGTTGTTTGAATGTTGTTTACAGTTCTTTTAATTCAGGGGTATATCTCAGTGTCTTCCATAATTACAGCGGTTTTGACCATATATAATTTATGCATAAACGGGCTTTCCCGCGAGTGGTGAACGATTTTTCTTCGAACACAAATGACGAAGATGAAGTTCCGTAGCAACGACTTGGTTGTAAAATTGCAAAATTGCAAAATTTTGTGACACATCACCGTCTCCCAAAAACAAGACTCTTTTTGTCAGTTAGCTCAAGGCTACAGCATGTTCCATGCTAAAATCTCAATAGGCATCATTGTTTGTCAAATTTGTGTTTTAGGTAGTAAAAATGAAGTATTTCGAGCAACTCAAACAACAAATTAATTAACCTATCTAACTTTGACACTCTAATAATGTATTACAAAATTTAAAAAAAAATTGGACAGCAGAAGTCAGGAATTTTTGGCTGACAGTCTCGATTGTTTACTGCTGAGCTTCCCCAGGTACCTGCCTGATGTGTAGATCTAAAAGATTTCAAATAACGCAAATGTTGAACGATCAATGTTGAATCACCTGTCAACATTTCACCCCTTCATCTCTTTGTCCGTATGACATAGCTCTTCATGTATGTGATCGAAACCTGTCAGATTAAATAACAATCCCTCCCACGGTCTGTCGTTTGAAGTCTTGGACAATTTCCAATTCTCCCGTTGTCAGAAACGTATCAAGAGGATATTTCGCAATGCTGAATATTCTTTTTCCATGTTTCAGATGCGGATCTCTGAACCTCATGATGAGAGAAGAGTTTTACCAGTCGCAGTACGGGAATCCGAATCCTCCGCATTTCACCGAAGACGAGCCCACTTGTGACCTGATGCCGGTTTCAGAAGTCAAACAGGCGGGGAACGAGTCGTTTCTGTGATACAGCTCGCCAGGCGGTCGGAGAAGAGAAGAAATGGTCGACGTCACGGCTTTTTAGAGACACTTGAAATTTTACAAAATAACCACACTTTTCTCAAGGTGAGCATCCAATCGACGACGTGAGCAGGTGATAGACTTCTTCCTATTTATCCTCAGCTCCTTTGAGTCACACTTGCGCTCGCGGTGCGGCAAAGTGCCGCAGATCCCTAAATTATTATTTTTTATTGGTTTTTTTTTTTTTTTTTTTTTTCAATCCACTAGCACCTGTGATGGTTTGCTGATCTCCTGTTCTCGATGTTTTTATTCGACCACTCAGGGAATAGACGGCTGTGGAAACACAGACCGCATAACCCTCTGGGTGGGCATATTGCCGAACCCCCCGAGAACAGGAGTCCTCAGCAAGCCATACATTTCACACCATATTAACGAATTTAGCTGGGTGGACTATCATAATATCAAAACTCCTTGTTTTATGAGTATACTATACATATTATACTCATAAAACAAGGAGTTTTGAGCAGCAACAACATTAACACAAATATAACATAGGGAAAGTTTAATACAAGTAGATAGGCAAGTTCCTATTCATAGAGCACAAAAATTGCATGTGGTAATTTGAACTGCTAGATTTATATATTTTATTGAACTATATCAATATTTTATACCAATATTTTTCGATAGTCTTTTTATTCGGTAAATTACTGATAATATAATTATAATTCATTTGTATAATACATTAAGCACTTTTGCTGATGCTTGGAGTAGATAGGGCAGGTTGCAGGGTTGTTGTATGCCAGCTCGTCATACAAGCGGAGTCTCCTTGCAGCTAGTCCAGGACGTTTTGGATTTTCAAAACTATGTGATGGAGATCTTCTGTCACAGCCTGACATCTTCCACACTCAGCTGTAGTAGACAAGTTCATTTTCAGCCTCGTTTCTCCATCACATCGCATGACCAGCTCTCAGCCTGCAGATGGTTCTAACCATGTCTTTATCATATATTTACAGAACACAGATTGTGCGAACCATGGGGTTCGAGGAATGCGAGGTTGAATAAACCTGTAGGAGAAGCCTGCTGGTGGGGATGAGAATCGTTGGTGCCACTTAAACATCATTTTACTTTTATACGAACTTTAAAGGTCTCAAGGGGGGATTGCTGTCTCTGTTTCCGACGCTTGTTTCGCGAGAGTGTCCTCAATCCCATCTAATCAGAATGTCCCTTCACCGAAGCATGAGTTACTACTAGTTACCATTAGTTACTAGATATTAGAGTACCTACTTAACCAAAATATTAGTTTTAGGGAACCAAAAAAAAAGCGTGCGGAAATCCTTCTCAATATCGTTGTGGTTGTTTCAGTTGACACGGAGTGCGTTGAAAAGGACTAAATCCACTTACTATGGCTGTCAATAATCACCAAAAATAACGCCCGTCCGTAGGTCCCAAATAATCAATGTGGTAGCCATTGCCGAAGCTTCGAAGGCCATTCTTCTAGAACTAGAGTGCCCTTTGGGGGGTCGTTCGGGGTTGTCCAGACATGCACATGATCTCACAGTGCCGCAATGCCCTCACCTGGCTTTGGTCACCACTCTCAATGATACGTGAACCCCAATTCAAAGTTGAACTCAGGGGAACAGTAACAAGGCTGCGTTGGGCTTCTCTAACATCAAACAATGATCACGTTCAACTTTGGCAGGAATTCGTAATTTATTTTAGTCCAGGGGTCGCCTTTCCAGACTTAGGGCCATACTGATTACTCCAGTAAGTTCCGAGGGCCAAAACCATATTATCATTGTTGCCGGTGGTAAAAAGTGAAATAGTCCACCGATGAAAAAAAAAAAGTCCGAAAAAGTACGCAACGTTTAAAAAAGGCTGCAAATCGGACTAAAGTCCGCAAAACGACAACACTGCATATTATTAATTTTCCTGTCATTATCTGTAATTTCTAGATTATCAAAAAAATAATATCAATAAGCCTACAACAATGTTATGAGTAGTTAGCCTATGACCATATCAATGTAGACGTCATATTAGTAATTATTCAACATAAAATTAGAATACTTCAGTAAACTAAATTTAATTTGCTATAAAAAATATGTTCTCTAAAAGGAGTTTTCAAGTGTGGATTGCTAACCTAATATTTTTTCAGACCTAAAATTTGTCATGTATTGAATACCATACCTGAATAAAACTTGAGGATACAGTGGATAAAATGCCACGTTACTGATATTATTCAGGTTTTTAATGAAGATGGTAATTTGACTACTTTTACCTGAATGGAAATAGCGGTGATTCCAACATGATCATTATGTATAAACTCTTTTGGTTTATTATCTTCGATAATGAACCATTGGAATCGCCCAAAGAAAAAATTTTTTTAACCCCCCCTCAAAATTTGTTGGTTTACGTTTCAAGATACGTAGATTCAGAAAATCGAATAAAAAAAACTCTGCAAATTCTTGACACAACGGTTTATTATCTTCCTTGTGCAGATCACCCTTCTGTCTATACCAGACTGTATTGCAATTTGGCACCATACCATATTCTCACCGTACTCATACCATACCATACGAATTTCTTTCCTATCATACCATACTGTATTATACCAAATCATACATACAATAATATACCATACCATACTCATACCATGTCATACAAACCGAGTGAATATTGAAATGTCATCCATTTCTGACCTATATTTAAAATTTCAAGTATCTAGCTCATCATCAAAATTTAATTTGTTTAAACAAATAGGTGAATATTGCATTTTTATCCAGTTCTGACCTATTTGTAAAATTTCAAGTCAATAGCTCATCATCAAAATTTAATTTGTATTATTACAAAAAGGTATTATTTAAACAATTTTACAGATGAGAAACCGAGTGAATATTGCAATGTGGTCTATCCCCGACTCACGGTTAAAATTTCTAGACTGTAGTTTACCGGGAAGATGAAAAAAGGTAGTTTTATTCTGGGCGTCTGGGGGTTGGGTCTCATAACGGCCGTTTTCGACGCGAAAGTTTAGTGTTTTTCCTAAACCTTTGCGCGGTCACTGTGAACGAACGGCTGGTCGCACAAAAATCCAATTGGTCTTAAAAGATTTGTAATTTTTCAGGTCATTCAAAAGTGAACTAAAATTTACACCGTTTCATAAGAATTTTTAGAGATGTGACATTGTCGAAATTTCAAAGTTCGTTTTGAACCCCTTCCCCTTGACCTAGGGTTATGAAAAGTTTCGAGGATCATTGTGGGGCTGGTCCAAACCCAGAAACCAAATTTTGTAATTTTAGCTCAACGCTAACTGGGCAAAGTGGCGCGGACGGCGTACGGCGTACGGCGTACGGCGTACGGGGGACGGCGTACGGCGTACGGCGTACGGCGGACGGACGGATTTTTTTTTATTCGATTTTCTGAATCTACGTGTCTTGAAACGTAAACCAACAAATTTTGAGGGGGGGTTAAAATTTTTTTTTCTTTGGGCGATTCCAATGGTTCATTATCGAAGATAATAAACCAAAAATCCGTCCGTCCGCCGTACGCCGTACGCCGTCCGCGCCACTTTGCCCAGTTAGCGTTGAGTTAAAATTACGAAATTTTTTTTATGGGTTTCGACCAACCCCACAATGGTCCTCGAAACTTTTCAGAACCCTAGGTCAAGGGGAAGGGGTTCAAAACAAATTTTGAAAATTTGAAAATCTCATATCTCGAAAAATTCATATAGAACGGTATGTTTTTTATTTCATATTTAGATAGAGTTTGTTCCGTAGAATTTTTTAAGACCATCCGCAGCTTTGTAGGACCAGCCGTTCGTTCACAATGACGGTTCAAAGATTGTGCCTCACAACTCGATCGTGACTCAAATTGTTGAAATACAGGTCCATTTTCATACTAACAAGCTCTTTGGAACATCATATGGCTTAAGTGATGTCGAGTTTGTTGTTCTGAGGTGCATTTCGTGCTACTGAAATGAAGGTAATTTCGAATGTTTGTTGGTAGGTACTTCTTTTATAGAAAAATTATTACCGACGTAGTATTAAAAACCCCAGAATTATATTGTATTAATTGATCATAATTAATAATTATTATTATTAATAATAAATACGAATTATTAATACCTAACAATAAATTATAATAATTTTCACTAGGTACCTACTTGATAAAATTGTTAATAATTAGTGATAATTGATAATTATAATTAATCTAACATTTAGGATCTAGACATTTAGACCTAGTGATCTAGACAGAAGGGTGATCTGTACAAAGAAGATAATGAACCGTTGTGTCAAGAATTTGCAGAGTTTTTTTCTACTAAATTAGAGCTAATAAATAATAATTTTTAGGTCTTAAACCATTTTATTGAAAAAACGTTATTAAGGTAATGCGTCAAAAGTCGACACGTTAAAGGAAGTTTGAACTTTGAGCTTACCTTTCACGTAGGGAAATAGTTTTTTCTCATTGCAAACCTGTTCATTGTGTACCCAAGATCCTTCCCTAAAAGACCTGGCAGCGGGAAATATTATTCAACATGGTTTGAAAAGGGAAAAACAAGTTTTGTAAAAAATCCCAATGCTCTAGTAGTGACCAACATTTTCTTGGTTTTGCACTAGTATTCGACCTACATGTGTTAGAAGTCGACAGTATCACTTGAGTCAGTAGTCGACAGGTTTGGTCATTCCATCGTTTTCACTTTTTTCGACTTTCATCAAAATAAAATACATTCAACTGTGAATCGGAACTTGAAAATAGATTAATAAGATGTAATAAAGTAGTTATCAGACTTTTTATTTGCAAACAGCTCATTATCAGTCTCAAATTGCAGTACCTACTTAAGTAAAAAGGTATGAAAACTATGGTCGAAAACTCATTGTCAGAAAATTGACATTACAGTTGGGCTTAGGTACCTATTTACACATTTTTTTGACCTTTTCATGTCTTTGCTTTGGCACATAAACTGAAACGGGAAAAATTTGTTCCCTTGATTCACCCTTTCCCTCAGATCACGTCAGAACACAAGCGACCGGCGGGCCATTACGTCAGAGCCTATGACGCACGAGCGTATGACGTAAGACGGCTGGCAGGAGGCTAACTAGTGCGTCAGAGCCTATGACGCACGAGCGTATGACGTAAGACGGCTGGCAGGTGGCCAACAAGTACGTCAGAGCCTATGACGCACGAGCGTATGACGTAAGACGGCTGGCAGGAAACCAACAAGTGCGTCAGTGCCTATGACGCACGAGCGTATGACGTCAGACGGCTGGCAGTAGCCCAACTAGTACGTCAGAGCCTATGACGCACGAGCGTATGTCGTCAGACGGCTGGCAGGAGGCTAACTAGTACGTCAAAGCCTATGCCGTAAGAGTCTATCACGTCAGAGGGCTGGCTGGCTAGGTGATCGGGTGGTAGCGAAGGGAGGTGGTGATGACGCCAGAGGGGCCAGAGGGAGGCAGATATCTGAAACCCCCATTTCTTCCTCACTACTTTCGTGATCACCGTGAAATTTCCTAAAGGATCTCCGAGTTTCAGATTTTTGTCCACCCAAATTGGTCAGTCTGCCCATCGACATCTAATAAATCTTTTATTGAGGAAAACACTTCAGTAAATAGCGTTATACAACGGTTGGGATACATAAGCAACATAAAGATTGAGTAAACCAGAAAATGTTAGTAGATCCCTTATGCATTGGCATCCATCTGTGTGCGGGTTATCGGTGTAACTCTCACTCTCAGTACAGTGTTTCTGTTTCGGGGTTATCAAACTGAGATAAAAAGTCCCAAGTCATGCAGCATGACTATAAGAGCGAATTTTCAAAGAAACTGTACATAAAATGTACAGCTTTCGTACAAGTACGCAACCACGAGGGACATTTTATGTCTTTGCGCCCACACCCACACCACGTACCTCGTACTGCATTTTTTTTTTTTTTTAATTGTTATATAAATTATTGAGAATGATCACCTGTGTGTAAACAATTATTTAAACAATAACGCTCATACCGCAGCTTATCGGCCACGCACTCCGCAGTGATTAACGTAATATGGTTAGGTAAATCGAGAGCTATCCAACGAGTGGTGAACGATTTTTGTACGATGATCACTGACGAAGTTAAAGTTCCGTAGCAACAAATCGGTTGTACGTGAAAATCATTAGAAATTTTTCATAACGCTTTCTTCGTCACACCGTAATGTCACACTTTTGGAGTTATGTGCCATAGTAAAGACATAAAATGTCAAAATGTAGAGCACAGTTTTAATTTCAAGAAACATATTGTCTAGTACTAGAGAAATACTTTGCATGATTCATTACACACAGCTGTTGACAAAATAAATAAAATCACAAGATAAATGTTTAATTAAAATCACAAGTTGGTAACTTATTATTGCAAAATGAACAAAATCACTTGGAAGAACTTAGCAAAATGTATCTCCTGTCCTCATCGTTGTCTTCCCCAATCAATACAGGGTTTAATTTGTCTGTAACATCTTTCACAAAACACAGCTGAGAATCTTCTACTTTGGCCTTGGAAGTAGTGGCCAAGTAGAGTGGTTCTAGGTACATCGTTGTTTTTTGCTGCCTCCTTGATGCTTACTCCACTTCTTACGTCTTGAATAGCCTTAGCCATTCGGTCCTCTGTGTACTGGAGGAGTCGTCTTCCCTTCCTGTTGGGATTGCATGTTTTCTTCGGTTTTTTGGGACCCTCCTTCGTCTTCTTCTTCGTTGAGCCAGCCATTTTTAAAATTTCTGCCATGAAAAGAAAATACAAAGTTAATAAAATTCCATCCTCTAAACCTTGAGACAATTAGGTAAGTGAACTTAGTTGGTATTTTTTCGAAGAAAATACAGCTAGTGTCGACTACTGATGCACAGCAAATTCTGAAAATTTTCAGAAGTCGACACCCCCTGTCGACTAATAAATATGAGCCAAAATTTATGTCAGTAGTCGACACCCTCCCCGAACCAATCAAAACATCATTGGATAAGGAAATAAACTGAATAAATGTTGCCTAGAAGCAATAAACGACACAGAAATTTAAGAGATATTCTTAAATGTCAGTTAATAAGAGTGAAATACACTGAAGTCTTACATTTCCAGTCCGTCCTTAGCCAAAACGCCCACAATCAGCATAGAAACGTGATCAAACGAACGATAGCAATTTCCACGTTAGAAATCACTTTGAGAAATCAACACAAATGCTCAGCAACGATAGGTTGTAAGCGAAAATCATCGAATATCAACTGTAACGATTTTTTAATAAAGCAACGCTTTTCGAGTCCATGTGCCAAAGTAAGAGAGAGAGAGAGAAGTGATATATTTTATACATAAAAAGAACAGTTTACAATCTTCGAGAAGGAAAAGAAAATTACAGAAATATTATTGTCTGGCACTAGGAGGAGCCCGTGTTGCCAAGCAACACTAGAGTACCTTCTAGGAATATACATGAATTCTAAGTTATGCTCTCAGGCGTACCGCGGTCTCAATGTTGTGGAATAAGAAACTCGAATCACAGACGACCACTTAACCGACGTCCGTCTTAAGTCGAATTACAGCTGGAATTTGAACGTTTAGAGTTGCTAACTAACGAAAATTCATCAAGACATAGTGCTCCCGTTGATTAAAACTTGGATCTGCGAGCAGGTGATAATTCGTCTCGTGATATGCATTACCATTCAAACAATGGGGTGTAATCCAAGAATAACACAGATCGTCCAGGGCGAATAATCACTGTATTTCTCGGTTCGCTGGAACGTGGTTTATTTAAAGAATATATAGGTAGATGGGATGAGGCATGAACATCGAGACAAGGTACTTTACGCTACCCTCCAGGGATACCTTCCCAGGGGTGAAGGAGGTTTCAGTTCAAACAACTCCGATCCGTCCTAAGTAAACGGCTGAACGGCCCAATCGTAACATTCGGCCCACAGTGAAGAAAAATTCTCAACTTTTATTTTCATAGGTGGACCAATATTATTTTTTGTACTCCGAAAAGAAGATATCCCTCGACGTAAAAACAAGAAAGCTGTAGATCAAAGGAGTTAAACGCTCTTTTGCAATCCGATTCCCCGGGATATTCGAGTTGAAAGGGTTATCGAGGTATGAGGGCTAAGTACGTATTCCCTTGAGTAGGGTCTTCAGTTTCCGCTTGTGTACCGCCTATCTGGGGAAAAGGGGTTGCCTGGAAACCTTCCGTTGCCGGTAAATTGTGACTACTTGTGGTAGTCGTGGTAGACAAAATACCGGACAGAATGAATGAATGAATGAGAAAAACATGTTAGTTTCTACATTAATATTTATTTATTCAATATTACGGGCAAGCCCAAGTACACGGAGTAATAATAATTATTATGAGTCAGCGAACGTACATAGATAAGAAGAGACTATACACATTAAGATAGATACATACAAAGGAAATAGATAGGTACTTGAAAAAATAAAATAAGAAAGAAAAATGTACACTTCAAACATTCTGAGGATAAACAAGATAAATGTAGCTGAGGAAAATAATTAAGTATTGGCACATACTGACTCAAGTTTGGAGAGAGTCCGAAAAAAGTCAAAATCAGGGCAGACGCTAAGGAGATGGTTGGCTGCGTGAGGAAGACTACGGAGAGGCCAGTTTAGAGTACTTATTTTTCCGGAAAGATAAAATCGTGGAATTATTTCCGAAATATTACCGAAAGATTACCGTTTTTTACAGAAATTGAACATGAGGAGTTCAAAAAAAATATTTAACGGACTGTTATGATCATGTCGAGGGTCTCACGGCAACTTCACATATCGTCATTTCGGCAACTTTTCAGCAGAACCAAAAAACTATGTTTACTGATTTCAAAAATCGTGAGACCTAGTGTTACCTAACTTGGGTACCTAACTTATACTTAGTTAGGTCGATCCGCCGGGAGAAGACGCTTCGAATGGTATGCATAGGTACCTAACGCATTTTGGCCAAAAATGACGATGCGGGAAGTTGCCGTGAGACCCTCGATATGAACTTGTCTTGGAGAGATATTTTGAGGAGATATTTTGAGAGATATTAAGAGCAAAAAGCATTGCAAATTTATTAAATTCAAATTCGTCAGACCGAGCTTCGTGCGCAGTGGTAGCGGGAACAGTAGGAGGGGAGCAGTGTTGCAAGATGGCCCGCTCCCCTTTTTCCTCGGTCTTCCTTCAAAGTTCCAGTTTGAGAACTGAATGAGATAATGCAATTCTGATTTCACCATCATGTTTAGAATTAAATAACCTTTGAAATGAGATGTCACATGCCAGAATGTTTCATTTTGGGAATTTATGGGTAATTTTTTCCCCTAAAACTCCCTAAAACCCCCCTCCCTTAGAGTGGCCCGATTCTGCACATCTACGAATTCAGCCTTTCGATAGCAAGGCCGCAAAGAAGAACCGACAAAACGAATATTTACGAAACATTCAAATATCGCCTATTATCACGGGATCCTCAACACCACGCGGATTTTCTTCGTTCACTAAATTCAGACAAACATCCGCCTCTCACAAGGTCTCCCGTTCTAAGACCATCGCGAGGGAGAAAAAAAAATGCTCAGATCCTTCCGTAGGAATTTAATTTCACCTCCAGCACACTCGACCCGAACCGGGTGGAATTGAATATCGCCTCACTCACCAATCCACCATTCAGTCGATGAGCACTAGACGAAAAAAAGGGGCTTTGACCAGCTCTAATTTCTCTTCTCCGACAAAAAAGAAGATTGCCTGAGAAGGTTTCTTTTTACAAGTTTACTTCCTCGTTGGCATCAGCGAATCTTCTTTTGTTAAATACCGCAGATAACGAGTTGAATAACCGACAAACAGGGCTTTTCAATCATCCAGCGGGCGGTAAAGTGAGCTTAATTATTCGTGGAATCGGATAACAAAACCTTCCTGTATCTTGCGCGAAACGGGGGATTTTATTTTAACGCGTTAATTCAATTTCATTTGAAGTTTTCTCTTTTTTTAAATAATTTCAGCATCACAATCTAATTTACATAGCTTACAAAATTTGTTTACATAGCTTACATAGTATACAAAAAATTGTATACCAAAGGCCGTTTCAGACCATCCTGAACCCGATGATGGAGAAACGGGGTTGTTACTTGAGATATCCTTCGCGGTTCATCTGCTCTAATTTGATAACGGATTGATATATCGCAATTCTGACATCACCATCGTGTTCAGCGTTGGAAAATCTATAGGCTGAGGTGTTACTCGGCTAAAACGAGCAAAATAATCAAAAATTAGACAAAATTAACAAAATTGTTCCTATCTTCTGCCATACCGTGAATTGAAAAGTGGATTCCCTTCAGTGTGAACTACTCTACTTTTGTGCCTTTAATTGGTTGAGCTTTTTCCTAGAGGTACTGTCACCACGCCCTTCTTGTATGCCCTCATTGGAATGAGATGTTCCATTTTACATAAATCCAGTTATTTCTTCAAAAATTCGCTCCTACGGCCATGCTGCATGACTGGTTTAGTTTTCAATCTAGGTGATCAACAGACGGACGGCTTCTTCATTGACCTTTCTTTGAAGCCTCTGCTGCTGGGATGTTACAAATTGTCGTATTTCGGCTTGAACCATTTCCACTCCAAGGTCTTGGTGGATTTTATCATCGTGGATGTACCTGGGAGCATTGACGACGTTCCTGGACACTTTTTTGAGACATTTTGTAATAAATTCTACGTTACTTCTGACTGCACATCCTCAGAGCTGATACCCAGAAGTCCATACAGGCTTTAGCACTTATTTATAGAGCGTAAGTTTGCTCTCAGCTGGCAGAACAGAGTGACGTCCCATAAGCCAGTATAATTTCCTGGATTTTTCCTTACACGTGCCTTCCATCGTAATTTGGCAACTAGCGGCATCCCCAAGTATTTTGCCTCATTGGCATATGGGATGATTTTGCCGTTGAGACAGGTCGGTATGTATTGAAACTTCCGATTTGTGAAGTCCACATGCATCGACTATCATTCATTCTGATCCTCCATTGTGCAGTCCATCTTTGTATTTTGGTGATAGAGTGGTTTAGTTTAGTAACGGATTCATTGTTGTCTTCACCAACGGCCAGGATTATGGCGTCATCCGTAAATGTAGTGATAGCGTTTGTTCATACTCTTGGCAGATCAGCAGTGTAGATGAAATAGAGTTGAGGACCCAATAAATTCCTGTTTGATTCTGAAGAACCTATTTGGAAGACGTGAATCAAGTATATAGCTGATTATAAGCAAGGAAAATAGCTGAACAAACTTTCTTCTCCTCTACTGATTCTTTTGGATTATTTTCACTTGTTCGATAGTTGAATGTTTTTTCCTGAATCCGGCGTTGGTGTTCAATGTAACGAATTAGCCCCATGTTTAACCATTTTTCGAACAATTTGTACATTACTAGCAGCAGCGATATTGGTCTGTAGGATGTTCTCTCCTCGACCGGTTTACCTGGTTTGCGTATCATAATTACCTACATAAGCTATTTTCCATGTCTGTGGAACATACCGAAGAGTCATTTGAAGTGAGGCAAATCTTCGTTTTCACAGGACAAGTGCGGGAGGTTGATATAGTTTGAGTTGGACAACCGAAATGGAAAATAAATTATGTTCGTAAGGTGGGCCATCATTTAAAAATGAGGACAATAGGAGCAATAAACCAGAATTATTCATCGTAGATTTCTTGCAAAATGTTGGCATTAATTGAGAACTTTTCAACGACAAAACAAAATGTAACGAATAAATTGAACTGACTGGACGCATTAGCACTTCGTTCAGAAAACTCTTGAGGTGTATTTACACTTGACATACTCCAGAGCGTTAGTGGTAGTACGATCTAAAACGATTTTTGAACTTTACATGGTCGCATTACGTCGAACTGACTATGGTGTCACAGTACAAGTTATGGCACTACAATTTTCGTTCTGCCTGTCTCAAGTGATCTTCGGGCTTTGTAAATTCCTAGTGATTTGCTGCTGTTCGGACAACCCACTAATTTGTAGGTTACTTCAAAAGTGCGCTCACCGGGTTAAAACTCGTTTTCTTCCTATTAACAAATTACAAAACAGACTTACTATTAGACTTTATTGAACATTATTGGACGCAATGGAATATTGAAGTGGTGGCTCATTGAGATTTCACTGAACATTGATTTAGACTATTTCCAATTGCATTTTGCTCATCTCTGAGATCGTGCAGTTATTGCGGTCGTGTTTTATAAACAAGCAAACAATGTGCCACCGGCAGGTATGGAAAAGTGGTGTACGCCTTTGAATAATACACATACTAAGAACGTGAGCGAAGAGCCGCTTTGTAACATTCGGCGACAGAACAGCGAACAACTTTGTCCTATCACGAGTGAACATCACTTCCTACATTTGCTCTCCACCCTCTCGTGAACCTCGACGTTTTCATGTGGTTTTTCTCTAGTAGAGTTTGCTGTTTGAGAGACGTACAATTTTATTCAAGTAACGAGTTTTCAACTGAGAAAAAAGACACAGGAAAAGAAACACTTTATTGCAGTGTAATTGGTTTGGTTGAATTTGATAAAAATATCGAGAACAGAAAAATGAAGCTGTGTGAACCTGATCTAAACTTGACGAAATAAACAGAAAATCTCCCGAAACTCAGTGCAACTTACGGCTACTCCTCAGAGGAAAAGCTGTGTAATAGAGAGGCTAAGATCCTCATTTGCACTTTTCATGAGACCTGGATGCAAATTATAGCGTGGTCTCTTGATGAACTGTTATGTGGAAGATTTGCATAGGTCAGACCGTTCCCAGACTCGTATTAAATATATACCTACTCACCATTACATTACGGCTGAGTGTGTGATTTACCTACGTAAGTAAACCTTCTTGGAGGACGACCATATGGTTTGCCTTCCTCTTCGTTATGATTGGAAAAATAGCGGGCCATGATCGTTATAATACACAGTTTTTGAAGCCATTGGTATTTTAGCGAATTTTTGAAGAAATCCATCAAGTAGAAGAAACTCAGAATTTATGTGGCGGGGCTTTGTCACTCGCGACCTCTCTCCCAAACTTTTGACCAAAAATCCGTGGATTTTTGAATTGGACTAAACAAATCAACAATTCGTGGTTCGTGGTAAATCGACTCCTGAGGAAGGCCAAGTACGACTCGTTTTCTCAGCCAGAGAACCAGTGGCGTAGCCAGGAATATCGTTCGGTGGAGGGGAGGGGGGGGTGATCTAATACTATGCGTGGGGGGAGGGGGAGATTTTGAAAAACAGGGTCCTAAATAGAGGGTTAAACACCATTCATAATCGACAAAACTTAATTTTCCCAAGAAAAATCACTCCTTTTGCTCCATGCATTCATTAAATGAAACATTTTGCTAATATGTCTTAATATTTCGAGGGAGGGAGGGGGGTCCAGGGGGGCAAAATACAGGTAATAAACGGCTGTTTCTTCGTTAGGCCATAGAGAGTGCGGTGGTGTGCGAAACTTGAAACTGCCACTCAAATATCTTTTGTGTGTTTCCATTTATGATTGAGGGTATTCAACTTTCAAAGTCATATAGTAAAACCAAGGGAATTTACTAACTTGAAAGTCTCACATAACACCACAAAATGTCTAATTTTTACATAATTTGGTGCCTTATAACCTTAAGAGTTAACATTGTTGAAATACCTAAACCGAAATTCGTTCTTCACGCAAATACTATTATGAATGTTTATATTGTTGCAGGTGGTCTATTTTTTGACTTCTCACCCAGCACGGTGTCAGCTGTAAGAGCATTACTCGATGGGTGCTAACATTCATTTCTCAGTCCCTAGATGTTTAATTTTGTAAGTGTTTTCTTCGAGAAACAACACGACGCCCTAAATAAGTAGGACTTTATTGTAACATTATTTATCTAGTCATCGTCAGTATTTACAACGTACACCGGGAGCTTCCCTTTACCACTCTTCGAATGATGAGATTTTATCTATAAATGATAGACAAAAAATACTATATTTATTTTTAGAAAAAAAGTGTGAATAAATAGTCGATTGTTACCACTACATTTCTACCAGGGTCACGAATCAATTGAGAAATCACCGACTTTGTAGTTACCATGTAAATTTGTATGACGTCTGTAAAATTACAATTGGATAACCAGAGAGTTAAGCGACGTTCACATAGAGACCCGATTCAGGACGGAAATTCGGTTCTGCAATCGACTTCTTCAGATATGGCATCGACATCTCTCCGGTATGTTGGGGCAGCCATAGGTATTGGAATTCGACTTTTTGAGTTCAAGGAATTCTTGTTTGGTTTTTTTGTTGGACGTGTGAAAAAGTGAATTTTTGATAATTAGGTAAGTGTTGACTACCCAGGTTTACAAAACAAAAGTACACTCAAGCATTATGCAAGCCACTTTTTAAGTTTTTGGGGTCGCTGATTCGGAATCTGAGGTTGGTGATTCATCAGGTCAGGTTTAAGATCATTAAATGATCTTATTTTGAAGGTCAAATTGAGAGAAATTATTGAAAAAATGTACATAGGTTTTTGATGTCGATTAAATTTGAATATGACCTTTGTTTGCCTCAGCAAGTTTACTTTAGCAAGAAGAGGTTACATTAGGTCTTACATACTGTGGGGTTAGTGCGAAAACTACCCAAGTCTACCTTTTCAGTTTTGTGGAAAGCACAAATTTAACATAATACATAATAATAACCACCTTGAAGGAACCTCAGAAAAATATGTACCTACACATTTTACAGATTTCCCGATCATTTCCTCCAATTTGATCTTGACCATGACCTTGCAGACATAAACATAAGTCATATTTGAAATCAGCGACATCAAAAACCTATGTACAAATTGTTTAAGATGTTTTCAATCATTAACTGATTGAAATAATCTAAAAAACATTTGTACAATGACCATAAACCTGCCCCGATGAAGGCACTTCTTTTTTTGTAAACCAGTGTTATAGATCATCATAAGGAATTTGTAAACAATGAAAGCAACCGAAACATAATACTATTAGGTATTTTATAGCATAATATGTTACAGAGAGATGTAACCTACTCATATCATGATGTTACGAAGAGTAGGTTGCATCTCGGGAAAACATTGTTAACATGAGAAGGCTATGAATACGTTGACACGTGATTGCCCTCCAGAATTGTATCTCCTTGTGAACCTCGCTTAGTACCTTTATAATTATTACACTTTTCTCCACGTGGGAAGGTGTACTGAGAAATTTTGAAGAAGGAAGATATTTATTTTGTAACAGAAAATTTTCGTCTGTAGTCTCACATAACAGGTGACATAAAAACTTCATGTATATTGTATTTGATACTTAGCAAAAACAATTATTATGAACTATTGAGTAGAAAATACATTTTAGTGGTGCATACAATTTGTATGGCGATTGTGCGAGAGTAATACGTTGAATTGTTAATAATTGGTAATAATGTGTTGATTGTGGCTAGTCAGTTCTTTCGTTTTATTTGTGCGAAAGGAAGAGTAGGAAATTTTTGGACATCTTCATAGTGGGAATGGTTGGATATTTTTAGAGTACTGTTCGAGAAAGGTGTTTGATCAAACCGTTGTACCACGAGGTAAATACAGGTAGTTAGCATTGCATGTGTGAAGTTATTTTCATGGCGAAAATTACTGTTCCCCCTTTCAAACAAAAATTAATTATAGTTATAATTTTCTGGGCAATCACAAACCTTTGGGATCTTATCCTTCTATATTGTACCACATTGTACTATACAAAAATAACAACAATGCTCGGTATAATCTAACTTGACAGAAATATTGCTGTTGTACACTCCCAACCAAATAAGGTGGTTAAGATAAGTGCTCTTCGTCGTTTCGCCTCAAGTTTACAATATACTCAGGCTCCCGCAATCACGTTTAGCATATCACCGGTACCAGCTTCAGCCCAACAACATTCGCTCGGACCGAAAATGTACCGTGTCAAGTGAATCGGGAGCTAAAAGAAATTACTAGTTTCACATCGCAGTGACCTGCCAAAATTATTAATTGTACTGTATTTGTAGTTCATTTCCCGCTTTGCTGAACCTCACTGCAATGAGAATTGAAGGGTCAGACGAAAAAGTGACACTTGAGGAAAGTGATCATTTGTCTTAAGCTGCAGCCACACATGCGGTATTCAGCAAACACCGAGCAAAAGTTCGCCAAATCTCCGAATGTGTGGCCGGGCGTTTGTATATTTGCCAAATACACAACATTTGGCAGGTGGTTTCTTTCATACTCGTACATCAAAGGAAACTAACATTTGTCAAACACCGAGCATTTTCCCCAGCCACACGTGTAGGGCGAGTAGGTATTTGTCAAATCTGGGTAGCATTGCGGGTGTGTATTTCCCTCCTATCGCTGGGTAGGGATGGCATTCGATAGTCGATAGTATCGAAATATCGATATTTTCCATCGGTATTTTTATATCGATAGTGCATAGTCCGATAGTATCGAGTATATATACTCGAGTAACCGATAGTTTCTGACGATTTTTTTTTTTTTTTTTTTTGTTTTGTTTTTTATCCGATACCTATATCAAACATTTCCAAAATTCTTGAGTCCAATGAAAAAATCTGTGTTTTAGTTTGTGGGTGAACTAGTAGAGCTGTCTACTAGTTCCATGGACGGACGTTCTAACCCCCATGAGTAAATTTCACTAAATCTGCCCATCATGGCGTCAGCCTGGACAGGAAAATAGAAAGAAGAAGGGGAACCCTTTGTGTTGATTTTGGTAAGGGTGAGTGTAGTTGTCTGTGTCGTAATTTATTTCTAATTTGTCTGCGTCGTAAACAAGTAGATACTTGCGTTTAAATAAGTATGAAAACTATAATCAAACATTCTTTGCCGGAAAATTGACATTGCAGTTGGGCTTAGGTAGGTACCTACCTATTTACATATGTACCTACCTAGTTTTTCAATTGAATGTTTGTTTTTTTTCAACCGATATTTTAGTAAATATCGATATTTTTGATCGATACTATCGGTTGCAAAAAGTATTGATACTGAGCTATACGATAAATATCTTCATCGATACCTTACCTCCGATACTTATGAATATCGAAATACCGCCGGGGTTGAACCCGACAAAACCCTGTGATTCACATTTACTCACCCTGTGATTCACTCTTTGTACTAGACCTTGGAGGCAAGTGTGTTTCGAGACATGCGATCTCTAACGGGAGAAATTGGGACTAGTGGTATCGCTTGATGAGAGAATTTATGATCTCAGTTTTAATACCTTCAAATTAAAGTTGGGTTAACATGGATCCGTAACGTCCGTAATGCGTCGTCCGTTGGGTCACCTGATTGGATTGAGCAAGGGTATGGAGTGGGGGGACTCCTGGAGCAAGGGTATGGAGTGGGGGGACTCCTGGAGCAAGGGTATGGAGTGGGGGGACTCCTGGAGCAAGGTATAAGGTAGATAGGTACCTTAATAAGAAGGAAATTTTCTTTAATTTGAAGAAAATTGTTTGTGACTTGAACGTCTAAAAAAAACTAAACCGGTACCATCAAACCAGGGAAAATAACAAAAGAAAAATTATCTGGTTTAAAATAAATTATATTGTTTTTATCCCTACCTACTTAGGGAAAACGGGTTTCGACCTCAAGCAATGCTTTTCAGCCGAAAGAGAAGAAAAGAAACCAAAAGAAAAAGACTTGCATAAATGAATGTTCAAAATAATAAAAGTACTTCTGCTCACCTCAAAAATCCGGCACCAAAACTTTTAAAATCACCTCGGGACCACCACTTTACTGGGATAAGGTTTTTTCTACACCGCACTTCTTTTGTTTCAATAATATGGTTGCACAATTTACCCATTAACAGAAGCTCTGAAGGAAACTCTCTTAGCGACTCCTGATCTTCTCTCCGTTCGGGCTCGGGGGGGGGGGGGGGAGTACGCGGTATTGGCGCTATCTAGCGGAAGCTAGATAACTCTCTGGGAGTTATCCCCGTAGCGTCCTGTATGTAATTTCGGGCGTGACAAAGGGTATGGAGTGGGGGGCTCCTGGAGCAAGGGTATGGAGTGGGGGGACTCATTCTTCAGATTCACTTTTGGAGGGGCTGAAAATATCTGAAAAATTAGATATTTAACACAACGTAAGATTGCGCAATAGCTTCTGCGCACGCCTACCCCCGTCATCTCTTGTAATCTATTGTTTTTTGTTGAGTCTCTGGACTGTTTCCCCACGTCCTGCAGTCCCCACTACTACTCCACGAGTTCCCCTCCACTACTTTTCACGGACGACGTTTTTTTTTTTTTTTTTTTTTTTTTTTTTAATAATTTTAACTTCATTGCCACAATGGCTGTACAGTTGTGCTTAAGAAACAGGTTATAGCAGGCTTAAGGCCTGATTTACATGGTACATGCGTGTTGGTACAACCCAGCGGACGAAGTGTTATGGACGTTACGGATCCATTTGAACGCAGCTTGAGATACGAGTATAATATACTATACGTTATACTATACTCGTATAGTATAATATACGAGTATAGTATAACATATTATGTTGAGATATGTTTATTATAATGGAATTAGTGCTCGATATTTGGCAAATCCCGAATGTGTGGACAGGGTGCAAATTCAATGGGACTAGAGGAATGCCAAATCCTCCGTAATTTGACTATTCGGTACTTGTTAAATACCACATGTGTGGCTGCGGCTTTAGGACATGGCCACCAAATATTCGTGGTCTTCTGTAAGACATCGTTGGAGACGATCATGATCGTGCACGCACTCACCCAGATTGAAAACGAAGGCTCTTAACGAAAGGTCTACTGAAACGAACTTGAAATCTTCCTACGTGTCTCATTTCATAAAACCGCCATAAATTCATAAAATCTTTTTCGTCATTAGATAAACAACCTCTTCGAAAATGTATATTTTTCTAGTTTTGTCAAAATCTAAGTGGATCAGTTGAAATGTACGACACGATTTGTGATTGTAGAAGATACGAGACTATGTCGGAAGAAAAATTACTCACTAAAGTTTTATATTAACTTTGCAGCGCATTGTATTGAAATCAGTGTTACTAGATTATAGTCGCACACTAGAAAGTAATACAAAGAAAAAATCAAGCAATATAAAAAAATCTAATCAGTGTTTTTTCTAAGTGTAGTGTACATACGTTTGTAAATAAATAATTGTTTTTTGTTATTTTGTTGTAACTATCGTTTCAAGCTGTACCTACCTACCTTCAAGCCCTGTGATGTATAATACTTCATTTTCACTTGTGATAAAGTTTCCAAAGTAGAGAATAATCGTTCTCGGTTGATAATCAAATTGATATTTCCATACCAATTATGTTTAATAGGGGAAAAAATAAGTTTGGATAAGAAATCGATTTTAGTCCTGCTGTGGAACATAGTTCCTAGGTACTCCAATGTTCAATTATACTCTTCACGCTTGGACGCGATGCTATTTTCAATCAAAGAAAAAAAAGAAGATATTATTACATAGTAAAAATTTGAAAAATACGTACCTAACTACCGAGATGCATATTTTTTGTGAGAACTTTCAGACTTTGAGAAAAATAATCACATTTCTTTGAATATAAGGAAATATTACGGTTTGATGGCTTTATTGGGCTATAGATGTTTCTATTGATATGTGAACCAAATGAGATTTGTTGACGTGTAATTTTTTCCAATAAAATTACTGTTTATGACTTGTTTTAATCACAGCCCAGAACATTATCCTCCCAAATGAACGTTGGCGTCGTGATTCAAGACACTTTATCGATGGCACTCAAAAAGTGGGTAATTTCACAGGAGAGTCGATAGCTGAATAATAATATTTCTCAGTTACGAGGTTTTCTGTTTAGCGCACTGTCGAAGGAAAGGAAGCTAGTGTTCTCGGTCCAAAACTCGAATTTACGAAAGAATTTCAGACCAAAATCCGTTCCACCAGAGCATCCTGAAATCACTTCCATGAGTCCCAAAAATCATATACATATATGATATAAATACCTATATTTTGTGAATAGATTAGGAAATTTAGATCACATATAAAGCGAACATTATTGAAAAATACCTCAATATTTCGGCCGGTAACGCCGTGATCATATCATATTATGATATAAATAATTAATTTTTATATAAGTACGAGGTGTCCAGAATGTAAGTGTACTCAATTATTGTAGGCATCAAAAGTGTAGGCACCCCACCCCTATGCATCGAATACGGAAGTGAACCCCCCCTATGTCCTTCTGTGATCACGGAAACATTCAAATACGGGAGAAAAGTTCGATCCATTGAGCCGTTTTCGATAATTTAAAATTTTCATAGTTCGGCTTCCCTATAAACCCCACTCCTATGCATCGGTTGCGGGAGTGAACTATGTCCTTCCCAGATAACGGAAACATCTCAATACGGGAGAAGGGTTCGATCCATTGAGCAGTTTTTGCGTGATTGGAGGGCAGACAAACAGTCAGACGGACACCAAATTCAAAATCGGCATGGTTCGACTCCATTTCACGCGAAACGAATAACTAGTGACATTTTTCGAAAATACCCAAGGAACACGAAAATCGTCTCTAAATTTAGTTATATAGATATTTGGGTGCTATTTTACTACAGTCATCATCTAGTGACGTGCGATACCAGGAAAGTATCGATACTGGTATCGAAAGGAATATTTGATACTACTCAAGTTTCGAAAGAACATAATATGTTCTTATTATTCTTATGTTCTTATTGAATATTATTCGATATTCCTCAATGAGTACTCAAATGAGTACTTTTTAGAGGCGTTGAACTTGAATGAATTTAGATAATATCTAAATTTATATTATTCTTAGGTTTATTTTCGTAGTATGCCTACATGAACCTACATAAAAATTTAATGTTTTGAAAAAATGAAATATTACTGAATTGGAAAAATATCTAATATCTTACTAGGTAATAATAATAATGGTTTATTGGTACATAAGACAGTTTTAGTCCCACCTTGCTATCAACAATAAAACGTATACACAAGATAATGACTAAAAACTAGCAAGAGAGTCTGATGGGCAAAAATTAAATTTCTGACACGACAACATAAAGTGGGAGTTAACTAAGATATAAAACATGACTAAAATACAGTATATGAAAAGAGGAAAAAGAGAGGAGGAGTAGAGAAGACAGCTGAAAGGGGGATGGAAAGGATATCGGGTATCGAAAGCTTAATGTTCTTTTTGGATACCTATGTTTTAATTTGAATACTGAACCCGATATTGCAGAAAGTAACTAGGTAGGTTGAATCTGTACCCGATACTACTCAATACCTGTATATTATGGAAGTACGAGTGACTGCTGACAACTCTGAAAAACAAAATTCTCTTCGTCCTACACAGCCCTTGTAACCTTCATTTCTGGACGTCCCTCGTATTCCTCTGACAGGTAGGTACGAGTACATGTTTCTTTGGAAAGAACAGGAATGAAGGGAAAAGAAGCCGTTTTATGGAGCAGTCAATAACTTCTATCCCGTTATTCATGGATTCTGACCCTTTGTCCTTCATTCGAGCAAGGGTCGAAATTAAACCCCTTTTTTCCGAATCAACGAAACACGGCCTCAGATTTTCAACAGGAGACAAGACTTTTTCTTTGCGTTTTCTATGTCAAAAGGGGAGCACCCTAGGCGCGGGAATGGCATTACCATAACTTGACTTTTTTTCCAAGGGTGTTTCGAGGGGTAGAAAATGGATTCGGTTCCTATTACAGACGATGAAGGGAAGACATTTGCAATTCCAAGGGCGATGATAGCGCCACCTAACGATAATACGAGAAGGGAGTTGGACCTCCTCTAATCATCATTTGATGGAACTTCGCCCGATGCTTGAGAAAGGGTAATTAGGAAAAGTGAAACCCCTTTTTGTCGGTGAATTTTCAAAGAAGGTACGCTATGGCGATTGCTTCAAAGTGATGAAATTGCTACAGCGTGAATTTCGGAAATCGTTTTCGACACGAATCCGTTTCAGAGCATTTTGCATGCCTTCCTGGGCTTGGAAAAAACGACTAAAGTTAAAGTTGGCTAGCGTAGCGATGCGTTTGGGCCAATGCTCTGCAATGTGTTTGGGTCAATAGTCAGCTACCTACTTATGTTTACTATTTTATCACCGTTGAGATTAGAAAATAATTTTAGTATCACATTCTAGTATACAGAACTAATAAGTGATTTTTATCTCTTAAATGTACATAATTAGATATTATCTAATTTACAAAACTTGCGAACATGAGCAGTTAATATCCATCGATTCGATATGGACCAACTTTTAGAAATTCTGGTCGTCCATTTAGGATTTGGAAACTTCTTCTCCGGATGTTGCTGTTGTTTAATTTTTCATGTTTTCATCCTCCTAAAATGGATAGTTGCTGGTTCAATATATATTGTATACCTAATGTGTGTGTATGAAAAAGGGCGAGAACCAAATTCACTCAGGTTCTCAGTTTAACCTTTAATAAAGGATAGGGAGGTGGCAGGCGGCACTCATCTCTTTGGAGTATTTTTCACGTGTCTATTTGCATTTCACGTATAGAAATGGTAAAAAAGACTACCCATGTTATCAATTCGTGAATTGAGAAGATTCAAGGTAAGTGAGCCAGGTGGCGCGTAGTCAAACACCAAACACTCTCTCTAACGCGCTGTCACCTCCCAATCGTTTATTGAGGGTAAACTGGAGTGGATTTCAATCTCACGCTCACCCATACACACACACACACACGATAATAATATTATATTATAGTGTGAAATATATTTCATTCATGACATAATATAATATATTATGTGAATTTGAGTTCTAAAAGAGAGAAATCCGGGTTGTAAATGGGTGAATTTGATTTGTAAAAGAGTGAAAAAGGAACTGAATACGTCAGAATAGTTGTAATAATATTAGATCCCTGTATAATACATATTATGTATTATGTGTATATAAACTCTTGCTCAAAAATAACGCACCACCATCAATTTCTTCGTTTATTCCCTTTCTCTTTTCACTTGTCAAGTTTTTATCGGCTTGTATCACACAGGAAAGATAAGGTAACTAACACAGCTTACATTCTAAAAGAAAAAATGTTTTTTAATAAAAGCAAAGAATGAAATCTACATCTACATTTTGCGGTAAAATGAGGAATTTTGTTAATTGTATAAAAAATTGAAGGAAAAAAATGTAAACTCAATAACTTTTGGATTTCAATACTTGGTATTACCTCCTCTACCCATGCCTTTAATCAAGTTTTGAATGTCCACCTGGGGATATGGTCCCACTCCTCTTTTGGTGCAGATTCCAGATGATGAAGGTTGGATCTCTGGTAGTGGATCTCTGGCTCGAATTCTTCTTTTCAGCATGTCCCAAACATGCTCTATCCGATAGAGTCTATCGGAATCATGGGCTACTTGGTGGCCGGTCCATAGTGGTGAAACCTACCTCCTGTAGATAACTAGTGACAGCTCTAGCGCTTTCTGGTGAGAAAAGGGCCAGTAGCTGGTCTTCTTCTTGTCGGGTTGGACTCTCAGAGTCTGCGAGAAACTGTTTGCCTGGAAACGTCGATATTTGTCACGCCTCTGATCAAACCCTGTAGAACACGTTGAGGTCCTTCTAGTACTGCTCTAGATGAAAATGGATAAAGGGTGGTAGATAGCAAAGCAAGCGGTTGGTAGAAAGGGAACTGATTTTATTCTTTGTCTCTTCCGACTATATATAGTTGACAGTGTTGCCACTTGAACAAATCATAATATATGACATTGTTGTTTTGAAGGTTCCATACATAATATGTAATACTATGAACTAGTACTAACTAGTAATACTAGTACTACCACATCCTAGTACAATTAAAATTTAGGGATTGACTCAGACTGCTCCGAAGTGGATGTTTACAGAAACATTTCAAAAATAAATGTCTTTAAATTGTTTTTTTCTTCTTCATAATTCCACTAAAAAGATGGTGAGAGTTTGGTCAACACGCAGTTCAATTTGGCTGAAATGTGGATGCAAAATAGAAAAATCATAGATGACCCAAAAGAAATCCCAAGTACACCCTTTGCCAGCTTCTGCAATCTACAGATTACTTTAAACAAGTACCTGGCATTTAGTTATTCACTTTATAATGTAATAATATATCTAAAACATTTTACAGGCTGCAAAAGTTGGCTCCGAGCAAATCATCACCATTAATCCTCCGCCCGCAAGCCGGTAAACAGCTTTCCGTTAAGGTAAGTATCTATCATTAGGGCTCACGCTCACAAGAGGAGAGTGAGATCCACAAACAGAGACTCTCCTCCACAGACAATTAGCCTCGAGCTCGAAGGGTCAGGGGCGTCTAGGCGTTGTCCTTTTCCCTTCAACTCATCAATCATACGGTCTCATCAATCACTCAAGGGGGCTTCAGACCAAATCAATCTTTGAGCTTACCTCCAACTTATCCCCCCCCCCTCCTCGACGTTGCCTCAGAGAAAATCCGTTATTTGTTCAGTCGGCCCTTCTCCCCTCTCACTTTATCGAGATACTTCATTGGCCCTTTTTTTTAACGACCAATATTTACGAACTTATCGGAAAAATACGAGATTTCAACGTTATTCTAAAAGAACGAGAAATCAATTTCACCTCTTTTTCCACTTCAGCGAATTCGTTATTTTGCGAACAAATCCGTAAATTATCCAGCGACGTAGGTAGGGGAAAGAAAGGGGTTTTGTGACGTCACAAGACTCCACCAATGGGGCGCGACTTTTAAAGTATTTTTCGTTTATTACCTTCGATAATGGACCCTTGGAATCGCCCAAGAAAAGACAAAAAAATTAAACCCCCACCCCCTCATAAAAAACTGCAAATTCTTGGTTTATTATCTTTTTTGTGCAGTTTTTTGTCTAGATCACTAAATTATTGAATAATTATTATTATGAATTATTATTGATTATTAACCTTCGAAGGGTACTGTGGGAGACATTCAAGACGATCTGCACGCACGCGCAGACCATTGGATCGGGCTTGGGTTCTGGAGTATCTGTTTCCCCAGTTGTCCTGTGGCTGCCGCACAGTCCACATCGCTCGTTCAGGTAAGAGATGATTATATTTTTCCTTTATTTCTGTCCCAGGTCTGAATGGAATCCAGCCAGACCCCACAGTACCTACCTCTGGTGTTGATAGTTGTGTAATCAACTTCTGTGTGCAAAAGCGTAACTGTTTTTCAGTGATTCTTATAACTGAAAGTTTAATACTATGTCGTGAACAGTATTTGATAGCCTTCCAGTTATTGCATCTTCTTCAACTGACTTTTTTTCCGATTACAGAATGGATTTGTTCACGACTGACATTGAGGTACTCAAAGAGTTGGAGAGGCAGAAGGCCGAGGACGGTTTTCTGAGTGAAGAGGATGACGATTCTTTTGAAGATGGTACCATACTGTACTATGATCCCCCAGAAGAGGACGAATTTGAAGTGCTGCCAGAAGACATTGGAGAAGAGCCTATCGTCCAGCTGATCACATGATCACTCCAAATCGCTTCGTTCTCTTTTCCCAATACAAAATTTCTTTCGTGATCACCAGAATCAGATTTGGGTCCATCTGCCTGTAGAGGTAGCTGGACCATAAGCTGTTTTTCAATGTAACACTTCAACACTGGCAACACTTCAAAACCGTCCTCCTCTAGGGGATCATCGTACTCGTATACCATCTTCAGAAGAATCGTCATCCTCTTCACTCAGAAAACCGTCCTCGGCCTCCTACCTCTCCAACTCTTTGAGTAGGTATATCAAAGTGAGTCGTGACTAAATCCATTCTGTAATAGGAAAAAATCAGTTGAAGAAGATGCAATAACTGGAAGACCACCAAAGTAATATAGTATTACACTTTCACTTATAAGAATCCCTGAAAACTTGCACGCCCTACTCAGCCGGAGGAAATGCAAGATACCAGACCATTTTTGTACTGGGGCAAAAGGTTTGATCTTTGGAGCAGTCTATTTTATTATTTCTTCGAATTCGTCAATGTTTATAACATTTTGCCCGGTACAAAATTAGTCCAATTTGTGGGGTACTATAGCAAAATCATGGAAACGTCACTCGCTAACAACAAACATGAAGCATCATTGTCTCTATTAGGAGGTTCATGAAATAATATTTATTATAGCGCTATATTATAGCGATTAGGTACGACAGGAGCTACATCAAAAGATCAATGACCGTAGGTACTGTATATATTATATCGACATAAAATCATTATGGCGTAACCAGATCCTTGGCTCAAGAATCGGGTTCTGGAATAGAAAGTGACTCAAAATTGTGTTTCCCCACGGGGGTTACAAATCGAATTGTAAAAATAATACTTTACTCAAAAGGTAGTAACCAATGTTGAATTGAGCAAAAATGAGCAAAACTCGAAAAAAAGTTGAATTTGAATCGAATGGAGGGGTTCATTTATGATGAAATCGACCTTCTGAAGACTAAAAACGTCGAGAAATTGTTATATTAGATTGAGATAAAGGAAGAAGAGTAAAGAGTAAGAGTGACTCGTCGGGATTTCCGAAATTCGACTCGAAACCGTCAAGAAAACAACGAAAAAGGCTGAGTTTGAAGCGCATTGAGGGGTTCACGAAAATTCGAATTATACTTACAGAAGTAAGAATGTTACCTTATCACTCCGAAATTGCCTACCTTCAAACTTGAACTTTTGTGTAATTTACAATTAGATATTCACCGTATGCTCCAATTTACTGAGTTGATAAGGACAGTTATCGCATCGAAAGACACGAATACAGAATTATGTTAAAATCTAGTTCTGGATGATCTGAAGTGGGTTCTATCTACAATTTTTGTCAAAAAAATTCTGTTGAAGCACTCGTTTAGCTAAAGTCAAGTACAAGTTCCCAGTGAGTGGTTTTTCTTCCTCGAGATCTCCCTTGGAAACAATAGGGTTGGGTTGAGCATTTTCGTGGCGCAGAATTTCCAAAAGGAGGAGATCAGCGGAAACAGATAAGAGGAAGAGGTGATGGGTGAGGGGGGGAGGGGGAAGGTACTCGACGGAAGTTTTTTGAAATCTGTCGAGCTCACTTTTCCGCGAGGTTACACCGACTCCAACTGTAGCCCAACAAACCCGACTCTCACTTCACTTCTTCTTTCCGATTACAAACTTCTGTCATTTTTTACTAGCTCGAGGCTTCCCTTCGGATCCCCGTAACCCTGTAACACCCTCCACAGGTCCTTCATCACTGTTCCCTCTCTCCCGATCGACCCGGTCACTCCGAGAAAATTTGTTGGGATCGGTTCCGCCGCAACTGAGTCAAACTCTATCGAGCTGGTAAACTGTAACTCTCCATTCGTTATAAAGTTCTCAGTCTAGTCGTATAACTCTGGTTTAGGAGTGGCGCCCTAATTCGGGGTGATGATGTGGCTACTTTTTCCGACGCTTCCCAACAAAGTGTGCTAGAGTGTGGTAGAGGGAACCGTATATCTACCATATAAATGTACTAAATAGACGGTTTGCTCGAGTATATCTACATAACGAAAATAACGTCAAAGAACCATGTGGGCCATTCTGAGGAAAACGTGAAACCGGTTGTCCAGTATGTTTGCTCTTGTAAGGGTCCGTTTTGGTTTATTATCTTCGAATATTGGACTCCGACGACGTTCGTGTTGACGTGTAGGGGCTATGACAAACGTGTGATCGGAGAATCTGATCTGCCGAAAAAAAAATCCGCTCGTGTAGCAATGTCGTAGCAATGTCCTCTTCATAAGGCGTTGTTCTCCCTATTCTCTACTCCTCCTGCCGCCACTCTTCTCAGTACGCAGTCGTCCCTTCTTCCTCCTCATCTTTCACCCTTGCCCCTCGTCACTCGTCACTTGTCACTCGTCCCTCCACCTACCTCCTTCCACTGCACTCGTCACTGGTCACTGGTCACTCGTCCCTGGTCACTCTTGCCTTCTTCCTCCACCCACCAACCACCTCCCTCCACCAACAACCCTCTTCTCACTCATCGCAACCAACCCCCCCCCCCCCCCACACACACTATTTATCCACCCCGCTCGCCACTTTCTCCTCCACGTCCGATTACCACCGGCGATGTGTACCCGATGTCTTAAAACATTCGATGTTTTTCTTCGAACATCGATGTTTTTCTTCAGTTGTTTATGAACACCGATGTTTTTTTCCATTCTCCCAAAATACCTATACTTACAAACCTATTCTACGTTTCAGAAGTGATTTCATTTTTGGTTTATTATCTTCGATAATGAACCATTGGAATCGCCCAAAGAAAAAAAAATTTTAACCCCCCCTCAAAATTTGTTGGTTTACGTTTCAAGACACGTAGATTCAGAAAATCGAATAAAAAAAAACTCTGCAAATTCTTGACACAACGGTTCATTATCTTCTTTGTACAGATCACCCTTCTGTCTAGATCACTAGGTCTAAATGTCTAGATCCTAAATGTTAGATTAATTATTATTATCAATTATCACTAATTATTAACAATTTTATCAAGTACCTAGTGAAAATTATTATAATTTATTGTTAGGTATTAATAATTTGTATTTAGTATTAATAATAATTATTATTAATTATAATTAATTAATACGATATAATTCTGGGGTTTTTAATACTACGTCGGTAATAATTTTTCTATAAAAGAAGTACCTACCAACAAACATTCGAAATTACCTTCATTTCCGTAGCACGAAACACACCTCAGAACAACAACCTCGACATCACTTAAGCCATATGATGTTCCAAAGAGCTTGTTAGTATGAAAATGGACCTGTATTTCAACAGTTTGAGTGACGATCGTGTTGTGAGGCACAATCTTTGAGCCGTCATTGTGAACGAACGGCTGGTCGTACAAAGCTGCGGATGGTCTTAAAAAATTCTACGGAACAAACTCTATCTAAATATGAAATAAAAAACATACCGTTAGATGGGAATTTTTCGAGATATGGAATTTTCAAAATTTCAAAATTCGTTTTGAACCCCTTCCCCTTGACCTAGGGTTATGAAAAGTTTCGAGGACCATTGTGGGGCTGGTCCAAACCCAGAAACCAAATTTCGTAATTTTAACTCAACGCTAACTGGCCAAAGTGGCGCGGACGGCGTACGGCGGACGGACGGATTTTTTGGTTTATTATCTTCGATAATGAACCATTGGAATCGCCCAAAGAAAAAATTTTTTTAACCCCCCCTCAAAATTTGTTGGTTTACGTTTCAAGATACGTAGATTCAGAAAATCGAATAAAAAAAAATCCGTCCGTCCGCCGTACGCCGTACGCCGTACGCCGTACGCCGTACGCCGTACGCCGTCCGCGCCACTTTGCCCAGTTAGCGTTGAGTTAAATTTACGAAATTTTTTTTATGGGTTTCGACCAACCCCACAATGGTCCTCGAAACTTTTCATAAGCCTAGGTCAAGGGGAAGGGGTTCAAAACGAATTTTGAAAATTTAAAAATCTCATATCTCGAAAAATTCATATAGAACGGTATGTTTTTTATTTCATATTTAGATAGAGTTTGTTCCGTAGAATTTTTTAAGACCATCCCCAGCTTTGTACGACCAGCCGTTCGTTCACAAATTTCAAAACTCGAAAGATTCATAAAAACGGTGTATTTTTTATTTCATATTTAGATGGAGTTTATTGCTTAGAATGTTTTAAGAAGATCCACAGCTTAGTACGACCAGCCGTTAGTTCACAATGGCGGCTCAGAGTTGGAGCAGATCAAAAATCGTCAACATGAGAGTGAATCGTAAGGCAGCCTGTCGGGTCCATTTTCAAACTGGCCCAGCTGATTCAAACAGCACACATGTTTTAAAATATCGAGTTAATAAATAATATTTAATAATAATTATTAATAATGAATCATAAAACTGTATCAACTACAACCCTGTCGGAGCACGTTGAGCGAAAAAAGTTCAAATTCTCAATTCTTCAGTTCGAGCTAGTAGTTAAAAATTTTCTCGTTTGAAATTAGGTACTCGTTTTACATGTTTAGTGAGTCACCAATTTTCGATTTTTGACCATCAAAGAATTATTCTCTTACACACTGGCGTTCCCTATTGTATCAATTATAATCAAGTAAATTAAATAAGTAAACCGTTTCTCTTCGAGGAAGAAATATATTACCTACAAGAAATCACATTCGAGTATGTGGCTTCCCTCGATCGATAACAACCGGAAACTTTGACCTCGTTCAAGCGACGGATTCTACACGAGTCCCATTAATTTATTTTTCTATCTCTCTACATAAAGAAATTCCCCAAGGTGGAGTTCAGTAAATCCCAATTTAATCTTATCTCGCTAGTTTTAAATCCACTTTTAGGTTTAATTCCTATTCTCTTCCACCGTCGCTCCCGAGTTTCCTATCGGATAATTTAATCCTACTTCGGAAAATCTTGAAACAAAGTTGGATCCGAAGAAGTTCAACCGTTTTCATAGCTGTTTTAAATGTCGTAGGGAAATGGCTAGGTTCAGCGAGAGAGAGACTCTAAACATCATATTCGACGGAATTTCATAATATAATAATAATAGTATATTTTTATTTCGAAAAATTACTCAAGACATAAGTCCTTATTTGGGTGACTTAATTGAATGGTACAAATATGAAATGAAGGACAGAAAAAATAAATGAATAACTGTTGTATCTTGTAGTAAATAATATTTTTGAATAGGTATAGAAGAACGGGAAGCACTTATGGATCTGAAGGGTGGATCCCTCTGAGATGTACTGCCGTGTGAAGGAGCAGCACCTATTCAAAATAATTTTTTAGAAATCCTCTCGAAAGTTTTCTAATGTAACAAAATTTCGGTACAAAACGTTCTGGAAAAACAGAGTTACCCTGTAGTGCCAAAGACCAAGACTCGATCAGCTGCGTTAGCATTTGGAAGAAGAACGCCTCGATATAATGTGCGATCGGAAAAAGTACTCAAATGGATTTGTATCTCATAGTTACTTCTAGTATAAGTGATACTCAATCGTGTCAACGAAGTGCTAGCAGATTTTCGAATGGATTAACCTACTCCATGTAATAGCTAAGCAGTCATGACACGACTCCCCACTTGCATTCTTGGATGTCCCCCTCCTATGATCATGTGGGTTTCAGGTTTGATGGTTGGCAACACTGTTCATAATTCTGTGTACGCCCTGCTCTTTTGCTATGTCTCACAAGACACCTAAAGATTTAGATTTTGAGATCAATCCATTTTTGAACCATAGGGAACAGTTTTTGTGTACTTTCATCGTGTAACTTCCGATCCCCGTCCCGAAGCCATTTTACGACATCATCCTGGACCTCTCGTCATTTAAAAATAGTTGACCATCCAAAATCTCTTCCAATTTATTGAAAGGATGATAATCCGATGGTACCAGGTCCAGGGAGTAGGGTGGGTGAGTCACAATATCCCACCTAAATGAAACAGTCCGGTCCTGTATGAGGTCATGAAGGAGTGACACAACACGAGTCAGCCTTCCTCTCATTTTGTCCTCAATGTTGGTTTTTTTTTTCAACTTCTTGAGTGTCTCACAGTGTGCAGCTGCATTTATGGTTCCTTTAGGCATATAATCGACCAATAATACCCCTTTTCGGTCCCAAAAAAACCGATGCCATGATCCTCCTCTCTGAAAATTTGACATTGAATTTTTGGTTGGCGGTGAATGGGTATAGTGCCAATGAGTATGGTAGAGACTGCCTTTTTGACTCAGGAGTATTGTAACACACCCACGTTTCGTCGCCAGTCATAATTGAGTCAAGGCAAGGTTCACTATCGCTTTTCTACCGTTCAAGAAATTAACGTGCAGCAATTAACACTGCGTTTGGCTGTTGTGGCGACTTTTTGTAACGGACTGAGGCGTTAGATGTTTTGTTTTGACCGTTAGGAACCTCCCTACCTACCAGTGGTCTGAAAAACAAATTCCCTTCGTTCTTACTTTCTGGATATCCCTGGTACTTAGTTGAGGTGTACCCATAAATAAAACACGGAGTTGAACGTTTTTCTTACGTTTCCCACCCTACCATTTCAACCTCATCCGGGCTAAACTTAGAAATTCCAACTCAGACGTCAGAAAGGTGAAATGGAAATAAATGGAAAATCCGATTTTCGGCAATTTTGAAGTTGAGGCATTTTTCCTCCACAAATAACGTTACGAGGAGGTACTTTGTTGAGGTGTTTTCAGAGAAAAAAATACGGAGTTGAGACGTTTTTCCTCAGTATCGAGCATATTTCAGTTTCACACCCTACCAATTCCACCCCTCCCGAGCAGAATTTCGAAATGTTGACTCCGTCATTAGAAAAATGAGGTCGAAATAAGGAGGTTTATGTAAAAACCATAAATATTATTTCCTACAATTTAGAAGTTGAGGCGTTTTTCCTTCACACGGTAGTGTGCGTTCAAGTGTGTCGACGACCGAATATCCCAGCTGTCACCTTTCTGTAATAACCCTCACAAGACCACCCATAGGTATGATGCTCAATCACGAAGCCTTAAGATAAATGTTGGCTTTAGAAGAAACCCTCCCCCAACTTACCAAACAGCCACAGCCTCCTGCATTTCCAGTCCTTTATTGTCGTCTCCTCTTTCCCAAGCTCTTCTCCACCATTGCCGTCT
This sequence comes from Stenodema calcarata, assembly GCA_963920205.1. Lineage (NCBI taxonomy): Eukaryota > Metazoa > Arthropoda > Insecta > Hemiptera > Miridae > Stenodema > Stenodema calcarata. Next base: position 3,576,704 of record OY986053.1, on the reverse strand, counting down.
CACTCTATTTATCTCTCTTTCTCTCACACCTTTCTCGTTATCCTCTTTGTCTCTCTTCTCCCAGGATAACTCTGTGAGGTCGCAATTTCCTCTGGGCCGCTCCCCCTCTACCCGCCGTCACCAAACCAGAGCCCGACAGGAAACCGAATGGCTAAGCCCCACGACAGGAGACGACTTCATTGTGCTCTATGATATTGCGTTAGCTCGATGCAGTAATTAACTTCATCTGGACATTTTCGGAAGGGTGGAGCCTCCAACTATTTTGGTACAGTGAGATATCAAAACACATTGGGAATGTCATGAAAACAATGCCCCTTGCCATCAAAAGCGACGGTTGAGCTATCAGGTCTGAAAACTTGAATATTGAATATCGTCGGCCTATAGGTGATATCTCGTGATAAAAATTAGTTTTGGATTTTTAGAATCGGCAGATTCAAACCTCATAACTGTGAAAATATTACTCGTCTGGTTAAAAGGCTTTGTAGCGGCACCACGTATGTGATGATTCAACTAGTTGACTGGTGTTAACTCGTAACTGCTGGGATAGAGCGACCGGGTGTTTCATCACTAATTTCTACCGAAAAAAGGTTTACGTTTGGAACGGTTTGGTAAATGAATCATGACACGATTTACCAACGACTATGCTTGTAATATATCTCATTGGGGGAATTACACTTAGTGTACTCGTACTTGTATTGGCCATACGAGCTTCAATAATTGACGGCGTAGGTCTTGGCGTCTTTCACTAGAAACTACTAGTAGTCAAACACTATCATTCCAGCCAAGGAGTAGAGGTTAATAATGGCAATAATAATTGAAAAAACTCTGCAAATTCTTGACACAACGGTTTATTATCTTCCTTGTGCAGATCACCCTTCTGTCTATACCAGACTGTGTTGCAAATCGGCACCATACCATATTCTCACCGTACTCATACCATTTCTTTCGTATCATACCGTACTGTACTATACTAAATCATACATACAATACCTAATATACCATATCATAGTCATACCATGTGAATGAATGAATGAAAAATGAATGAATTTTAACTCAACGCTAACTGGGCAAAGTGCCGCGGACGGCGTTTGGCGTACGGCGGACGGACGGATTTTTTTTTATTCGATTTTCTGAATCTACGTATCTTGAAACGTAAACCAACAAATTTTGAGGGGGGGTTAAAATTTTTTTTTTCTTTGGGCGATTCCAATGGTTCATTATCGAAGATAATAAACCAAAATGAAGTACGAGGTACGCGGTGTGGGTGTGGGAGGGGGCGCAGAGACATAAAAGGTCTCGTCGTATGACGCACTAGTTGGCCTCCTGCCAGCCGTATTATGTCATACGCTCGTGCGTCATAGGCTCTGACGTACTTGTTGGCCTCCTGCCAGCCGTCTTACGTCATACGCTCGTGCGTCATTGGCTCTGACGTACTTGTTGGCCTCCTGCCAGCCGTCTTACGTCATACGCTCGTGCGTCATAGGCTCTGACGTATTTGTTAGCCACCTGCCAGCCGTCTTACGTCATACGCTCGTGCGTCATAGGCTCTGACACACTAGTTAGCCTCCTGCCACCCGTCTTACGTCATACGCTCGTGCGTCATAGGCTCTGACGCACTAGTGGCCTCCTGCCAGCCGTCTTACGTCATACGCTCGTGCGTCATATGCTCTGACGTACTTGTTGGCCTCCTGCCAGCCGTCTTACGTCATACGCTCGTGCGTCATAGGCTCTGACACACTAGTTAGCCTCCTGCCAGCCGTCTTACGTCATACGCTCGTGCGTCATAGGCTCTGACGCACTAGTGGCCTCCTGCCAGCCGTCTTACGTCATACGCTCGTGCGTCATAGGCTCTGACGTACTTGTTGGCCTCCTGCCAGCCGTCTTACGTCATACGCTCGTGCGTCATAGGCTCTGACGTACTTGTTGGCCTCCTGCCAGCCGTCTTACGTCATACGCTCGTGCGTCATAGGCTCTGACGTACTTGTTGGCCTCCTGCCAGCTGTCTTACGTCATACGCTCGTGTTTCATAGGCTCTGACGTACTAGTTAGCCTCCTGCCATCCGTCTTACGTCATACGCTCGTGCGTCATAGGCTCTGACGTAATGGCCCGCCGGTCGCTTGTGTTCTGACGTGATCTGAGGGAAAGGGTGAATCAAGGGAACAAATTTTTCCCGTTTCAGTTCATGTGCCAAAGCAAAGACATGAAAATGTCAAAAAAATATGTAAATAGGTACCTAAGCCCAACTGTAATGTCAATTTTCTGACAATGAGTTTTCGACTATAGTTTTCATACCTTTTTACTTAAGTACTTATTGCAATTTGAGACTGATAATGAGCTGTTTGCAAATAAAAAGTCTGATAACTACTTTATTACATCTTATTAATCTATTTTCAAGTTCCGATTCACAGTTGAATGTATTTTATTTACCTAGATGTCGTAAAATTCGAAAACGATGGAATGACGAAACCTGTCGACTACTGACTCAAGTGATACTGTCGACTTCTAACACATGTAGGTCGACTACTAGTGCAAAACCATGTCGACTACTGAAGAAAATGTTGGTCACTGGTATCGACTACTACCTAGAGCATTGGGATTTTTTACAAAACTTGCTTTTCCCTTTTCAAACCATGTTGAATAATATTTCCCGCTGCCAGGTCTTTTAGGGAAGGATCTTGGGTACACAATGAACAGGTTTGCAATGAGAAATAGTTGATCATAATAATTAATCTAACATTTATGATCTAGACATTTAGACCTAGTGATCTAGACAGAAGGGTGATCTGTACAAAGAAGATAATGAACCGTTGTGTCAAGAATTTGCAAATTATTAATTAATTATTATTATGAATTATCACTAATTATTAATAAGTTTATCAAGTAGATACCTAGTAAAAATTATTATAATTTATTGTTAAATATTAATAATTTGTATTTAATTAATACGATATAATTCTAGGGTTTTTAATACTTTTTAATTTTTCTATAAAAGAAGTACCTACCTACCAACAAACATTCGAAATTACCTTCATTTCCGTAGCACGAAACGTACCTCAGAACAACAAACTCGACATCACTAAAACCATATGATGTTCTAAACAGCTAGTTAGTATGAAAATCGAGTCGACCTGCATTTAATCGACCTGTATTTCAACCGTTTGATTCAAGATCGCGTCGACAGGCTCAACCTTTGAGCCGTCATTGTGAACGAACGGCTGGTCGTACAAAGCTGCGGATGGTCTTAAAAAATTCTACGGAACAAACTCTATCTAAATATGAAATAAAAAACATACCGTTCTATATGACTTTTTCGAGATATGAGATTTTCAAATTTTCAAAATTCGTTTAGAACCCCTTCCCCTTGACCTAGGGTTATGAAAAGTTTCGAGGACCATTGTGGGGTTAGTCGAAACCCATAAAAAAATTTCGTAATTTTAACTCAACGCTAACTGGGCAAAGTGGCGCGGACGGCGTACGGCGTACGGCGTACGGCGGACGGACGGATTTTTTTTTTTATTCGATTTTCTGAATCTACGTATCTTGAAACGTAAACCAACAAATTTTGAGGGGGGGTTAAAAAATTTTTTTCTTTGATCGATTCCAATGGTTCATTATCGAAGATAATAAACCAAAATCCAGTAAAAGCAATTGTGTGAGGACATTACAGATCGTACGAGAGGGCCAGTTGAGAAAGAGGTGAATGAATATCCTATTCGGGTGTTCAAAATAAAGTCATTGTAACTAAAGGAATATCTACTATTCATGACCGATCTTGTCTTGTTCAGTAGATCAGTGGTTATAATCAAGTGTTCATGAAAATACGATTTAATGATATAATTTCGGTGGTTCTTAATTCACGTTCAATCAATCGTGAAAGTCAATGTTTCCAAACCGTTTCATCGAAGACCGCACAGTTTGATTGAATCCCAAGTTTTATTTTTATGGGAAAGAATCGAAACTAGATATCGAAACCTTCCTCATTTTTAGCAGCCTGAATCCGGAGTTGTCGATCCCGTTGAAGTTCGAACAAGAGCGAGTGAAGCTTTGCTTTGACTTGTAAAGAAGTTTCAACGGAAAACCACCAAGCAAAGGAGGATAAAGGGTAAACGTCCAAACATTCAAAATGATCGGGCACAAAGCCGTCAGCGATGGAAAACAAGCGGAAAGGAACAAGTTGTAAGCAATACCCGAGGATCGATGTTTTCCCATCATATCGTTCCTCTTTTCTCCCCAGATCCGTTTCTCTCTGACGCTAATACTAATATTCGTCTTCGAGGGAACAAATATCTCAAAATCCGTAAAGAAATATACCGACGACTTACTCACTTTGTGTCATCTACTTCAACTTGGTAAATGAACCTCAGAAACTCACTCCTGTCAAATCATTCAATAAATTTCAGATCAGCTAATAGTGGTTGCTTTTTTTTCTTCTTTATCATTTTTGGTTTATTATCTTCGATAATGAACCATTGGAATCGCCCAAAGAAAAAATTTTTTTAACCCCCCCTCAAAATTCGTTGGTTTACGTTTCAAGATACGTAGATTCCGAAAATCGAATAAAAAAAAATCCGTCCGTCCGCCGTACGCCGTACGCCGTACGCCGTACGCCGTCCGCCGTCCGCCGTCCGCCGTCCGCGCCACTTTGCCCAGTTAGCGTTGAGTTAAAATTACGAAATTTTTTTTATGGGTTTCGACCAACCCCACAATGGTCCTCGAAACTTTTCATAACCCTAGGTCAAGGGGAAGGGGTTCAAAACGAATTTTGAAAATTTGAAAATCTCATATCTCGAAAAATTCATATAGAACGGTATGTTTTTTATTTCATATTTAGATAGAGTTTGTTCCGTAGAATTTTTTAAGACCATCCGCAGCTTTGTACGACCAGCCGTTCGTTCACAATGACGGCTCAAAGATTGTGCCTCACAACCCGATCGTGAATCAAACTGTTGAAATACAGGTCCATTTTCATACTAACAAGCTCTTTGGAACATCATATGGCTCAAGTGATGTCGAGTTTGTTGTTCTGAGGTGCGTTTCGTGCTACGGAAATGAAGGTAATTTCGAATGTTTGTTGGTAGGTACTTCTTTTATAGAAAAATTATTACCGACGTAGTATTAAAAACCCCAGAATTATATCGTATTAATTAATCATAATTAATAATAATTATTATTAATAATAATTACGAATTATTAATACCTAAAAATAAATTCTAATAATTTTCACTAGGTACTTGATAAAATTGTTAATAATTAGAGATAATTGATAATAATAATTAATCTAACATTTACGATCTAGACATTTAGACCTAGTGATCTAGACAGAAGGGTGATCTGTACAAAGAAGATAATGAACCGTTGTGTCAAGAATTTGCAGAGTTTTTAGTTTTACAACCGTTTGTAATTAAAAGGACATGCGAACGCGGTCTCTAGCATGTTTGAAATCGCTCTTGAAAATCCAATTTTCTTTTAAAAAGGCGTAAGTCCGGACTTACGCCCCTTTAAAAGGAAAGTGGAACTGCACTCTGTCGGAGAAGAAAAAAATCAGAATTATACTATACCAAAGACAAAATGAGACGGATAGTGGAAATACTACAATGACTACGAAATTTGTAGTCGTTAATTTAATTATCTTTTAATAATTTAATAACTAAAAGATAATTAAATTAAATTATTAAAAGATAATTAATTTAATCACCGCAACCACCAGAATACAACTCAAGATTGACAAATTATATGTCCACCATGGTGCTGCAGCGTCAGGAAAGAAAATGGGAACAGAAGAAGAATGGGAACGCATCTACAGCGTGCAGGAAATTACAGAGCATATTCACAGTGATGGAAGTGAACCATTCTTCCGAATTTATCATGGATTTTGGATCTACATGGTGGTCCCAGTACTACAAAAAAGTCGTCGCCTCGAGTGAAACAGCTGGGAAACCAAAGAAGGATCGAATATTGTTTTCCGTGTCAAAGTTCTTCCAGTCTCGCTAATCATCCTGGAATGGTTGTGGCATTCCCCATTCTTGGAGAACAAACGAAACAAACGTTCTTCATGAAGAAAACTGTCTCTGGTAGAGTGGCGCTACCCAACACTGATTTTGAGAAGACCATGCAGTGCTGCATTTTACGCTGAAATCATCAATTGGTCAGCAAATTTAAGGCTACTCCTTACGTCCCTCAAGGTTTAACTCAGTTTTCCCAACTTTTCAGGAGAGACAACAAAAGGATTTTCCAACGCAGGTACTGTAGTAATTTCTACGGTTATCTCGGCTTTTCTACGTTGAAAAAGCCTTTTCTTGCATTGCAATAAAGGCCAAACCAATGAGCTAGACACGTGGATCGAGAGATTTCGCATAAGTATCGGTTCCCAACTCATTTTGCCAAAAAAAGCTGAGTTGGATCTTAAGGGACGAAATAACGAGTACGAGTAGCTTTGTATTTCTGCAATTCACCTCTATTTCGACATTCCAAGATATGAGCTTTCAGGGATTTTTCTCTGGACAAAATATTCGGTGACAGTCCGGCGATAGGTTCACTTCGTTTCACTAACCGCTGCCGGTTGCGGAGTCCAACATCAGAATTTCTACTCTTGAAACGCTTCAACGGCCATTTCCTCTCTTCAAAGTGCAACTAGGCGTATTCATGCAACTGCGATCGTTTCCGCAGCTTTTGCCTTTATGAAAACCGCCCGTTTAGTGACTACTGAAATATTTTGTAGGTTACGAGCCGATGGAATGGGAATTTACGGTCAACCGTTGATATGACTGTCACGGTTCGAGAGTCGATTGAGTTGATAAAGTTAGTAACAATGTGATGAATTAGATCGATCTGCAACGTCGAGGTGGTTGGGTCAGGTGTTCCAGATGGTTAGTTGATGATTGGTTAACTTGATTAGTACGAGTATTACCCCCCGAACATTTGCCACCTTATTTGTACAGGTTAATTAAATTGATAAGCGCTACTTCATTATTTGAATCCTCGTGTTGTATGTCTAGATAATTGAGGCTGTGCTAGATACATAGCACCACATTGGGAAGCAGAGACGCCCTCCACCACCCACCTTTCAAACGCTCTCTGTTGTCATGTTTTCTTAATCCAAAATTCAAAATCATTAAAATAATCTCCATTATATTGAATTATGTAATGTGAATTATGTGCGCTTGTATATTAAGTAATTTCGAAGCGCAGCCTCGTAAGTACAAGTAGATACTAAGAAATGTGGCAAAGGTCCTTCAGGCACTTGTATCCAACAGAATGTTTTGAAAGATCGAAGAAGTTGCAAAATTCTACGACCATCAACTAAAAGTTTAGACTATGATTGGCCGTAGAACCCAAACAATCACCAAAAAAAAAAATTGGTACAAGAAGAAACGGTTTTTTTGCATTTATTATTGCATTGAGAGGGGTCATCAAGTTTGGGAAGAAATAGGTTTACATTACGTGAGTAGTTCTGAAGGAACTCCCAGCTTAACCCTGAACTACTTCTAGCAGAATGCATACCAGCACAAAATTTGGCATTGGGAAATCGTACCTCCATCGATTGCTGGAAATCGTGACCGCACCTCCGTCATGATACGATTCCTCTCAGCGCTCTGGATTGTGCGAATGGGATGGAAGTGAGGATGTGCAAAGAGATTCTGAAGGTTGCCACACTTTCCTCATCGTATGTTGCTTCAAGGCGCGTGTATCTGCCTCAAACGCACATTCGGGGAGCGCGCAGCATACTAATGCGACTCAGGGGACTCGCTAGCCTGAACGTGATGTTCCCTCACCGACCATCGAGGGCTTAACCAGAACTAGATTGTAGGATTGATGTTGCTGGCTCCGCAGACTTCTTCGTATCCTTATCTCTCCTTTTATTTCCCGCTCCATCTCGTTTTCGTCTTTCTTTCTGAGGGCTCACAACTCCTTCTCGACGTGTGATGGCCCCAGTCTTTAGAGTTATATACCTCCCTTACTCAATAGAAGGGAATTTTGTATGGAATGGGTTTGTCGAAAAAACGCTTCTTTGTTGAGAATAGATTGCAGTAGAAGACGTTTTGAGATTATAAATGATAAATTTATAAATTATATATGAAAGAAATGATACAGATAAATGACCTACTGGAGCTCCTTCAATATTGTATATAAAAAATGTAAAATGAAGATTTCTTTGTGTATTAAATAAAAACGTTGCCTGAGCGGGACTTGAACCCGGTACAGGCGGGGCAGTCTTTACGCTGAGTAGGGAGTGGAGCAAAGCAAGAATCAAATTTAAATTCGAATTCAAAAATATTTTATTGGCATAATGATACATACATAGATTATTTTACAGTGGCTTGAGATAGTTAGGTTTAACAATATCGGCCTGTCGGCCTTAAAAGTCGTTTAGTCTTATGTCGTATTGTATGTAGTGTCTTAATTTAGGGGGGATAGTAAAATTTGTAAGAGAAAAGGGAACGAAGCAAGAATCAAGAATCAAGAATAATTTTATTAACAGGAATACAGCATACAAGGTTTGTATAGAATGATTGAGGATTATACAATACCGGCCTGACGGCTCTAAAAGTTTAACAAATGAGGGATGATGGAGGGTAAAGACATGGAAAGTCAGGTTTGTGGTGGGATGATTTTGGTAACAGAAACTTTCTCCAGACAAAACTCTTGACTGGATGGTGGGTCTCAACACTACGGATCCATAATATACATTATATACCTACATTTAACATTAATTACAAATATATACAATTATCATTATTTGTAGTTCTATATATCGAGGGTCTGACGGCAACTTCCCACATCGTCATTTAGGCGACTTTTCAGCAGAACAAAAAAACCATCTGCCAATGACTATAAAATATTATTTTCTGAGTAATTCCGTAAAATAAATCGTGAGATTTAGTGTTACCTAACTTAGGTACCTAACTTATCCTTAGTTAGATAGATCCGCCGGGGGAAGACGCTTCGAATGGTATAGCTCATTTTGGCCAAAAGTGACGATGTGGGATGTTGAAGTGACAAAATCAAAACTATAGCAAAACATCCCTCTGAAAATCCTACTATACCTAGCTTGGTAGCAAAAATATGTAAGAGGAGCACTTTGTCCTTATTTTGTCGTTAGGACCATGTGAAATAAGTAGGAAACAAAAGTTCATTTGTACATGACAAACCGTAAGAGGTCTTTTGGTATTAAAATTCCGAATCGTATTACCTCACCCATAGGAAGAGGAGATATGTGTGGGGTGGGGTGGGGGGGGGGCTTGAAAAGCTTCTTTGTCCGCCGGGAAATAATGCAAGAGAAAAAGATGAGTCCTACAAAGAGCTGCGAATCCCATTGCTTCGTTTGCATCTGTCCACTAGATTAAACTTGTTCTTCCCGCATTTCTGTTTAGGACAGAGAAGGCAGTTGAATGACGGTATCAAGTCTTTTACGGTGAAGGATGTCAAGATTTGAGGTGAAGTCGACCTCACTTTGTGTGAAGGAAGTGCGAAAAATGTTCCAACTGGAATCGCTCAACACTTGACTTTGGGGAAAATACGTCATATCATACAAATCGTCCTATGTCCTTGGAAATTTTTAATTTCAAATATTTGATGGTACCTACTACTACTCGATGTAAAAACAAATAAATTACTTGACAAAACTGATTACTCCTTCATCGACAATTCATCACTGTTTGTAACTCACCCATATGTTAGCAAATGACAAATGAAGGTTATTTTGCACTTGAACACATTCCAAATCCCGGGCCAACTACAGATAATTTATTACAAAAAAAACCCTGGTCCAACTCTGCCCTGTTAAATAAAAACGCCTCAAGTCCAATGTTTACGAAAATGGGGTTTTACTATAGTTAGGCCGGGATTTGTTTGGAGAAATGAAGTGTTCAAGTTCAAAATAACCTTAATTTGTAATTTTCTGACATAAGGGTGAGTTACAAACAGTAAATTGTCGATGATTACAAATTCTCCTACAAAACAATGTGAAAATTGCAAGTATAATAACAAAAGAAAGTATCTAAGTATATCAAGTATATTAGGTATATTAAACTCTAAGTTTGTCTGTTTGTTTGGGCTCTGTAGACGGCCAAACCGTTGAACTAATTTCGAAAGGGATTGCTCCATTGTGATCAGCAAGTTCCAGGGATGGTTTCTGTCGATATTAGATTTCACATACCCACTTCCTACATCGTGACCATGACAGGACCAGATTGGCCCAGGACGGGATCAGGACGGGATCAGAATGGAACCAGGACGGGACCAGGACGGGACCAGGACGGGATCAGAACGGGACCACAACGGGGACCAGAACAAGCTCCTACTAGGCATGGCTAAACGGTTATTTCTTGGTAATAGGTTATTCATGCCTGTCCGTTGAACTTTCCTTTCCTTTCATACTATTATTTAAGTTTGACAAAGGTATTAATATTATTGTTGTTTGTTTTTAAGCATTTATTTAACGAAAATAAGAAAATGTTCAGCTACGACAAATGCTACTCCCCTCTTTAAGTAAAACTTGCGCTGAGGGGAGGAGTTGTGGTTAAATATGTTTAATTTTAGAATATGGGGCCTAATAAGAAAGGAGATCATAAGAATAATATTTAGAATGATATTAGAACAGAATTTAAAATGATATACTATATCATTTTAAATTAGATCATAGAATGATATTATCATAAACTTATCGTGATTATCGGGATCAAAACCGTATATTTGTAAGAATACTTAACTTATAAAAACACAATATCGAAAGCCGATATTCACCATAAACTTTCGATATCACGATAATATCGCATTTCTGATATCGATATAATATCGGAAATATCGAACGAAACAAAAATATTGATATTCATTGATGTTGACAATACCGGAAGATCCCTCCACCCAGCTCTCTTAGCTCGTGGGATTTGTGGTCAACTTGTGGCAGAGGGGGGGGGGGGGGGTAGCGTGCGAGTTGCGGATGTGCGATTTGTGGCCAACTTGTGGCAGAGGGGGGCGGGGTACAATTACATTTTGGTCAACTCTGGTGTCCTGCTCACGATTTTAAAATAGATATGTTGTGGGAGTGGAGACGGCTGGAGTGGTCGGTGGCGGAGGACAGCGGGGAAGGACGGCGGTGGAGGACGGCGCTGAAGGACTGCGGTAGAGGACGGCGCAGAAGGACGGCGGTGGAGGACGGCGCTAAGGGCCGTGTGGAGGACGGCGGTGGTGGTTGTAGGCGGTGGACGGCTGTCGAGGAAGGCGTTGGAGGACGGCGGTGGAGGAGGGGGCAATTGGCGGTGACGTGTGGACGTATTGTTCATGAGCTGACTTCCACCACATAAATTGAAATCGTGGGCGCTAAATGGATGTGGGGTGTAAAGAAGACGGCACGCCAAAACTTTGCGGTGCGTGCGTGCATCGTTGAACGCATCAAGAGTTTTTTCTAAAGATTAAAGACATTTGAATACCCATGTTGTTCACGACGTATTATAGAATAAACTAGTTATAAGTGTTTTGCTTGTTTTCTCTTGTTTTCCAACCTCAGACCTACGTGAACTATATAGGTACCTACGTGAATGTTTATAACTATAGACACTTGCGGGTACCAATACAGACAACTTAAGTGATGATGAATAATTTTAATTAAAATACGTCAGTTGTTCAAATCAATCATCATCAGCTATTCCACGGCTTATCTAAGTGCATCTTTTTGTTCCGTTAAATTTCATGGAAGAAATTATCTGCCCACAAAACCGTACGTCGTCGAACGCCAATTTAAACGCTTGCATACGAGTCACATTGAGACATTTTCATAGCATCCCCCCCCAGGAAAATGTCGTTGATTGTCAAGCGAGAGTTTTTTGTTTGTCAATCTCTAATTTTCATGTATAGACACAAACAAACTTCGTATCAAGTCATGAGCATATCTCAGCTTGTCGAAGGGCGACAACCGAATGAGAGGAATGTATTCTAGTTCTATAAATCGAGAGGTTTCCAACGAATGGTGAACGGTTTTTGTCCGATGACAAAGGACGAATTACTATTCCCCTAGCAACGACTCTGCTGGAATTTGGGACAATTTTCGTAGTCAATTTTCGTAACGGTTTTTGAGTTATGTGTCATAATTTTATAGTTATGACATAATTTTGGACATTTTCATGTCTTTCATATAATGAAAGACATGAAAATGTCCAAAATTGATCAGATAGGCCTTGTTGAAGCCAAGGTGCAGATAGGCTTTGTTGCAGATAGGAGAATTTGGGTGCTGCACGTCCAGATCAGGATTTACTGTTTGACCATTCACCCTTCTCTAAGGACACTGGACTCTAAAACACACAGTCAAGTTGTCAGCTAAAAAGCTCTCGTCAGTGCTTTTCTGCTGTATGAATTTTACGATTGTTCAGATCTTTAGTGATTTTTGCGCTTTCCAAGTTTAGGTTCTTCGTCACCAATCGAAAGATCTCGAAAAATGGCTGCAGGACCCGTCTAAACCCGAAAAGAGAAAAATTGAAGATAGCGCCTTTCTGCTGCAAAAGACGATATAATATTATTGATGCGTACGTAACTCCATCATAGCGGGGTATTCAAAACGAAAATATCGACGTTTTACGTCATATAATGGTTGTTTATCGCGTATAGTATCAAACTATGATTGGGGTGTCATCAGGAAAACGCTTCTTGAATGCTCCTCGTTGTTTAACTTGAATAGTTAGTGCTTGCGAGAGTTCGCTAACTGACTTAACTTGGCGGAGTTGCTAACTTCGTTAACCTGAGCACAAATGGGATGTCGGCTCGAAATGGATGTCTAGGCCGTCGCCTGGTGAATTCAAAGCACTTCGCCTCCTACTTCGTGCTCATAAAAGTTGATGTAGACGCAGCTAATAATCTTGAGTCCGTCGAAGTTTGCCCTAAGATATTGTTCTTCTCTCAATCATCATTAGGAATCAAAACGAAGGTTCAGAGACAATATCAAGACTATAATGACATTATCTTGGTTGTCAATTGTTTTGAAGAAACAGAAGTCTAGAAAATTGGAAAAATCTTATACCGAGAAGATACCGAAGATGCACGTAGGTACCGCAAACTCCACGTTAATCAAAGTATTTCAGGATTTCCCGGTTCAAACACTCGAGGACTCGAGGAGATGAGTGATTCTCAGGGAAGCTGTGATTTCAAGGAGGCTTCAAGCTACCAGGTTACATCGAATTCCTACCAAAAATAGCCGTTTGATGTATGAATAGCAGGAATCTAGAAATTGAAAATAACACATGGAGCACAATGGAGTTCGTGCTGGAGGATGTTCTCCATCTCACATATTGCGAATTATGAAATTCTTTGAAGCAATCAACTCCATGGTGTTTGAGGGAGGTAGAACTACAATTATCGACTCAAATACTTCGTGAAAACGAAAAAAAGTTTACTTCATATCGACTCGAGGTGTTTATTTGAGTTCGAATGGACCTTCAAGAAGAGCAATTGTCGACTCAAATACTCGTACTTCGTGAAAACGAAAAAAAAAGTTGACTTCATATCGACTTGACGTGTTTATTTGAGTTCGAATGGACCTTCAAGAAGAGCAATTGTCGACTCAAATACTTCGTGAAAACGAAAAAAAGTTGACTTCATATCGACTCGAGGTGTTTATTTGAGTTCGAATGGACCTTCAAGAAGTGCAATTGTCGACTCAAATACTTCGTGAAAACGAAAAAAAGTTGACTTCATATCGACTCGAGGTGTTTATTTGAGTTCGAATTGACCTTCAATAAGAGCAATTGTCGACTCAAATACTTCGTGAAAACGAAAAAAACTTGACTTCATATCGACTTGACGTGTTTATTTGAGTTCGAATGGACCTTCAAGAAGAGCAATTGTCGACTCAAATACTTCGTGAAAACGAAAAAAAGTTGACTTCATATCGACTCGAGGTGATTATTTGAGTTCGAATGGACCTTCAAGAAGAGCAATTGTCGACTCAAATACTTCGTGAAAACGAAAAAAAGTTGACTTCATATCGACTTGACGTGTTTATTTGAGTTCGAATGAACCTTCAAGAAGAGCAATTGTCGACTCAAATACTTCGTGAAAACGAAAAAAAGTTGACTTCATATCGACTCGAGGTGTTTATTTGAGTTCGAATGGACCTTCAAGAAGAGCAATTGTCGACTCAAATACTTCGTGAAAACGAAAAAAAGTTGACTTCATATCGACTTGACGTGTTTATTTGAGTTCGAATGAACCTTCAAGAAGAGCAATTGTCGACTCAAATACTTCGTGAAAACGAAAAAAAGTTGACTTCATATCGACTCGAGGTGTTCATTTGAGTTCGAATGGACCTTCAAGAAGAGCAATTGTCGACTCAAATACTTCGTGAAAACGAAAAAAAGTTGACTTCATATCGACTTGACGTGTTTATTTGAGTTCGAATGAACCTTCAAGAAGAGCAATTGTCGACTCAAATACTTCGTGAAAACGAAAAAAAGTTGACTTCATATCGACTCGAGGTGTTTATTTGAGTTCGAATGGACCTTCAAGAAGAGCAATTGTCGACTCAAATACTTCGTGAAAACGAAAAAAAGGTTGACTTCATATCGACTCGAGGTGATTATTTGAGTTCGAATGGACCTTCAAGAAGAGCAATTGTCGACTCAAATACTTCGTGAAAACGAAAAAAAAGTTGACTTCATATCGACTCGACGTGTTTATTTGAGTTCGAATGGACCTTCAAGAAGAGCAATTGTCGACTCAAATACTTCGTGAAAACGAAAAAAAGTTGACTTCATATCGACTTGACGTGTTTATTTGAGTTCGAATGAACCTTCAAGAAGAGCAATTGTCGACTCAAATACTTCGTGAAAACGAAAAAAAGTTGACTTCATATCGACTCGAGGTGTTTATTTGAGTTCGAATGGACCTTCAAGAAGAGCAATTGTCGACTCAAATACTCGTACTTCGTGAAAACGAAAAAAAAAGTTGACTTCATATCGACTTGACGTGTTTATTTGAGTTCGAATGGACCTTCAAGAAGAGCAATTGTCGACTCAAATACTTCGTGAAAACGAAAAAAAGTTGACTTCATATCGACTCGAGGTGTTTATTTGAGTTCGAATGGACCTTCAAGAAGTGCAATTGTCGACTCAAATACTTCGTGAAAACGAAAAAAAGTTGACTTCATATCGACTCGAGGTGTTTATTTGAGTTCGAATTGACCTTCAATAAGAGCAATTGTCGACTCAAATACTTCGTGAAAACGAAAAAAACTTGACTTCATATCGACTTGACGTGTTTATTTGAGTTCGAATGGACCTTCAAGAAGAGCAATTGTCGACTCAAATACTTCGTGAAAACGAAAAAAAGTTGACTTCATATCGACTCGAGGTGATTATTTGAGTTCGAATGGACCTTCAAGAAGAGCAATTGTCGACTCAAATACTTCGTGAAAACGAAAAAAAGTTGACTTCATATCGACTTGACGTGTTTATTTGAGTTCGAATGAACCTTCAAGAAGAGCAATTGTCGACTCAAATACTTCGTGAAAACGAAAAAAAGTTGACTTCATATCGACTCGAGGTGTTTATTTGAGTTCGAATGGACCTTCAAGAAGAGCAATTGTCGACTCAAATACTTCGTGAAAACGAAAAAAAGTTGACTTCATATCGACTTGACGTGTTTATTTGAGTTCGAATGAACCTTCAAGAAGAGCAATTGTCGACTCAAATACTTCGTGAAAACGAAAAAAAGTTGACTTCATATCGACTCGAGGTGTTCATTTGAGTTCGAATGGACCTTCAAGAAGAGCAATTGTCGACTCAAATACTTCGTGAAAACGAAAAAAAGTTGACTTCATATCGACTCGACGTGTTTATTTGAGTTCGAACGGACCTTCAAGAAGAGCAATTGTCGACTCAAATACTTCGTGAAAACGAATAAAAGTTGACTTCATATCGACTCGACGTGTTTATTTGAGTTCGAATGGACCTTCAAGAAGAGCAATTGTCGACTCAAATACTTCGTGAAAACGAAAAAAAGTTGACTTCATATCGACTCGAGGTGTTTATTTGAGTTCGAATGGACCTTCAAGAAGAGCAATTGTCGACTCAAATACTTCGTGAAAACGAAAAAAAGGTTGACTTCATATCGACTCGAGGTGATTATTTGAGTTCGAATGGACCTTCAAGAAGAGCAATTGTCGACTCAAATACTTCGTGAAAACGAAAAAAAAGTTGACTTCATATCGACTCGACGTGTTTATTTGAGTTCGAATGGACCTTCAAGAAGAGCAATTGTCGACTCAAATACTTCGTGAAAACGAAAAAAAGTTGACTTCATATCGACTTGACGTGTTTATTTGAGTTCGAATGAACCTTCAAGAAGAGCAATTGTCGACTCAAATACTTCGTGAAAACGAAAAAAAGTTGACTTCATATCGACTCGAGGTGTTTATTTGAGTTCGAATGGACCTTCAAGAAGTGCAATTGTCGACTCAAATACTTCGTGAAAACGAAAAAAAGTTGACTTCATATCGACTCGAGGTGTTTATTTGAGTTCGAATTGACCTTCAATAAGAGCAATTGTCGACTCAAATACTTCGTGAAAACGAAAAAAACTTGACTTCATATCGACTTGACGTGTTTATTTGAGTTCGAATGGACCTTCAAGAAGAGCAATTGTCGACTCAAATACTTCGTGAAAACGAAAAAAAGTTGACTTCATATCGACTCGAGGTGATTATTTGAGTTCGAATGGACCTTCAAGAAGAGCAATTGTCGACTCAAATACTTCGTGAAAACGAAAAAAAGTTGACTTCATATCGACTTGACGTGTTTATTTGAGTTCGAATGAACCTTCAAGAAGAGCAATTGTCGACTCAAATACTTCGTGAAAACGAAAAAAAGTTGACTTCATATCGACTCGAGGTGTTTATTTGAGTTCGAATGGACCTTCAAGAAGAGCAATTGTCGACTCAAATACTTCGTGAAAACGAAAAAAAGGTTGACTTCATATCGACTCGAGGTGATTATTTGAGTTCGAATGGACCTTCAAGAAGAGCAATTGTCGACTCAAATACTTCGTGAAAACGAAAAAAAAGTTGACTTCATATCGACTCGACGTGTTTATTTGAGTTCGAATGGACCTTCAAGAAGAGCAATTGTCGACTCAAATACTTCGTGAAAACGAAAAAAAGTTGACTTCATATCGACTTGACGTGTTTATTTGAGTTCGAATGAACCTTCAAGAAGAGCAATTGTCGACTCAAATACTTCGTGAAAACGAAAAAAAGTTGACTTCATATCGACTCGAGGTGTTTATTTGAGTTCGAATGGACCTTCAAGAAGTGCAATTGTCGACTCAAATACTTCGTGAAAACGAAAAAAAGTTGACTTCATATCGACTCGAGGTGTTTATTTGAGTTCGAATTGACCTTCAATAAGAGCAATTGTCGACTCAAATACTTCGTGAAAACGAAAAAAACTTGACTTCATATCGACTTGACGTGTTTATTTGAGTTCGAATGGACCTTCAAGAAGAGCAATTGTCGACTCAAATACTTCGTGAAAACGAAAAAAAGTTGACTTCATATCGACTCGAGGTGATTATTTGAGTTCGAATGGACCTTCAAGAAGAGCAATTGTCGACTCAAATACTTCGTGAAAACGAAAAAAAGTTGACTTCATATCGACTTGACGTGTTTATTTGAGTTCGAATGAACCTTCAAGAAGAGCAATTGTCGACTCAAATACTTCGTGAAAACGAAAAAAAGTTGACTTCATATCGACTCGAGGTGTTTATTTGAGTTCGAATGGACCTTCAAGAAGAGCAATTGTCGACTCAAATACTTCGTGAAAACGAAAAAAAGTTGACTTCATATCGACTTGACGTGTTTATTTGAGTTCGAATGAACCTTCAAGAAGAGCAATTGTCGACTCAAATACTTCGTGAAAACGAAAAAAAGTTGACTTCATATCGACTCGAGGTGTTCATTTGAGTTCGAATGGACCTTCAAGAAGAGCAATTGTCGACTCAAATACTTCGTGAAAACGAAAAAAAGTTGACTTCATATCGACTCGACGTGTTTATTTGAGTTCGAACGGACCTTCAAGAAGAGCAATTGTCGACTCAAATACTTCGTGAAAACGAATAAAAGTTGACTTCATATCGACTCGACGTGTTTATTTGAGTTCGAATGGACCTTCAAGAAGAGCAATTGTCGACTCAAATACTTCGTGAAAACGAAAAAAAGTTGACTTCATATCGACTCGAGGTGTTTATTTGAGTTCGAATGGACCTTCAAGAAGAGCAATTGTCGACTCAAATACTTCGTGAAAACGAAAAAAAGGTTGACTTCATATCGACTCGAGGTGATTATTTGAGTTCGAATGGACCTTCAAGAAGAGCAATTGTCGACTCAAATACTTCGTGAAAACGAAAAAAAAGTTGACTTCATATCGACTCGACGTGTTTATTTGAGTTCGAATGGACCTTCAAGAAGAGCAATTGTCGACTCAAATACTTCGTGAAAACGAAAAAAAGTTGACTTCATATCGACTTGACGTGTTTATTTGAGTTCGAATGAACCTTCAAGAAGAGCAATTGTCGACTCAAATACTTCGTGAAAACGAAAAAAAGTTGACTTCATATCGACTCGAGGTGTTTATTTGAGTTCGAATGGACCTTCAAGAAGAGCAATTGTCGACTCAAATACTTCGTGAAAACGAAAAAAAGGTTGACTTCATATCGACTCGAGGTGATTATTTGAGTTCGAATGGACCTTCAAGAAGAGCAATTGTCGACTCAAATACTTCGTGAAAACGAAAAAAAAGTTGACTTCATATCGACTCGACGTGTTTATTTGAGTTCGAATGGACCTTCAAGAAGAGCAATTGTCGACTCAAATACTTCGTGAAAACGAAAAAAAGTTGACTTCATATCGACTCGAGGTGATTATTTGAGTTCGAATGGACCTTCAAGAAGAGCAATTGTCGACTCAAATACTTCGTGAAAACGAAAAAAAGTTGACTTCATATCGACTTGACGTGTTTATTTGAGTTCGAATGAACCTTCAAGAAGAGCAATTGTCGACTCAAATACTTCGTGAAAACGAAAAAAAGTTGACTTCATATCGACTCGAGGTGTTTATTTGAGTTCGAATGGACCTTCAAGAAGAGCAATTGTCGACTCAAATACTTCGTGAAAACGAAAAAAAGTTGACTTCATATCGACTCGAGGTGATTATTTGAGTTCGAATGGACCTTCAAGAAGAGCAATTGTCGACTCAAATACTTCGTGAAAACGAAAAAAAGTTGACTTCATATCGACTTGACGTGTTTATTTGAGTTCGAATGGACCTTCAAGAAGAGCAATTTTCGACTCAAATACTTCGTGAAAACGAAAAAAAGTTGACTTCATATCGACTTGACTTGTTTATTTGAGTTCGAATGGACCTTCAAGAAGAGCAATTGTCGACTCAAATACTTCGTGAAAACGAAAAAAAGTTGACTTCATATCGACTCGAGGTGAATATTTGAGTTCGAATGGACCTTCAAGAAGAGCAATTGTCGACTCAAATACTTCGTGAAAACGAAAAAAAAGTTGACTTCATATCGACTTGATGTGTTTATTTGAGTTCGAATGGACCTTCAAGAAGAGCAATTGTCGACTCAAATACTTCGTGAAAACGAAAAAAAGTTGATTTCATATCGCCTTGACGTGTTTATTTGAGTTCGAATGGACCTTCAAGAAGAGCAATCGTCGACTCAAACACTTCGTGAAAACGAAAAAAAAGTTGACGTCATATCGACTCGAGGTGATTATTTGAGTTCGAATGGACCTTCAAGAAGAGCAATCGTCGACTCAAATACTTCGTGAAAACGAAAAAAAGTTGACTTCATATCGACTTGACGTGTTTATTTGAGTTCGAATGGACCTTCAAGAAGAGCAATTGTCGACTCAAATACTTCGTGAAAACGAAAAAAAGTTGACTTCATATCGACTTGACGTGTTTATTTGAGTTCGAATGGACCTTCAAGAAGAGCAATCGTCGACTCAAATGATTCGTGAAAACGAAAAAAAGTTGACTTCATATCGTCTTGAGGTGTTTATTTGAGTTCGAATGGACCTTCAAGAAGAGCAATTGTCGACTCAAATACTTCGTGAAAACGAAAAAATGTTGACTTCATATCGACTCGAGGTGTTTATTTGTGTTCGAATGGACCTTCAAGAAGAGCAATTGTCGACTCAAATACTTCGTGAAAACGATAAAAAAAGTTGATTTCATATCGACTTGACGTGTTTATTTGAGTTCGAATGGACCTTCAAGAAGAGCAATTGTCGACTCAAATACTTCGTGAAAACGAAAAAAAGTTGACTTCATATCGACTTGACGTGTTTATTTGAGTTCGAATGGACCTTCAAGAAGAGCAATTGTCGACTCAAATACTTCGTGAAAACGAAAAAAACTTGACTTCATATCGTCTTGAGGTGTTTATTTGAGTTCGAATGGACCTTCATGAAGAGCAATTGTCGACTCTAACACTTCGTGGAAACGAAAAAAAGTTGACTTCATATCGACTCGAGGTGTTCATTTGAGTTCGAATGGACCTTCAAGAAGAGCAATTGTCGACTCAAATACTTCGTGAAAACGAAAAAAAGTTGACTTCATATCGACTTGACGTGTTTATTTGAGTTCGAATGGACCTTCAAGAAGAGCAATTGTCGACTCAAATACTTCGTGGAAACGAAAAAAAGTTGACTTCATATCGACTCGAGGTGTTTATTTGAGTTCGAATGGACCTTCAAGAAGAGCAATTGTCGACTCAAATACCTCGTGAAAACGAAAAAAAAGTTGACTTCATATCGACTTGACGTGTTTATTTGAGTTTGAATGGACCTTCAAGAAGAGCAATTGTCGACTCAAATACTTCGTGAAAACGAAAAAAAGTTGACTTCATATCGACTCGAGGTGTTTATTTGAGTTCGAATGGACGTTCAAGAAGAGCAATTGTCGACTCAAACACCTCGTGAAAACGAAAAAAAAGTTGACTTCATATCGACTTGACGTGTTTATTTGAGTTTGAATGGACCTTCAAGAAGAGCAATTGTCGACTCAAATACTTCGTGAGAACGAAAAAAAGTTGACTTCATACCGACTCGAGGTGTTTATTTGAGTTCGAATGGACGTTCAAGAAGAGCAATTGTCGACTCAAATTCTTCGTGAAAACGAAAAAAAGTTGACTTCATACCGACTTGACGTGTTTATTTGAGTTCGAATGGACCTCCAAGAAGAGCAATTGTCGACTCAAATAGTTCGTGAAAACGAAAAAAAGTTGACTTCATGTCGACTTGACATGTTTATTTGAGTTCGAATGGACCTTCAAGAAGAGCAATTGTCGACTCCTATACTTCGTGAAAACGAAAAAAAGTTGACTTTATATCGACTCGAGGTGTTCATTTGAGTTCGAATGGACCTTCAAGAAGAGCAATCGTCGACTCAAATACTTCGTGAAAACGAAAAAAACTTGACTTCATATCGTCTTGAGGTGTTTATTTGAGTTCGAATGGACCTTCATGAAGAGCAATTGTCGACTCTAACATTTCGTGGAAACGAAAAAAAGTTGACTTCATATCGACTTGACGTGTTTATTTGAGTTCGAATGGACCTTCAAGAAGAGCAATTGTCGACTCAAATACTTCGTGGAAACGAAAAAAAGTTGACTTCATATCGACTCGAGGTGTTTATTTGAGTTCGAATGGACCTTCAAGAAGAGCAATTGTCGACTCAAATACCTCGTGAAAACGAAAAAAAAGTTGACTTCATATCGACTTGACGTGTTTATTTGAGTTTGAATGGACCTTCAAGAAGAGCAATTGTCGACTCAAATACTTCGTGAAAACGAAAAAAAGTTGACTTCATATCGACTCGAGGTGTTTATTTGAGTTCGAATGGACGTTCAAGAAGAGCAATTGTCGACTCAAATACCTCGTGAAAACGAAAAAAAGTTGACTTCATATCGACACGAAATGTTTATTTGAGTTCGAATGGACCTTCAAGAAGAGCATTTGTCGACTCAAATACTTCGTGAAAACGAAAAAAAGTTGACTTTATATCGACTCGAGGTGTTTATTTGAGTTCGAATGGACCTTCAAGAAGAGCAATTGTCGACTCTAACACTTCGTTAAAACGAAAAAAATTTGACTTCATATCGACTTGACGTGTTTATTTGAGTTCGAATTGACCTTAAAGAAGAGCAATTGTCGACTCAAATACTTCGTGAAAACGAAAAAAAGTTGACTTCATATCGACTTGACGTGTTCATTTGAGTTCGAATGGACCTTAAAGAAGAGCAATTGTCGACTCAAATACTTCGTGAAAACGAAAAAAAGTTGACTTCATATCGACTCGAGGTGTTCATTTGAGTTCGAATGGACCTTCAAGAAGAGCAATTGTCGACTCAAATACTTCGTGAAAACGAAAAAAAGTTGACTTCATATCGACTTGACGTGTTTATTTGAGTTCGAATGGACCTTCAAGAAGAGCAATTGTCGACTCAAATACTTCGTGGAAACGAAAAAAAGTTGACTTCATATCGACTCGAGGTGTTTATTTGAGTTCGAATGGACCTTCAAGAAGAGCAATTGTCGACTCAAATACCTCGTGAAAACGAAAAAAAAGTTGACTTCATATCGACTTGACGTGTTTATTTGAGTTTGAATGGACCTTCAAGAAGAGCAATTGTCGACTCAAATACTTCGTGAAAACGAAAAAAAGTTGACTTCATATCGACTCGAGGTGTTTATTTGAGTTCGAATGGACGTTCAAGAAGAGCAATTGTCGACTCAAATACCTCGTGAAAACGAAAAAAAGTTGACTTCATATCGACACGAAATGTTTATTTGAGTTCGAATGGACCTTCAAGAAGAGCAATCGTCGACTCAAATACTTCGTGAAAACGAAAAAAAGTTGACTTCATATCGTCTCGAGGTGTTTATTTGAGTTCGAATGGACCTTCAAGAAGAGCAATTGTCGACTCTAACACTTCGTTAAAACGAAAAAAAGTTGACTTCATATCGACTTGACGTGTTTATTTGAGTTCGAATTGACCTTAAAGAAGAGCAATTGTCGACTCAAATACTTCGTGAAAACGAAAAAAAGTTGACTTCATATCGACTTGACGTGTTCATTTGAGTTCGAATGGACCTTAAAGAAGAGCAATTGTCGACTCAAATACTTCGTGAAAACGAAAAAAAGTTGACTTCATATCGACTTGACGTGTTCATTTGAGTTCGAATGGACCTTCAAGAAGAGCAATTGTCGACTCAAATACTTCGTGAAAACGAAAAAAAGTTGACTTCATATCGACTTGACGTGTTCATTTGAGTTCGAATGGACCTTAAAGAAGAGCAATTGTCGACTCAAATACTTCGTGAAAACGAAAAAAAGTTGACTTCATATCGACTTGACGTGTTCATTTGAGTTCGAATGGACCTTCAAGAAGAGCAATTGTCGACTCAAATACTTCGTGAAAACGAAAAAAAGTTGACTTCATATCGACTCGACGTGTTCATTTGAGTTTGAATGGACCTTCAAGAAGAGCAATTGTCGACTCAAATACTTCGTGAAAACGGAAAAAAGTTGACTTCATAATATTATCCACTCGACGTGTTTATTTGAGTTCGAATGGACCTTCAAGAAGAGCAATCGTCGACTCAAATACTTCGTGAAAACGAAAAAAAGTTGACTTCATATCGACTTGACGTGTTTATTTGAGTTCGAATGGACCTTAAAGAAGAGCAATTGTCGACTCAAATACTTCGTGAAAACGAAAAAAAGTTGACTTCATATCGACTCGACGTGTTTATTTGAGTTCGAACGGACCTTCAAGAAGAGCAATTGTCGACTCAAATACTTCGTGAAAACGAATAAAAGTTGACTTCATATCGACTCGACGTGTTTATTTGAGTTCGAATGGACCTTCAAGAAGAGCAATTGTCGACTCAAATACTTCGTGAAAACGAAAAAAAGTTGACTTTATATCGACTCGACGCGTTTATTTGAGTTCGAATGGACCTTCAAGAAGAGCAATTGTCGACTCAAATACTCAAGTTTTTTTGCCAAACGGTTTGTCTTGTCTGAGTTACTTTGCTACGCAAGGTAGAGGTTTTACGTGTAACAGGTAACTACATTATTTGAAACGATTTTTGAAACCAACTGTTAGTGATAACCAACTGTTAATGATAACCTCTGGGAGGTGGGGATAATCAAGGGAGGGTGATTTGATTCGATGTCGTAAAATTTGTAGGTTCCTCCATGCCCATGCCCCCCTCACGCCACAGCCCCCTCACTTCAAACAGTCTATCAGGAACTGTTTCCTTTCACTTGGTGGCAACCAATTCTATTAAATTGGAAGAATTAATTGAAAATTTATTCAAACTACAATAAACGTTTAGAGCTGCCAGCGACCGATTCATAATCCACAGGGTTTCAGCAAATGAGACCAGTACTGGTCATCGGAACAAACCCAGCTATACTCACTGCCTCAATACCTTTTGAGTACATGAACAAATCAAAATCAGAAACAAACAAGGCAAAAGGAGGGGCGAAAGAATGCCACCCTGCAAAATACCAGAAGTAATATCATAAGGCCTGGAAGAGTCTGTCCCCAACCTGACAAAGAACTCTGCCTGTCATACCAGTTATGGATGACATTGATGAAACGAGGACTAATGTCCATTGAATGGAGCTTATTCCATAACACTTCATGAACCTGTATGCTTGCATTCGGCTGAATATCCCTACTCAAACCCACTGCCGCTTATCCAAACAGATTGGGTTCAGCAAAATGACGCACGTCCGAAATCAATAACTGATCATTTCTGCCCCTCCCTCGCATCACATAGGTCCGTCATTAGGGATTTTAAACTAACGATAATTAAGAGAATAAAACGATTACGCGCGAACGGGAAATTGCTCAGGAGAGCTTCACAAACGCCCTTAAAGTTTTAGCGGTTTCCAGATTAAAAGGATCTTCCGTCCCTCAACCGCAGGGGGGTTCCTGGTAAAATGGGACATTCATTACATTTTAATTAGGGAGAGAAAAAAAAACCTTCCCTTCTCCCACTTCACCGTCACTGCCCCCTTGTTCTCTCTTAGCCAGGCCTTATCCGGGGTCGACGAGATTTTTTTTAAACATTTTTCAAGCCTGGGGTAATTCAATTAAATTCCGTTTGTCTATATTAAAGTCCTGGTATCAACATCCACCCGTTACTTCCTAGAATTTATATAATGAGAACTGAAAGCCAAAGGTGGGAGTAGGAAAATTCATATAAGAGCAAGAGAAGAAAGATTTTATTACAAGACAATGTTACGTAGGCGGTTCAGTAACTTGTTTGAAAAAAATAAATTATCACGGTACTTGTCAAGGGTATCTTCAAGGCAACCTCGACCTTACGCAATGTTTCAATTGGCGATGGTCGCATCAAACGACCGAAACATCAAACTTTGAGCTGTAAACTTAGGCCCAAGTAAACGGCACGCATATATTCCGATTTTTCATGCAAATGAAGACATCCAACACTTGGACACTGTGTTCTCACGTTTAGCTCAGCATGGCTTACAAATCAATATCAGCAAATGTTTCGACTTTGTTTCATCAAGTCTCAGCAATTCTCGGAATTAACAGTCATCATACGTCAGGCTAACATCCGCCGGCAAACGGATTGATTGAACGCCAACACCGCGTTTTAAAAGCTGCATTGATGGCTCGCTCAGAACAGGCTACTGAAAATTGGGCTCGAGAACTCCCAGCAGTCCTTGGGTGTCTCACTGCCTTCAAACCAGATCTGCAAGCCACTTCAGCCAACTTGGTCTATGGCATCTCCGCCTTCCAGGTGAAGTCTTTGACGGCCCAAATACCAGACCAACTCCCACCACTGAATACATTCAACACTTCACAAATTATTTGAACGAATTCGAACAGCCCCTACATCTTGGCACACCACTCAAAAGCCATTCACGCACCCAGATCTGGAAGGACATAAGGGGGCTCACACGTTTATGTCCGTAATGACAGAGTAATGACAGGTTGAAGGACAGACCAACAGACAGACAAACAGACACCAAATTCAAAATCGTGTTAGTTCCTTCTCTGTGTGTGATTGTAATAACATCTAAGTCCAGAAACTACCAAAAGGGTTGTTAAACCTCGTTACGTCCAGCCTTTTGTAATAATTCGGCGAATTTTCCTTCAATGTTTTTAGCCCGAATGTTTTTTCTCAAGGGAGCTTATGTTGTGTCTAAGAACTTCGAAGGGTTAAGAGTTAATGATTCGTATGAGGTTACTCTCAAAAAACATGGTAGAGTTTCTGCCACTTGCATGAGTTAGAATTACACAGATTCGGGTACACGAGGTTCAACCTTCACTAGTACTTACAAGAAATAAGAAATAATGCAATCATTGACTCGAGGACTGCATAATTCAAAAAAGGATGTTTACTAAATAATTCAATTGCAATGATACCTATAGCACCAACGCATGTACCTTGTAGCTCTGCACAGTATAGCAGATCCCATCTCTGTTTGTAGTATTAAGTAATAATAACCTAATAATAATTTACGCTATTGATAATAATTATTAATAATCGATGATAATTCATAATAATAATTATTCAATGAATTAGTGAACTAGGCAGAGGGGTGATCTGCACAAAAAATATAACAAACCGTTGTGTCAAGAATTAGCAGAGTTTTTTGTGAGCACTGTCGTGCGTGGACGAAGCCGTGTAGTTTTGACACTCTCGGGAATAGAATTACAGTTCATCGTCAGCCACCTCATCGTCAGCCACCTTACCGTCGGCCACCTCACCGTCGGCCACCACATCGTCAGCCACCTCACCGTCGGCCACCTCACCGTCGGCCACCTCATCGTCAGCCACCTCACCGTCAGCCATCTCACTTCTCATCTGCTCCTTCCACCTCCTTCTTCCACCGCCTCCTCCTCCTTATCCTCCTGGGGCCCAGCTATAGAATAACCACCTTATTCCTACATGCTCAATCACTTTAACAATTCAACAAGTTCTCACTCTGCTTACATTATGTAAAAAACATCAACAATGACTCAATACAAACAAACTTTATAAATCATCATTCAGACCGTACTCAAGTAGGTATTGTTCTGAACCTCTAATCCCATGCTACCTTGCAAAATTTGACCATTACCACATATCCAACCCTAATCATATCCATATAAACATCCCAACCTATTTCTGCAGCACCCAAAAAACGCAGCCTCACAGCCCGATATAAAATGATATGCGTTCTCCACTTCCCCAGCACTACTGATAATACACGCCTGTTTAATGGAATCGTACGGTCGGATCCTAAGGGCAAATAAGTCACCCCTAATCTTAAACATCCATTAAATTTTACTGAACTGAAAATCCATAAATCTTACTACAGGTACGACACTACCTTCACGGGTTACTGTCAAGTGCTGGAGATGATTTTCCGCGTTCAGAGCCTTCTGTTTAAACTCTAGGGTCTTTTTTCGGAAATTATATTAATGCGGATGGTTAATATCCCCATCCCTAATCATCCCCATCAACGTTTTCCAGTCACCCAACTGTTGATCTTTTTTTAGGGTATACATGCCATACCTATTCTCCAGAGTTGCCTATTCCTTGGCCCAACAAGCACCATGCTCTTAGATCATTTAGAATTTAGATGAATTATACTTGAATTCATTGATTAGTTCCCTCCGCTGTCGGAGTCATTCAGCATAATCACAAAATCACGTTCTGCGATCATTAAGAACGCGATATTGGCGGTAGTTTTAATTTTATTTCTCTTGTCAAGTTTCGTCTCGGCCTGGTCCCGTTTCGTCTTTGTCATTCACAGATTAGACTTCGACTGGCTAATCTTCCTGCATCCCGTCGACAAAAACGTCTTCATCGCACGACTTCGGAGATGGATTGAGCACTGAGGAAGGGGAGATTTTCCGCCACGACTCTCGTCGTCTTCACGTGTGCCGGCAAGTTGAGAACCGGTGTTCTTGAAAGCTACTCCGTCAAGGTTCAGAGCTAACAAAAACAGTTCGAACTCGCTAATTGGATCGCAGTATCCCGCACGGAGAAAAATAAAGTAGCTGATTTTGCTAATCCCCCTTAGCACGAGAAGATTAGCAGGAACTGCAAATTTAATGGATTTCAAGAAGAGAAATGGTTGATTCAAATACGTCGTAAAATTCGAAAGAAGTCGACTTCAAATCGACTCGAGGTGTTTATTTGAAGTCGAATGGACCTTCAAGATGAGCAATTGTCGATTCAAATACGTCGTAAAACTCGAAAGGAGTCGACTTTAAATCGACTCGACGTGTTTATATGAAATCGAATGGACCTTCAAGAAGAACAATTGTCTATTCAAATAGGTACGTCGTAAAACTCGAAAGAAGTCGACTTTAAATCGACTCGAGGTGTTTATTTGAAATCGAATGGACCTTCAATAAGACCAATTGTCGACTTAGACACGTCGTAAAACTCGAAAGAAGTCGACTTTAAATCGACTCGAGGTGTTTATATGAAATCGAATGGACCTTCAAGAAGAGCAATTGTCCAAGACGGGTTTCAAGGTACAACATGTAGTGAGTTGTTTGGTTCGGAATTAGTAAATGTTTTTTCCCTTTGGACCGAAGAAAATTTTAAAACAAAAACGAAATTTCATTTTTTTTTTTCTTACCTTGGCCTAATACAGGGTAAACTAGCAAGATGCAAGAAATCAACAGTGTTGTGCTAAAAAGTAGAACAACGTCGAAAGTGGAGAACAATTTGAAACTAACTGGTATTTTCGTAAGTTGTCGTCCCCTCATAAATAGGATTATAGCCTTCAAGGCCGTTGAACCTAGGCGAGCGAAGGAAAACGAATTTTATTTTAAATCTCTTGTGAACACGTTAACGAAATTCCCTAAACGAAGTTTTTAATATCTGGTAATACCGAGCGGAACGCCTCCAGCCGCGTTCTTTATGACAGGAAAAATAATATTACTTCCTCAAGAAAGAACATCTGTTGCGGGAAGATATACGAGTAATATTGGAAAATCATCTTCGAAACCTTTCTCATAAATCCTGAACACCCACTGCGAACGGAATCATCAAACTTTAGATTGCTTTATTCGTGATATTAAGTTGATTTATGTGCCTACTGTCTTGTCCTACCAGCGGTGGCGCGGATTCGTACCGCTCTCGTTCGGTTGGTCAATCAAGGCTAGAGAACGGGCCCTGTAACGTCATCTGAACATTAATACCCTTTGAATAACGACGTCCAATAAATCAATCGTCTACTGCTGAGGGACTAAACTCGGTAGTAATTCTCATGTCAATACAATTGGAGCGCCATCAGCTCGTGCGCATGGGTAGACGTCATTATACTCCCACTACCAACACCATCTCTCTTCAATGTACCTGGAGGACACATTCAAACACAGGTACCTACCTACCACAACGAAAACTGTTTAACTTTTAAACTCACGTTTAACCCCCACCTTCGAGATAAGAGTTCAGTGGCTAAGCTGGCTATTGCAACCATGTGGAAGCAGTTCATGTCGCGACCCAACATCTCATTCAAAGAAAAGATCAAGGTTTTTGATACAGTCAGTCGCTCAATTTTGTGTTACGCCGCACAGATTTGGGGCTATGTGAACAGTGATTGGGTAAAATCGGTTGTGCGGTATTTCATTAAGATGGTTTTCTCTCTCCCCAGGAGTAATCCGAACTACATGCTGTTTTTGGAAACACGTATGAGGCCGCTATTTTCGCACACTTTGCGTGTGCATTTTAATTGCATTCATACCGTCCAATCGCTTGCCTAATTATCTGGTCAAAAAATGTATTGAAGTAAGTAAATGTATGTTGGGCCAATGTATTCCATCGTGTTAGGTAAGAACGAGGATTTGAAAGAGTGGAAGCGGTTGATTGATGCTGGTATTGAGACGATTTCTACATCTATGCATGCTGAGTTTGTGCAAAAGGCCCTTAGTTCCCAGAACTACCCTCAATATGTGGCCCTGAGATCGGAAAGTCTTGTGGTACCCTTCGATCAAGTGGAGAATTTTCGATCTCGTAGATGGTTGTTTAAGGTGAGATGTGACCTTCTGGCATTAAAATTTCGACCTTACGACGCTGGAAACCAAATGTGTGACATATGCAGTAGTGGGAACTAGAAAATGCGTTTCATTTTATAGGAAAGTGTAGGGCTTTAGGTGAAGTGAGAAGAAATTATTTGGGCAGGTCCGAGTTTGGTTGGAAGGACCATCTGGAGTTGATTAAAGGTGTAAATGTCAGTCTGGTGAAATATTGTACAGTTGCATGGGATTTGAGATTTCGATTTCTCTTCTGGCCACACGGGGGCCCCCTCCTGTGGCCACACAGGCCTCCTCTGGCCGCACAGGGCCCTCCTTTGGCCACACAGGCCTCCTCTGGCCGTACAGGGGGGGGGGGGGGGGCTACCTTTGGCTCTCCCCAGCCTCATGGCCTCTTCTTTGGCCGCAAGGGGCCCGCCTACCCTACCTTAGCCTAGCCTAGCCTAGCCTAACTTAACCTACCATACCCTAGTCTAGCTTAGCCTAGCCTAGCCTCCCCTAACCCAACCTAACCTGGGCCTGTATAACACCGTAATCAATACCTACTACGAGATTCGCTAGACAATCGATCAAGTGCTACTTTCTGCCTCCTTCCACTCGAATAACTTTGAAACCAGCTGATAGCAGTTCCTTGAATGCCCAGAGCCTCCATACGTCTCAAGAGCTCACCACGATCAAGACCACGGTCAAAAGCTTTAGCCAGATCTAAACAGGTCACTATTCCCTTCGAGTTCTTTTCACGAATCTCATGAACTGCAGTAATGAGGGCTTTCGATATTGTATTTTTATAATTTTTTTTACAAATATACGGTTTTTGATCTTGATAATCACGATAATATCCCATATTATGTTTATGATGTTATAACTAAATGTAAAATATTTGTATCTACGGAAAAACTGGTGCAAAATGCCATTCTGTCCATACACGTAAGTTTTATGGAAATACCATGGAAGAAGGAACGAGTCATCACGCTCGACGCATGCCGTAGAACAGCTGATTCAAACAACTTGTTTTTTCCATCGAGTCGCTTGTTATAGCGAATTTTCGAAGAAAATGAAGCTATTGTTCGCGGTCCAAAATTTCACGTGCTTCATCTCAAGTATCAACCACGTTTCTTCATCTTCAAAGTGCTCCCGTTTGAGAACGGAATCAGATATCGGAATTTTGATTTCACCGACGCGTTCAGCGTAAAAAAAAACTTTAAAAATAAGTTGTCACTTGTCAGACTTTTGGGAATTTAACGGGGAATACCCCCCTCCCTCCCCATCTAAGAACCCATCGGCCCATCTAAGAGCTTAGCCCTTCGTGCCATGACGTATTTTTTGCTACCCCAAACCTTTCTTTCCAAGGGCTTTTTTGAGCTCCGACAGAAGGAATCCGGCCAGCGCCTGAGCCACAGCACAATAGAAATCATGTAAGGCCATACAGACAATAAAGGATTTTATGAACTTCGGTTGGTAATTAATTTTACCAACTAAAGACAACTATCTAGTAAAAACAAGAAAGTGCGCTCCTTTCGCTTCTTCATTGAGGAACGACGTGAACAAGATCGAAAGATGTGAGGAACTAAGTTTTTCAGATAAAAACTCCAACAAAAATAAAGTAGGTAGAAGTTTTTAGATTACCGCATCATCCTGAGCGACCAGCTTATTCATGGGAAAGAAGGCTTTCATACTTTCGTCATCGATGTCCCTGACAAACTCTGGCCGAAACCTGGCCATCATATTTCAAAGAGGATCCGCTATTAGATGGTGCCGCGTCTCTCGAGATGTTTCATAAAACTTGCCTCTGGTCGTTGAACAAGGGGTGGGGGGCAGTTGGAACTTCTCACGAGAGGGGAGCGGGTATTCAAAGGGGCATTCAGTTTTTAAAAAAGTTACTCTTATTTCCAAATCAGCGATGGCTTCAAGATCGACTTCAGACTCCCCCAGTGCTTATGATTGGTACAACAGTTTGCACAACTTTGGTTTTACCTGTACCTAATATTGATTTCTTTCTCGCTCATTCAAAGCCTACTAAAGAAGAAACACTGCTACGTTGTATTGGGGAAGTAAACATTAAGGGTGGGTCCTACGAAAACTTGAGAAAAGAGCAGCCTGCGGGGTAACCCAGTGGTCCAGTTGTGGTGATTATGTAATGGTTAACGTGAATTTTTTTATTTATTTATTGGTTAACAGAGACCGTTTTAGCATGGAACAGGCCGATTTCACACCATCCACCGTGATTCCAGAGACACATAGACGCCAATGAGAGCTTTCGGACGCTTCAAGTTTTTCGAGTTATGATTTTTTCCAAATTTCAAAATTCCTTTTGAACCCCTTCCCCTTGACCAAGGGTTATGAAAAGTTATGAGGATCATTGTGGGGTCGGTCCGAACTCGTAAACCAATAAAAAATAAAATATAAAAAATATTAATAAAAAATCCGTCTGCCATACTTAGCGTTGTGCTAAAATTACGAAATTTGGTTTGCGTGTTCGGACCAACTCCGCAATGATCCTCGAAACTTTTCATAAAACTAGGTCGAGGGAATAGGGTTCAAAACGAATTTTGAAATATTCATATATCGAAAAAGTTAGATGAGCGGTCTAGTTTTTAGTTCACATTTAGTGGCGGATGTATGGGGGGGAGGGTTAAGGAGGCTATAGCCCCCCCCCCCCCCTTGGATAACCTACACTGGATAAAACGGTAAATTTCTGAGAATATAAAAAATGTAACATGTAGGTAATTTAAAGGAGTTACCTACAAATAATGCAGTATGTTTGCTAAAAATATAATCAATTTAATTGAAACGTGCGATATATGTCTCTAACATTCTAACCTTTTGTTCCAGGCTCTCAACACATTTTTCCAGGAACCAGGAAATCAAATATCACGATCTTATTAAATACCGGTACCACCAATTTTCAGAAGAGAAAGCACTTAATTTTACAGAGTCAATCAAACCTTCTTGCTCGACCAAACATTGGTCATATGATCGATAAAGAAAAAGTAAACATCATTGAGAAAAACCGACGAAGACATGTGTATCAAGGCCGGTCCACACGCTCCGTTTTGCACAACGTTTTATTTTTGCGCAGTCTTAATGAGCGTCCACACGGTGCAGATATTGAGCGTCCACACGGTGCAGATCCGTACATTTCGCTCAGTTTTGTGTAATATCGCCATGGAGGAAATTCTCCAGTGGTCACATTTCGCGTGGTGTATTGTAAAAAAACCGCTCGTTCAAAATGGTCACGGAAATGGCAGGTAACGGTTTTCAGAGCTCACGAGCTCAGTCATCGCTGCCACCGTGCAGTCTTCGCTCCGTCTTCAAAACTGCGCGTTTTTCCAGTCCACACGCAACGTTTTCTCTGTGCACGCAAAACGTTGAGCAAAACGGAGCGTGTAGACCGGCCTTTAGATTGGATTAAAAAGTGAAACTCGGCGCTTCGCGCCTCGCCTAGGGGGCAAGCCCCCCTGGACCCCCCGGATGCTTACCTTTTGGAGCCTGCGGCTGAAAATCGAGAAACATGGAACATGCTTTAGCTATGTCTTCTTTCTCTGTTTGTTTGCTTGCACAACTATAAAGGTTTATAGCACTTATGATTACTCACTACTTCTCAACTCACTATTTCTCACTACTTCTTATAGTTGTCATGACGGCAATGGATAGGATGTATGTTTTCTAATTAGCTTCCCTGGTAATGAAGCTTCGACCCTCGCACATAAGATTGTTTACTAACCATTTATAACATCGCATTGTTGGATTAATATCTCGTAGATAAATATAAAACTGCGACATAAATACGTGATAAATCGAGAGCTTTCCAACGAATGGAGAACGATTTTTGTCCGATGAAAACTAAAGAAGTTTCATTTCCCTAGAAACGACTCGGTTGTACGTGAAAATCATTAAAAAATTTCGTCACCCATTTTTTGTGACCATTTTTTGTGACCAATTTTTCGTGACACATTCCGCGTGACATTTTTCGGCTAGTTAGTCCAAGGTTAAAGCATGTTCCATGCTAAAAGTTTGCATCAGCATGGAACATAATATGTATGGAATATAATATTATTATAATACCTACTTGGATGTTAAAAATATCAACTTCAGAAAAATTAATCGTCATTCTAAAATATTAACTGCAAGAAAATAATTTTCTTGCAGTTAATATTTTAGAATGACGGTTAATTTATAATTTTCTTGCAGTTAATATTTTAGACTGACGATTAATTATTAATTTTTGAATTTTCGAAGAAAAGGAAGCTATTGCTCTCGGTCCAAACTGTTCAAAACTCGAACTTCCAAAAAATGTTTATACCAAAATTCGTTTCAGATCATCCTGAATTCTCTGTCATAAGACACCAAAAATTATATGTAAATTATATAAATATATTTATTATTTATAAATTATATGTAGGTATATGTGTGTCATTCCAGACGATAACTATCGATAGAATTGAGATAAAAAATTGAGATAAAAAGTTCAAATTTGCACAAAAAAATCTTTCTCATCAATCGAAAGGCTAAATTCGTAGATGGGCAGAATCGGGCCACTCTAAGGGGGGGGGGGGGTTTAGGGGAGTTTCTAGGGGGAGGAGTAAGTACCCATAAATTCATGAAATGCAACAGTCAGAAGTGAGAATTGCTATATCTTATTCCTTTCTCAAACTGGAGCACTTTGAAGATGAAGAAACGTGGTTGTTACTTCAGATGTTCTTTACGGTTCATCTGCTCTAATCTGATACCTGACTAAAAGAGATAACGCAAGTATGACTTCACCATCGTGTCCAGCATTGAAAAATCTACTAGGTACCCGTAAGTTTTCGGGTTTCAATTACAAATTACAAAGAATTGCCAGGTAATTGTGATAACTGCAATTACGTTTTGTTCAACTCTAGTGTCCAGTGATGAAGAGAGACACCACTATAAGATTATTCAAACCAAACCGCTCACGTTCGAACATTTTGTAAAATAGATGTGTGGTGGGGGTGAACGGCTGTGGAGGACGGCGGTAGTGGTCGGCGGAGGAGGACCGCGGGGGTGGAGCGGCCGGTGGTGACGTGTGGACGTATTGTCCGTCATTCATGAGCCTTTATGTGAACATCCACCACACAAATTCAAATTTTTGGCGGTAAATGGACGTGGGGTGTAAAGAGGAGAACGGGGAGGTCGGTGGGTGGGCGGGGGGGGGGTCGGTGAGGGAGAGTGGGGTGACGACGATGAGAGGTCGACGTGGGGGAGGCGACGTGGCGGGGGAGGATGACGTGGAGGGGCGATGGCGGGGGGAGGACGACGTGTGGGGGCGACGCGTCGGGGGAGGATGACATGCAGGTGTGATGACGGGGGAGGACGACGAGGAGGGCGGTGGCGGCTAGGTACCTGCTTGGAGCACTTGGGGTAAGTTGGAGCATATCAAAAGATGTCAACGTGGGTGCCCAACTGATTCGAACCGCACACGGTTTTCAGATATCGAGTTAATTAAAGCTAATAATTTTTAATATTATTGTAGGGTTGAGGGTTGAACCAATTTTGGCTCACTTCTAGATGTAGGTAGTTGTTTATTATTCCGACATGTTTAGCAACAACGTGTTGCCTCTTCAGGGATCTATGGGGCTGAATGGTCTGAATAAATAATTATTGAAGTTACAATTTAACCTCCCTATAGATCAATAGATCCCTGAAAAGGCGACACGTTGTTGCGAAACATGTCGGAAAAATAAACAACAACTACTCGTACATCTAGAAGTGAGCCAAAATTGCTTCAACCCTCAACCCTACAATAGTACGAGTAAGATGACTACCCACAAACAATTTTTAATATTAATTATAGGTAAGTACTTAAAATTATTTTTAATATTGATAATTTTTAATAATAATTTACTCTACTTGATAATAAATAATTTAATGATAATTTATTTATCATTTAGTGATCTAGACAGAAGGGTGATCCGTACAAAGAAGATAATAAACCGTTTTGTCAAGATTTGCAGAGTTTTTCAAATCCCCGCATTAACAGCTCTTATTTGAGCCTATACATTATAATCGTAAAATCGAGACCCTCCCGGTAGTGGTACGGGGGGTACCCCCGTGTTCAGAAAACATTAATTTTTCAAATCCCCTTGTTAGATTGTAGTCGTAAAATCACAAGCTCGCATCTCAAAAATAATAAAAACATCCCCCAAACAACTAATAAATATTGATTATTTGGATAGTGAGAGCTCGTCATGTCGAGCGTCTCACGGCAGCTTCCCACATCGTCATTTTTGCGACTTTTCATCAGAGCCAAAAAACCATCTGCCAATGACTATGTTTACTGAGCGATTCAGTTAAGTAAATCGTGAGATTGTGTAGTGTAGTGTGTAGTGTTACCCACCTAACTAAGGTACCTAACTTATCCTTAGTTAGATCGATCCGCCGGGGGAAGACGCTTCGAATGGTATGCATAACTCATTTTGGCCAAAAGTGACGTTGTGGGGTGTTGCCGTCAGGCCCTTGATATGCTTTTAGTGGATGCATCAATTAAAATTACCGGCGATCCCGAATTCACAATCCACGTCTGCAACTCGCTAGGTACCCCTCCCCCTCCGCTACAAGTTGATGATGATGAGTTATTGGCAGATATACATGAGATATAGATGTACATGAGCCGGTTGCTATCAAAACCAGCTGATTCCATTTTTGGAAATTTTACAGGAGAGACAAAAAACTTCTCACGTCGAGAGTTCTAAAGCTAAATGTTTTTTTAAATTTTTAATTGTAGGTAATACCGCCTAGAATTTGATTAATTTTTCATTCTCATTGCATTTTCATTTTCATTACCTTAGGCGTAATTACACCAATTAGGTTGGAATGAGCTGACTTTGATGCAAAAACACTATTTTTCATGCTTTTTTTTAGTTGTTTTGTTCAATTAACCGTCGGATGACACCGTTATTTTAACACATTCAACCCGACGAGACGCGAATCCGCGTCATCCTTGCCAAGCCAAAACACCGGCATGACGCGGATCAGCGTCGTCGTTCTGTGTGTTTTAACTCATAACACGACACCATGGGGTCCAGAGGACCCCAAGCTAATTTTTTCCCTCTTTCTCTCATTCCCTCGTTGAAAGTATTTCACCCAAATCATTATTTCTGATCCCCTCCATGAGATCTCAAAGATAAATGGGAACAAACAAAACCTTCTAGAAATCCAATTTTTATTTACAACAGAACGAAAACGGTAACTGTGAATGTCTAAAAAAAAGGTAGTTTTTCATCATTTTGTTGTCAACATTGTGATTATAAGTGTTACTGAGAAACAAAGGGAACTATTAGTATTCAAACTATGATAGTTGATAATAAAAAATCAGAGAGAGGAACGTCAAAATGTTGAAATGTTGAAAAATGTCCTTGTAGCAGGCGTTAGCTTTCCTTGCATTTGGCAGACCGGTGATCCGATCATCGCAGTTTGCACGGTGACAGGTTTCACAAAACCTTTTCGTTTTTTTCCCTCTTGCAAAAAAAAAAATCTCGTTTTTTTTAAATCTAGCTCCACGTGAACGTTAGAAGTAGATTCCGGGGTAGAGGGGTCACCCAAAATCTGTCGAATCGTCTCATTGAGGGGTGTTGATAATGTGATGCATCGAGAGCGTTCTTCTACCCAGGGTTTGACCAGTGAATTTCTTTAGGATTTGAATACAAACGTTCAGAAGATGCGAAGAAATTCACTAAGAAACTGAGGAGAAAATAACTACACAATGGCGAAAAATTCAAGACTAGAACAGAATTGACTACACCGAGGGGTCTTCAGGACCCCAGACCAACTTTGGAGCCACACAGTTCAATGACTAGACACGGGCTGACTGTCCCTCTTGCACTTTAGGGTAGGGGAGTTGTGTTGATGTATTTAGGGAGGAAGGATGGCGGTCAGAGCGTCGAGAAACGTGCCGCAGCAACTGAGAACCAAAACACTGGGGTCCTCAGGACCCCAAGTGTCGTTCTAGGGTTAAGTTGTGTGAAATTGTTTTTTTTTTTTTTGTTCAGTTCATTAGTTAATATTAAATATTAACTGATAAACTGAAAAAAAAATTTTTGTGTCTACGAGTTTTAAATAAATGACATCCACATAACTTTTTCAAATGATCTGATATTTCACAGTTGAGACATAAGCTTTGGTACAAAGTGAAAAGGGTCATTAATTCCAACGCCAAATGGAACAGAATGTTTTTTTTTATTTATCAAAGAAAAATAAGACTGTAAATAAAATGCAGAAATCAAGGAGAGAAAGGAAAGATAGCGCTCCTGGTGGGAGGTGGCAAAAGCTTGGAATGAGCTGGATTTGATCCAGAGGGCGAATTTTGCCATCTAGTTTTGGGTTGAAATGGGCTGGATTTGAGCTATATCCCTTCGTCAGGTTGTGAAGAACCCTTTAAAGATTCAAAATATGCGAAAAATTGGATTTCAGTAAAGTATGAAATGAGCTGTTGTTGATAGCAAACGCCTCAAATGGACAAGTAAACAAAACGTTGGTACCTACAAATAATCAATGTGATGGAAAAATGTGCTTTTAAAGAAGTTGTCCACAACTCGCAAGCTATCCCCCCCCCCCCCCACGCCACAAGTTGTCCACAAATCGCACGCTCCCCCCCCCCCCCCCCACCGACGCTAGTCAAGAGGCGAGCTGGGTGCTGCGGTACAGTTTCAAATAGAAGCGCGAATGTTTAGTTCGTATAACCTCCTGCAGGTTCGTCGCTCGTGTAACTTTACTGTAAGATTACATTCCTTCCAATCATCGAGGTTATATTTTATCTAAAGTGTCCAATCTGCTGATAAATTTTTGAAAATATCCACTTGTCCTCAGTACACTGTAATATAATGTAATATTATTGTAGTTTTCACAGTTTTCTCCACGGTGGCGGGAGATCAGCAGATCGTAACGGCTTTGGAGTGTATAGTATCCACGTTCCATATGATAAACAAACCGTCGCGGAATCGAGGAATCAAACTTGTGTAATAAATTTGTGCCCAGTGAAAATACGTTGTAGGCACAATTTTAGGTGAATTTCTAACTCATATTTCGAGAAACGGTGGTGTATCATTTAGTTCCAATTTTAAAGGTTTGTACTGGTTCATGTATTTTGGTGTTTAGAAATGTCGATACTTGGTCCTCGTCGTTACAATACAACTACACTCAACTTGTTTTCAACAATACGTCGCAGTATAACTGTTGGGAGTTCTTGGGAATTTGTCAAGTTGAAGTTGCTCAAATCAAGTTGTGTTGAGTAATCGGCGGCTTGGCTAGTGTGTGCACGCAGTGGTGTTTGCTAGATGAGTACATGTAACCATGCTTGGTGTATCTAGTTGGTTGGTACAATCAATCGAATGGTGCAGACTCTTACTTCATTTATCGCACAATTACCTTCACCATGTGGTAAACGTAAATTTGGATCACCACTTGTACAAATATCGGCACATCTCAGACGCTTACTGAGCACTAACTAGTAAGGTGCGATACCAAACAAATATCGGTACCAGTACTCGACAAGTACTCAAGTATCGAAAGAAGTTTATTCGATGTTCCTGAGTAGGGGAAACTAGGAACGTTTGACCCAACCTGCGGTTTTTCTGCGCTGTACTAGTTATACGTAGGTTTTTCATGTTGAAAACAGATTGCATCGTTAGTCCAGTCAATCACGCACATTTTGAGACCAAAATCAATCATTTAAAGCAATTTTTTTTTAAATTCTTTATTTCTAATAAATATACATAGGTAGAAACATAAAAATACCTTCACAAGAAAATATTCCCCTAGGTATGTGGGCTACAAGCCCGAGTTAGGGAGAAGAGTCCGGTACCTAGCCATACACAGGTCTCTCATAAACTGAACAAAAGTAAATCAGAACTTCTCTGTTGTCCAAAAAACATTGTGTACAACTCTTACCAATTGTGAGTAACTAGGATACTTTTTCGAATAGGTGTCAAGAGGGAGGGTCTAATGTTAGGGAGGTTCGAAGCAAACTCGGAAAATTCGCCAGGTAGAAGCTGTTTCCAACTACGATTCACAAAAGCAGTTTTTATTAAATTAGTCATAATATAAAACAGCCTTATTACTTAGGAATATCAAAATTTGATCTCAACAGTAGCAAAACAAAGACTGAGCGTTTTGACATGGATATGTCTATTGTCTGGGGGTCAGTCAAAAATTTCCGTCATCATAACAAATTTAATTTTAGACTTTTAAAAAAAAGTAAAAAAAAAAACATTGTGACGTTTTTTGGGACACTTCCGGTGGTTGGAGAGGTTAGCGAGTATCATGAAAGTTTTCTAAAAAAGCAGACGATTCCAAAAATTGGTGAAAGATTTCTGTGCGATGAACACTATGGAAGTTCCATTTCCCTACCAACGGCTTGGTTGTACGTGAAAATCATAAGAATTTTTTCGTTACGGTTTTGGATCAGAGGTTTTTCCCAGTAAGGGAGAAATTAGTTTATTTTGACATGAAAATGTCTCTGCTCTGGCCTCCCTCCGATGTTGCGTAACGATTTTGTGACATCCTCCATTTAGCATGATTTTCACTTAAGACCAAAAAGTAACTAAGTGATTGTAACTCCACCTGTGTGCATCCCACGTTAATCGTTCACCGCTCGTTAGAATCGTCAGATTTTATAGAATAGTTTCATGTTAACCAGACGCACGTACCTTCAGAGGCAGATGAGCTGTAAAGGATAAAAAAATGGAAGTAAACAATGTAGTCAGCAACACAACCATGAGTTTCAGATTTATCTTTGTTTATCTGACATACCTATGCAACCGTAAGATACCTATGCATTAGTCTTTATGATTAATTCAGTCTGTTGGACTGCATCTTGTAACAAACATGGACTCTATACTGACTGCCTCTTTTGGCGTCAAACTCTCCCCATTACCAAAGTTACAAAGTTTAGTGATCATGTCATCCACATTCACGGTCAAGACGTCTGCGTACGCTGCATGCATGAGAACAAGAAAAAGCGGAAAAATTACACAAAAACTAGCGTGTCAAGCGAAGACATTTTCATGTCAAGGTTAGAAAAAGACTCCCACGAGGGTCCCTCTGGTTTTTTCCGAAAAGTATTTATTCAACTTATTTTCACAGTTTCCATGCACTGGTCTCCACTCAACAACTCAAAACATTCTAAATGCTCACAACACCGCCCCCCTCCTTTTCTTTATTTTCTGTGCAGGGAACTAGCTTGTCAGCGTGGTCCATGAGCAATTTCCCTCTTGTCTTTCCTCTGTGCGCACGTACCTATTCTAAAAACCACGTCGGAAATGGCTTTTGTAACTTCGCAAGGTCCAATCCACGACGACTGGAGTTTTGGGCAAATCCCGACTTACTTGGTGCCTAGGTTTGTCAGCCCTTAGGTACATCATACTGCCTTTTAACTGAATCTGAGGCTTTTATGAGCCGCTCCCTTGCCACTTCGTGCACTCGGATTAGCTGCTCCTTCAACATTTCAGCATAAGCAGTCCAAGGTGCATTGGATGGGGTTGGTCCTGCTAGCAGGTGCATTGGGAGATTCAGTAATCCCATTACCATTTGAGCAGAGGAATGCCCAGTTGCTGTAGCGTGAATATTATTAAAGAATTTGAATTCAGCGGTTTCGGATGGGATTCGTCAGCTGATGGCTTAGGCAAATGCTGACGGCTCAGGCCAAAACTGTTACCGGCTCACATGTGCGATTTTCTTTGTCTCCCGTCTCGTTGAAGAATACGCCTTCGATCATTCCTCAATCGCCAATACCAATTGTATTTCGCATTTCCCACCTTATTTTCGCCTTTTCCTGTCGTCGTGGATGCCTGTTGAAAAAGAAGAAAGGATCTTTCCCTGGCCTACGACTTCAAGCATAATTTCGTGCCTTACCGGTATGCGCTGCTCGATTAAAATGTCGTACTAGTTCAATAGTATGCTGAATCGTATGTTCGACAGTTTCAGATTTGAGCCTACTTCCAAACCGAGTGCCTCGTCTGTCGTCTCCCGAAAAGTTTGTTTCTGTCAAGAAACCCACGCATCCAGAAATGCCAGATTTGCTTCCTCTTTCGAAGTGTAGACGTTGGAGCTCGCACGATTTTCGGTGAAGTCAGTCGTTCCTCCTTCTTTGATGATTCGGACATAATAATATTATGTCTCCATATATTATCTTCGGATATTATCTTCGTAAGGTATTTCGACTAAGTCCGAATTCTGTGGCCGCTGTATGTAAGCCTATGTCGTCACTTTCAACTCGCTGAACTGCTTGCTTCATAACGTCTGGAGGAACTCTTTCCCTGGCCTCCGTGTTTCGCTTAGGTTAGTATTTCTGTGGCATTGTTCTAGGAACCTACAACAAAGTAGAAAGAATACGTAATAAGCAAGGAAGAAATGCGCCTAAAACAAAAATATCAACAATTTTCATGAAGTTATGCTGGAAACTTGATGGGTCAAACCTCCCTAACACAGCTGGGTCAAACCTCCCAATTCAAGTTGGCATATCGTTTCGTTGTAATTATCATAGGGAAAACTTAACGTAATCCAATGATTCAATACATGAAATGAAAGCTTGAAAACTAACGAACACTACGGTATACATGAAAAAACTCTTAATTAAATAGCGAGCCGCCAATGCAATGAGAAGTAGAGAGTCCAAACGAAGGTCAAAACCTCCCATCACATGCTTATGAATAACTCCTGGGTATCATCTGATAGTGGCAAACATCTTCCCGCCAAGTGATATGGTGTCAGAACAGCTTCCAGTTTTGCCCCTGTCACATTCAAGAAATGTCCCTGAGCTGAGAAATCGAGGGTGTGTCTGTCAAATCATACAACCACAACAACAAACCCCCCTACAACCCCCATACCCAACAACTTACAAACCATTGTGGTAGCAGACGTAGCTGTGTAACATTTTGGGTTATGAAATAGTACAAATTAATACGGAAAAAATTATTTTATTACAAAATAATGAAACTAAAATACTTTTGGACGTTGATATTAAGATCAACATTTCACCTTTCATAAAACTCACAACTAAACAAGTTTATAATGATGAAATATTAATATCAGTGTTGTGAATAATAGTATTATACTCTAAATAAGAATATCTAGTCTAGATAAGAATAAAAATAAAATAAGCCTTGTATAAAATAAAAACGTGTAGCTTGGTTGATAATAAACTTGTACATACAATAAAAATATTGAGCTTCATAAAACTTTGTAACTAATAGGTATATATTTTTCTTGTATCCCAACTGTCCCAACTCGTGGCAAGAAAATTCCCAACTTTTCTCATTCCTAGATTCAGGAGACGCCCTTGATCTCAATAATATGAATAAGTATAAATGTGTTTGTGAGACTGTACATGAGATTCTTAACGATCAATTTAATTGGATTTGGTTTCCCAGATGTTTCCAAATACAACGTTGAACACGTCTTCGACCTTCGTGTCGTCAATTACCCCCTCGTCGTCGAATCCGATGAAAGATTTCGAAGTGACTTCACCACCAGACGACTCAGTTTCATCTCTAGCGTTCAGCCCTGCGACTCTACC
This sequence comes from Stenodema calcarata, assembly GCA_963920205.1. Lineage (NCBI taxonomy): Eukaryota > Metazoa > Arthropoda > Insecta > Hemiptera > Miridae > Stenodema > Stenodema calcarata. The sequence goes on along the minus strand of OY986053.1, from coordinate 3,533,089 downwards.
TCAGAATTACCTCGTGGCCGGTTCGTGGGATAATCATGTAAGCTGTTGACTGTTCGCCATAACACCACTCAGAGATAGTGTTTTTAGTCTGAAGCATTTTAGGTGAAGAATCGCTCGTATATCTGTACAGTGATTGCGTTGTTACAGGTGAGATGCTGGGAAGTCGAGCAGTCAGGGAAAACTGTGCCCAAATCCATGCAAACCATGGGCGGCCCAGTTCTGGATGTTTGTTGGAGCGATGTAAGTATTAAGGGGAATCCTCTTCTTTCGACATTATGGTAGATAGAGCATAAGTACGAGCACTACGTCGATATGCGAACTGTACGAAAGCTGTGTTTGGCAATATTCTGTCGTATTTGACGGGCTTATATCCATTGTTTACGCTTATTGTTTTTTTTAAACGGATACTGAATCTTTGAGATAAGCCCTATAACCTCACGAGTCGCTCCCCTTCCAAAATGGTTCGTATCCTCCTTTAAAAGCTCGCTAAAAATCGGTGTACCTCTGACATGGCTTATATCCATCCTGTTATATTCAAAAATCTCTTTTTCATCAAAGTGGTTCATTTCACATCGAAATGAACCAGTCGAAAGACACAGTAGACAGAAAGAGGCGATCGGTGCATGAAGATCGCCGGAAACACCGTAGGAACAAACAATATGTGACCGTCCACAGGAAAAGGTACCTTAGCTTCCGGGTTTATTGTCACTCCTGAGAGACGAGAAGCTTCTAAACACGATACCGTTTTCAAATTTTCTATATCTTAATCCGTTGAAAAGTTTCATTTTTTGAACCTCTGAATTGCAAATAAGCTGTTTTTAAGAAAAAAGTAAACAAAGCTCTAGAAACTGTTCTGATGTTGTTTTCTCACCATATCAACTTGGTTCTGATTTTTGTTTATTTTTTTTAATTGGCATTAGTGCTATTGTTAGGAATGTATTAGAGTAGGTACTACAACCCCTGAGATTAAACGACGAGGAGATTCCATACGCTAAAGAAGCAAAGTACTTGGGCATCACCTTGACCAATGAATTACGTGGAATCAACACCTCAACAAAACTGCCCAGAAGACTGCTGTTTGCCTAGGGAGATGCAGAAGGCTCTGTGGCAAGAGCTGGGGATTAAACCCCAAAATGACCACGGGGTTATACAAACAGGTTGTAAGGCCAATAAAACATACGGGTCCAGTAGTCTGGTGGACGAAAACAATGCAGCTGCAGGCTCAAAAGCTCCAGGAAAAACTTACTTCGCCACTCTTGACGATATTCACCACTCGAAAAGCTCAGCTTTGTTTGTTGTCCCTTATCGAAAATCAACTTGAAACATCTACGAGTCCGAACCGAATAGCATGCGATGTTCCAGCTAGCTTACAATAGCCGGTTTCTACAATATGACGGTAGGTAGCAGCACTGCCTAATCGGAGATTTAGGAGGTAATGGCCGATTGCAATCTACTACTAAACTAGTGGGACTTTAGTCGTAGATCGACCATATTGTATTGATAAGTTTACAGCACCTTCACTCACTAATCGGCCATTAGCGATAGTCGGAGTTCAATCAAGTGCGATCAAATGCAATTGAAAGCCGCGACATTGCTTTCCAACGCAGTTCACTGACATTTTTCATGATAAATACTATTGATGTTGATTTCTTCAGGATGGTTCCAAAGTCTTCATGGCTTCTTGTGACAAGCAAGTCAAATGTTGGGACCTCGCTAGCAACCAGACGATTCAAGTTGCTCAACATGACGCTCCCGTCATGACTTGCCACTGGATCAAAGCCCCTACTTACTCCTGTCTTATGACTGGTTCCTGGGACAAAACTCTAAAAGTAATTTATTTCTTTGGTAATTCAGATGTTCTCATATGCCTAAATCTTAGGTCGTTTCAACACTCTCCAAAACCTCGCCAATTTGTCTTGACTTGAAAACACCTCTCAGCTGTCCAGTTTTCGTTTCATTTCAATCCTAATTGAATTCTATTTCAGTTTTGGGATACCAGAACGTCTCAGCCCATGTTGACTATTAACTTACCTGAGAGGTGCTACTGTGCTGATGTGGTAAGTTACTTGTATTTGTTACCCTACAATAGTATTTCTTAATGCTTAGGGAAGTCAGCTGCTAAGTGAAACTTCTTTATCTCTTCATCGTTCATATTTATGAAGATGGACATCATACCCTTCTGGTTTGGTAATACCAATGTTTCAGGATTATCCTATGGCAGTGGTCGGGACAGCTAACAAAGGGCTCATCATTTATCAACTGGAAGGACGTCCTCAGGAGTTCAAGAAGGTCGAGTCCCCGCTGAAATACCAACTCAGATGCGTTGCGATCTTTAAAGACAAGAAAAGAGCTCCTACAGGTACGTTGGCCAAGTACAGAGTGGTCAGGATTAAACGGTCACATTTCAAAAGCCTGTTAAGAGTCTCAGTAATGAGCAGAATGTGTAGAGCAGCTCAGTAATTTTGATTGGCAAAAAGAAAAACTTGAAGTGTGAACATCAAGTGTGAAAAATTGTGTCATTTAAATGACGACCCTCCTCGGTAGTGTACAGACCGAGACGGACCAAATCGCCCGTTATTTCGGCGGTTTCACATCTTATTGACTCAAGAAAACAAGAGTATTTGAAAAAAATCGTCTATTTTCTCTGAAAACACTGTCAGACCGATTTTGGTGATTGAACCATCGTCAGTAACAAAACACATATTGTGTGTTGTGTTTTTAGGCGTAGGTGTTTATAAAGTTTCCAAAGTGGAAGAAATTCTTTATCTCGATCAATATGGTTGCAGAAGTTATATCCGAAAAAAACTAGATGAACACCCTACATGTCAACTGGTGGAGAACTCGAACACAAATGTCAACCTCGAGAGTGAATTGACCCACGTCCAAAATGTCTGAAGTGAGAGGTCTACCGCGTTAGTTATGAGATTACAGGTAGCATGGACCTCCCAGACTCCCAACTTTAGACGAATTGCAGTGCATACCAAGAAGGCTTCAACACAAAACTCGAATAGAAACCACTGAACGTGTACACCACAATTGACTGTTTCAAAAATGAGTTTTGTCCCATTAAACCGTATTACGATTTGTATCTTGTCTTTGGATGATGAGCTAGAGTTTCATCCAACTGTTCGTTAATTAGATTAGGGTGATCTGCCCAAAGAAGATAATAAACTGTTGTGTCAAGAATTTGCAGATTTTTTTTCTTCTTTTCTTTTTTTTACATTCATTCATATTTATACAAATCGATTCATGTACACACATTTCAAATTTTATGTATTCACAAATGTTTGACTTTTCCACAATCGATTCTGTATTGTTGCCGCACTTGCAGGTAACCAGTTATCTATCACTCTGGCTCTCGATCCGTCCACACTCCCTGAGAACATATAAATTTAACCTGGTTCAGTCCTTCACGTTTGTTACCTTAACCTTAGTGCTTTGTTTGACTTCGTTTGTTGTTGCCTCCAAAAAGTGTGCCAAAATGCCTCCAAAAAGTGCGTTCTGGGAGCATTTTGAAAAAAAAATAGAACTTTGCTAAATGCCATCTGGAGCACACGCATCCAAAACTCAACGACCAGCTCAGAGGGTGTCTTAATTAATGCGACTCTGCTAGTAGTCCCTCTACGAGCACTGAATCGCCACCATCACGAGGACCTCGATAATATCTATTAAAATATCGATGAGTGATAAAATGTTCTGTCAAATTATAACGCCTTTGCCTGACGTACGCATTTGATGACATCACATTGTGTTCTCTCAAGAGGGTCCAGTACTCTCAGATCTGTTGGTGTTGGAAGAAATGAGTTTTGCTTATGCACCGTTACGTTTCAGGTTTTGCTTTGGGGAGTGTTGAAGGTAGAGTGGCCATCCAATACGTGAACCCCACAAGCCCTAAGGACAACTTCACGTTCAAGTGCCACAGAACTAACGGAGCAACTGGAAACTATCAAGATATTTATGCTGTAAGTATTGCACATTTTAATATACCCACATAGTCGTGATAAATGTGATATTGTGATCATGCAAGCTAAGTCAGTGTATATAATTGGTGTACTACAACATATTGTAACCAGTATAATATATAGTTTTGAAATTAGGATAATATCATAGTCTTGGAAACAATTAATCTGAGTTTTTACTACCCCTCCAGGGGTTGATTTTAACTTTTGATGCCCCGAAAACGTCGCCATTAGACTAATATGGGGAGGGAGTGGGGTGTGTGTACCAGTACTTTTGATGCTAAAGAACAATCACACAGATCTACAAGGATTTGTTGTTGAACAGCTGGAGGTCATTTCCGAAGTAATTTTCTGAGGAGAATCTGAATCCAAACTCAGAATTGTCCTATCACGTCTGAATTTTGAGATATTTGAGGTTTTGACCACGAAAATTGCTATTTTGGAAGTCAGATACAGGCTGCATAAAATTTTTCATTTTTTCTTTTTTTCTACATATTACATCATCTAGTACTAGGTACTCTTTTCCTTTAAAACGAGACTTTGAATGGTACTGTAAGATGTTTCTTTCAGAAGTTATGGCGATTTCAAGGTGAGGGGATGACACAAAAAGCTTCTGCTGGGTTAAACATACGCTTTTTTATCATACAATTTTTAAACCAAGCAAACATATAACTAGGAGGTTTTAGGGGATACTAATTACGAATCTGGGGTCAGATTCCAAAAATTTAAGATGGCTGCTCCAGTATGACGGACGAGATTTTTGACGATTGACGATTTCTGCCAAATTTGGTAGATATATGAAGTTATTCGATGTCGCTGACTTTGATTCTGAAGTTTAAAAAAATCTAAATGGCTAATTCAATATGGCAATATTTGAATTTACGTTGGATAGTTTTGGTTCACCCTGAGTATTACATACCTCAGTACCTCCATAGTGGGGGCGTTACATTTTCGTAATCTGACCTCAAATTTGTAATTAGCATCTTCGGAAACCCCATAGTTTTACGTTTGATATATTGTATGACAAAAAAGTGATTTTGTAAACCACACTGGACAAAAAAGTGCCCTGTAGAAGTTTTTCATGTAATCCCTCACCTAAAAATCAAAATAATTTTCGAAAGAAGCATCTTACAGTATCATTCAAAGTCTCATTTTAAAAGGAACGAGTACCGTACGTAGTACTAGATGATGTTACGTGTAGAAAAAATTGAAAAATATTGTCCAGTCTGTATCTAACCTCAAAAATACCCAAGTTAGCCATTTTTCGTGGCCATAACCTCAAATATCTCAAAATTCAGTCGGAATAGGACAATTCTGAGCTTGGATTCAGATTCTACGCAGAAAATTCTACTTCGGAAATTACCTCCAGCTGCTCAACAACATTATTTGTTCCAGAACCCAATTATTTGCAGCCAAAATTACTGATTCTATCAAAACACTCTTGGAATCAAAGTTGTAGAGAATTCAACAGCAAGATCAAAGAACACCTAAATTTTAAAATTTGACCAATTTTAACCATACTTATATGCCAAATTCCAAAAACAGTCATTTTGGAATATCCTATATCTTGTTTCCTGACTATTATTTCCTAGTCAACTTCCCTATAAATTGGTCCAATTATAAAGTGGGGGAGGTCAATCCACGCAAAATTTAATGCTCTTTAATTTTCCTCTTGGTCAGAGTTTCGCTAGGATGCGTTGTTTAGGAGTTATAAACGAATGACTGAAGAAAGTCCGAAAATGTCGATGACCAAAAGTTAAACTGAACGCCTGGAGGGGTACAAACTCGGATTACTCGTTTTCAAGAAGTTTTAGAACGACTTCCAGGTTTCCCCAGGTCATTTCGAGGTCTTTTCGTTATTTTACTGGACTATACCCTGAAGCCACCACCATTTTCAGTAAGAACAGTCCGTTCTTCCGCCGTTCAAAGAAGGTCTTCAAATTCACACTAGACTAAAAAGCTTCAACAACGTGGCGTTTTTGCGTTTTATTAGAAATAGTTTCTAGAGTATTATTTCGTTATCGTCGGTTTCATTTTCAGGTGAACGACATCGCTTTTCATCCTGTCCACGGGACTTTGGCGACAGTCGGGTCCGATGGAACGTTCTCCTTTTGGGACAAAGACGCGCGCACGAAACTGAAGCCTAGTGAAACTATGGAGCAGTCCATTACTAAGTGCGCCTTTTCGCACAACGGCCAGATTTTCGCCTATTCCGTCAGTTACGACTGGTCGAAGGTAAATTTTTTAATTTATTAATTATTCAAATGTAACACGGGACGAGCCCAATACACTGTTTATGTCACGTTTGGTATCATGTGAAAATTGTATGTTTGAGGGCTGTGTGGTGTGGTCCTGACTTTCGTCTTCTACCAGGGTTTGGTATCAGACGGTGATAGCAGAAAATAATCAGAGTAATGTAATAAACATGGTAAAAATGGAGCCGGAAATCGGATGGACCATTCAGTAGCAGTTCGAACCGTTCTGTTTTGATCGAGGCAAGAGAGTTTGATTGATTGTTTTATTTTACCACCAGGGGAGTTTAGGGCCTTTAGGCCCTCTCATCCACCTCCCCTGGCTACATAATTCAAGGATTCCTCTTACAATCATTTCTCATATACATATACACATATTTACAATCAACATAAGCAATATTAGAAAATAAATAAACTCCTCCTTTTAACAGAACTGGACTATAACGTAATGTGACGTGACACAAGGGGGTAAACTGCTCAGCGAATAATTCCTCGAAAATAACTCAAATTTTGCCTAATTCTAACACGCATCCCTATCTTCTGTTTTTGTTTATCTATTATTGATTAGTAAGTGTTATGGACTTTCCTAGAAGAAGATGTATTACAATGTGGGATCCACAGTATGTGCCTCGTGTCCATGACAAGGTCGAAATAACATTGAAAACGAATCATCAAATGACTGAAAGTGGTGCGTGTTACAAGGAGCTGATCCGGTGTGCAGATATGTAACTATTGGACTGAGACGAAAGTCACTCTCAGGCCAACTTTAAAACCTCCCTAAACTCCACCGTGTTATGCGTGAGGCTAGGATTTCAAAACACACGTATTCTCGTAGACTAACAGAATTATGGCAAGGTCGAAATAACATTGAAAACGAATCATCAAATGACTGAAAGTGGTGCGTGTTACAAGGAGCTGATCCGGTGTGCAGATATGTAACTATTGGACTGAGACGAAAGTCACCCCTCAGGCCAACTTTAAAACCTCCCTAAACTCCACCGTGTTATGCGTGAGGCTAGGATTTCAAAACACACGTATTCTCGTAGACTAACAGAATTATACTAAAAGGCCTGCAACTCCCGTGGATATCGTGATTTCGGACAGGAGTAGAGTAATCAAAATCCTTCCTTCACTTAGACTGAACCAAAACATCTCCGACGTGCTGTAACTACAGCTTTCTTGGTAGCATAACCAACATAACGCTATTGTAAATGTAACAATCTTTCAGTCCACGTCCTGAGTCCAAAGAATGGGGACATCTACGTAGACAGTACAAAACAAGTGGAGTATGCTGGAAAAAAATTCGACGTTTATATAACTTTTACAGGTTATTCGGGTGTGCTGTGGGTGGACTCTGGTGTGTTATCCAATTTGAGGATGCTGTGCTAACTGAGGCAGGGCCGAAAAACCTCGAAATGTTTGGACGTTTTTCGGGTTTTCGGTCATAACTTTAAAACTAAGCGGTTTTTGACTAAAACGTTCATTTTCAAAGTTGTAGAACATCTAATTTGCTACAATTTTGTACATCTTAAGGTTTTCCACAAATCTAATATTAATCGAGATACAGATTAATAGATACAGATTCCCACCGAAACCCACATGATAATATTATGTCATAATATTACATAGAAAATATAGGTATATCTCGTATTATGACTATTCTTGGTTATCTGCGGTTTTTTAGGGAACCGCTGGGCCTACAGATACCGGTGTGGGTTCAAGTTGAAGTTAATTACATTCTTTCCATATGATATTTGACGTTGGATGCTCATTTTTAAGGAGAGATCTTTCACAATATAAGTGACGATATTTTAAGTTTTCACTTTTGGAAAATTAGGACTGTTTTTGAAGAGCTGCTATATCTTGAGAACTAATGCTTGTGTCTAATCTCAAATTGTAGCAAATTAGTCAAGTTTAAGAGAGTTTGTAGTGACCATACCCGTTAGACCCTTCCTTTAATGAAATATTGAAGAAAAACCGAAAAAAGTGCGAAAATTTAGTGGTTTTTTGGTTGTAACTCCTTGGAAGCTGCTTTTCTTGTTTTGTCTCAACTACATACGAAAAATTCATAATGGTCCGACCTTTTGCAAGCACCAACCCCTTTTTGTGTCTAATTTGACTGAACTCTGACTATAGCCTGAAACTCGCTGAAGAACTAATTTGAATTCCGATTTAACAGGTTGTAGTTATGATGATTGATAATTGGCAGAAATCATAGTCTTGGACGACTGATGGGCCGCTTCGGGTTGTTCATGTCACTGATTTTTATTTTTTTCTACGTCGAAGTATTTATAGTCTGACCGATCCCGCGTCTATTTTCGGAGTTTTTCGACCGCAAACCTGTCACTGTGTTTTTCACCTCCCGATAGACAAAAATGATTCCTCCGATCGTCTCCCTGTGCTCAATTGAACGAAGTGCAGCGCTCCCTAAAATGGCGAACAGACGATCTATAATTGACTCGGAACAACACCTCTAGAGAGTCTGCCAAACGGTTTATTAGGCCAAGAGAAAACATTTTGGCCGACGCCGCTCCTTACATCGTCACATTGTTTCAAATGTACTCCTCAAAGACTCGGGAAAAGTTCGATTCATTGATGCTTGCGTGCCATTTGCTTCGAGGGCAAAACGAAACTCGAAGACTTGATTTGAGATACTCCCACGGAAAATGGTCGCAACTGCTTTTGACTGATTGGGATAAGTACTTATTGTGTTTTCAAAATCGGGAGACGAGGGGCCCACCCAAAAAGCCCCACGACACGTAATACTGTCTTGTTCAAGTGTCATTATTGTCAGGTATACAACGCTGATATGGTGTGAGATTATCCAACAACATTTGCACCTATTCTAATAATTGTGAATTTTTGAAAATTCCAACTTGTAATGAATTGGCCTGGAATATCGGCTGCTATGGAAATAAAGTCACCCCAGACCCAAATTTCATTTTAGGGGTCAAATAGGTTAGGAAACAAGTAGGTAGCGTACATTGGAGGGAGGGACTGGTAAAACATGATATGAAATTGAAATTGAAAAAAATTTTATTGTACATAGGACTAGTCCCTCATAGTGTACATCAAATGACTTAAGATTAATGACGTTATAAAAATACAATAAAATATAGAAAAAAAAGAAGGAAGGACGGAAGTATATACAAATTAAAGTAGATAGGAAAAGAAAGGGATATGAGAAGAGATTTATGTCAAGGGAATGTAATTTATGTTTTAAAAAACCTGCGTACCGCAACCCTGAAACGCCCAAGCCAATGGGTAGAGCGAACCCCCATTGGAAGTTTATTCCAAAGTCTCGCCCCCGCAACCGCAAAAGAGTCGCTATAAGACTTGGTAGCGTGGGTAGGGATCCTCAGAGCACATGACTTAGGCGACAGCGCAGCCCAAAATTGAGTTCGGAGATAGGATGGAGCCATACCACGCAGTTCCGGTATGATATTATATCCTCCAGCCTTCGGATTGGAGGAACAATAATTTAAATGCTGATGTATGCTGAAGACTTGGTGGTCCTTGCCGACGATCCAGAGCAACTGCAGAGCAACATTAACGTTCTTTGTGATAATTGTGACCAGTGGGGAGTCGAAGCTAATTAGGAAAAGTCGAAGGCTATGGTGTTTCAGAGCAGGCAACTGAGAGATGGCACTATGACAGTGAGGTTCTGGTGATCGTTAATGAGTAAGTACCCTTATTTAGGAGTAACGCCCCGAGAATTATTTCCCAAAACATTTGACACTCAAGGCTAAAGCATCACAGGCAACAATCAATTGCATCTGAGGAAAGACATTCCCAAATCCAGATATCCCCTTTTCAGGAAAGATGGAAATTTTTAATGCAATCGTGAGAACCATATTGTACTATGCTGTACAGGTGTGGGGAAGCTTGAAAGTGAGGTTGTTATCGGATACTCCCGCATTTCCCATCCCACTTTTCCAGACTGTGGACTGGCTACACAGTACATTCACGTGTAGGTGTGGTTAAAAATTTGGGATTGTATCCGTGCTGTGGTAGCACGCCGTAAAGTAGGGGTGGGGAATATTAAACGTAACCGCTTCAAATAACCTAATACTGTCTAGTAACATAATACAACATAACCTATAACCATAAACTGTTTGAAAACTTGAGGGAAACCTTTTGAGGGCCTGTTTGTCGCCGTCCATTCGGGATTCCGTGATAATAGGTTGGCTAAGACTTTCGGTAATACCAGGTAATAGATTACGGAAAACGAATGCGTGAAAGGTTCCCGAATCGCTGGTAACCTAATACCACAACGGTCGCTGTTACTCGATAACCTATTACCAAGAAATAACCGTATTAGCCATGCCTATCGTCAAGGTGTCACAATAGCAACTAGTGGATGGAGCTTCAAAATGAGGACGGAGAATAGAAGAAAGTACTCCGACGAATTTGAACAGGGTCACTTCTCCAGAGTTGTACCGCTGGATACACTTGTTCACGCAACTCTGCTGTTTGATAATTGCTGGTTTCGGTGTGTGACGGACGTGAAGAGAATTTAGTTTCGGATACACGTCCACTTGAACTGATTTAAGGGCTTGAAAAAATGAGAATATAATACATTATTCTATAGGATATTATCCCCCCAAAAAACACTCCGTGTAAAAATCACCCCGCCTCGCAAATATCATTCTTCAGAGGCCGGAAAAAGTTATGATATCCACTTTCCCCGCCCGCCCTTTTCCTCATTAAGGAGCTAAGTATAATGAAAAGCTTAACCACTTCACAAGCACCGTACCCCTTTCGAAATCTCCCCTTGGCGCTATTGCGAGACGTTTTTATTACTTCCACAAGCAACTAATACTTGTATAAAACGTTAACCACCATCAAGTATTAGTTGCTTGTGGAAGTAATCAAAACGTCTCGCAATAGCGCCAAGGGGAGATTTCGAAAGGGGTACGGTGCTTGTGAAGTGGTTAAGCTTTTCATTATACTTAGCTCCTTAATGAGGAAAAGGGCGGGCGGGGAAAGTGGATATCATAACTTTTTCCGGCCTCTGAAGAATGATATTTGCGAGGCGGGGTGATTTTTACACGGAGTGTTTTTTGGGGGGATATCACATCTTTTTGTTGTTGAAGTGGGTCATTTTATAAAGAAGGTCTATGCAAAATTTCAAGTCGATTGGTCCGGTTACCCAGGCTGTTGACTCGTCAAAGTTGCCAAAATTAGCCTAAATTTCAGTTTTTTGTTTCTAAAAGTTTTTGGGTTGAGATAATGGGTTAAACCTTTCAAAAGGCACTGTCTGATGTTGAAACGAAGCTCTGTGCAAAATTTCAAGTCAATCCGTGAAGGTGGAAATGCCTAACTGATTAAGGAGAAGAAGAACAGGTAAGGGTGAAAAACCGGGTTTTTGAAGTTATATAACTCGGCTCCCTTTAAAGATATCGACTTGAATCTTTCAAAAGGCACTTGCTACACTTGAAACGAAGCTCCGTGCAAAATTTCAAGTCAATCGGCGAAGGTGGAGAGGCTGTAGCCTTGACCGACTGAAAAAAGTAGAAAAACATGGTAATTGGTTTTTGAAGTTATATAACTCGGCTCCCTTTAGACCTAGCGACTTGAAACTTTCAGGGCTTTCTATTATCCACACCAAAAAGATCCATACCAAATTTCAAGTTGATCGGTCTACTAGGAGCCGAGATATGGCCATAATTACCCTAAATTTCAGTTTTTTTGTCCCTAATTTTTTTTGGGTTGAGATAATTGCTTATTTCGTTCAAATGGCACTGAGCCATGCTATAAAGAAGATAAGTAAAAAAATTCAAGTCGATTGGTCCTTTTACCCAGGCTGTAGACTCGTCAAAGTGGACAGAATTTTCCTAAGGTTTCTGTTCTTTTGTTTCTAAAACTTTTTTGGGTTGAGATAATGGGTTATATCTTATATAAGGCTCTGTCTCAAGGTTAAATGAAGCTCTGTGCAAAATTTCAAGTCAATCGGTTAACGTGGAGAGGCTCCAGCATTGCCTGTCTGAACAAGGAGAAGAAGGAGAAGAACAATCTAAGGCCGAAAAATCGGGTTTTTGAAGGTATGTAGCTCGGCTCCATTTAGACCTATCGATTTGAAACTTTCAGGGCTTTCTAATATCCACTCCAAGAAGACCCACACCAAATTTCAAGTTGATCGGTCAAATAGGAGCCGAGATATGGATACCTCGAAAACGCGTTTCGTGACGTCCGGTAAACATACACTCGGCACCGTTCGTTTTCTCAACTTCTTTGCTTGGCGGGGCGGAACGCTACCGCGTTCCTAGATCCGGATGCGGTGTATAAAAGTCCTCGTTGAAGGAGGCATGGAACGACTCGCTAACGTTGGTGGTGAGCGATTCGTCAGCCGTCCTCGCAGAAAAACCTAATTTTCCTATACGCCGACTTATATAGTCTTCCTGGACAGTTAGACACGAGTCGTTCCACGTCTCCTTCAACGAGGACTATTATACACCGCATACGGATATATTCACATTTTTTTAAACCCTCAAATCAGTTCAAGTGGACGTGTATCCGAAACTAAATTCTCTTCACGTCCTTCACACACTGAGACCTGCAATTATCAAACAGCAGAGTTGCGTCAACAAGTGTATCCAGCGGCCATAGCGGCACATCATAGAAAGAGGGACTGAGGGCGTTGGGAGAAATGTAACCTGCACTAACGTGAGGACGTGTTTCTTTTCCTCTGTCAATGCCCTGAGGTTCGGCGAGGCGATCCAGAACTTGAACGGTCCTGATTGGACGAGACTGGAAATCTTGTGTGGATCTGCTTGGTGCTAAATGCCCAATTCGTAGACAGGGAATTTAATTGTTAACTTTTTATTTTTTCGAGATTGTAGTATCATTCTTTTTTTTAAGCAATTTTCTTTATTTTATACATTTATTTCTTACTCCACTTACATTGTTGTTTACTAATGAATGGCACCTTCTTCCGGCAGTTGGAGTCCAATACTATATCATTTTTCTTCTTCTTCTCCCATGTCATATGATTTGACGACCCGTATTTACCTTTGTTTCTTGATAATAACCACATACTCGTAGAAACTAAATCCGTGATTGTATTTTGTTGATTTTAGGGTCTCGAGTACTACAACCCATTGAAGAAAAACCACATATTCCTGCGATCCTGCTTCGAAGAATTGAAACCCCGCGGGGGCATCTCCTAACCACCAAATGCATCCATGTAAATTCTAACGTTTCTTCGTATGTCTCAATCATTTTTTGTATTGAGGTTCTATTCGTATCGTAAACCAATTAAAATTCGTTGTGTATATAACATTTAGCTTTTTTTTTTTTTATTGTACAATCCACTCCTCCTCTTTATTAACCAACCCATAGGCAACCAAAAGTATTAAGGACACAACTTATGAGTTAAGGCAGTGCTTCCCAAACTTCTTAACTAGCGGACCCCTTTCACGGAAAGATTTCAAGTGCGGACCCCTGTCATTCAAGTTGGTGTTAGATCAGGTACTTACCTGAATATGGATAGGGGGAAAAAATCAATTTCATCAATTAGCCAACTGTTCCAAATATTAGTTGGCGGAGAAAGGGATAACATCATGAAAATAAGCATTAGGTAAAACGTACCTACTCAACTTTATTTACGTACTTTTTATTTACAAAATGTGCAAAGTAAGAAACAAAAAATTGAATTGAGCAAAATGGTAACGTTGAGTCAGATGAACTAATGGGAAGAGTGTGGTTGTTTCAGCTGGCACAATTTTGAAAAGTCGGGTTCAATTTTGCATAGCTGGAGGCGGATGTCAGGTTCAGCATCAAGGCAGCTTCGGTATTTGGATTTGGTAGCAGCATAGATAGAAAACCCGGATTCGCACAAGTAGGTTGATTGTTTGTACAGCTGTTATTCAGAATTCTTTGTTTCTTTGAACTCTCCCAGTCAATAGAACCAACGAAAACAATTCTCGGAAGTCCAACAGCGCAGGACTACCGAGATTATGCTGTAGGTATAATTTGCTTCAAAATTTACATTTGCTGCGGACCCCCCACTTAGGGTTGGCGGACCACAGTTTGGGAAGGCCTGAGTTAAGGGGTTGCGGAGATTATTTTTAATGTTAATTGTATTGGCGAGTTCATAATCACAGCTCGAGTTTTGGTTGTACCCCTATGAATGGGTCTTGGGTCGTGACATCCTGTGTGGGTTAGATTAATCCCCCCCCCCCCCCAACCACTCCGTTGTAAAAACTGGCCCGTCAAAAAACCTCCGCAGCCGCAAAAAGGAATGATATCCATTTTGCCCGCCAGCCACGTATATAGGATGCTCGGTGCTTCGCACCTCGCTGTTGAGTGTGCATATAGAATCCAGATCCTCCTACCCCTAATCACCACCACCAATGTTTTCCTGTTCCCTGTCTTCTTCCCACAACCCCCTTTTCACACTCCTCTGTTGCACCTGCAAGGAGCTTTTCGCTTCTTTCAATGCTGTTGGCGGGAGCTTTTTGCTAGGTTTCTGAGAATTTGATGATACAGGTAGTAGTGGTGGTGATGAGTACTTAGTGGTGGTACAACAGTAAATAGAATAATTCTTAGACGCCTTGCTTTTGCGATGTCAGCGAGCCTGAAAAAGGCTCATTACTTTACTGTTGTACCACCACTAAGTACTCATCACCACCACTACTACCTGTATCATCAAATTCTCAGAAGCCTAGCAAAAAGCTAAACGTACGACTGGTGGTCACGAGTAATCAGTGGTGGTACAACTACAGTGAAGTAATGCTTCAATTCATAGTCCTGGAGCCGAGGCCGAAAATGGGTGTTCATTTTAGGAGAAGGTTTGATATAAAATTATGAAAATCTAGTCAATTCTGAGTAAGAAAATCCAAGTCTGCCATTTCAAAGCGGTTGCTTTCAAAAATGGCAGCTATTTAAAAAGTGACGAAAACGCACAAACATGACCTGTCTTTAGGATGGATGGAACTTTTATAGATGATAGATTATGTCCAAACATAGATGTTTTCACCAGTCTGCCACTTTCAACCGGTTGAAAATGCGTGGCAGACTCAATTTCAAAAATTGCATTTTTCGGGTGTAAAATTTACCGTATTTGGGACGCCTCAAATTTTCACACATGATTATATATGCCCAAATAAGGAGTTTGAGACTTGTCTGCCAATCTAAAGCAGTTGAAAAGTAATGGCAGACTTGAATTGAAATATTGCCAAATTTGGTGATAAATTTCATCAGTTTTAGGAAGATTCAAATTTCAATACGTTAAAGTACCTGTGGTATGAGAGCAATAGACCATGGTCTGCCTTGCCTAGCCAGTTGCTTTCTACCGACAGACTGAAATGCAAAAATTGCCAAATTACTGATCAAAATTTTGTGATTTTAGGATGCTTCAAATTTCGGCTCAACATTGTTCTCCTGCAATAAGACTGAAAAAGAGTAGTCTGCCTTCAGTAACCCGTTGTTTAAGTTAGGCAGACTGAAATTGAAAAATTGCAATTTTCAAGGTCAAAATGAATGTATTTTGGGAAAGTTGTAATTTTGGCATGTGATACTAGCATGTTAGTGTAAACTTTTTGACGCAGTCTGCCATCAATATTCCGCTGCCTTCTGGCGGCAGACTGAACTCAAACGTGGGAAAACAGAAATAATTTCAATTATTGACCATTTTTATGGTAAAAATGCATCTTCTTTAGGACGATTCAAATTTTGGCACATGATACTACATTGTAAGAAGAAACTTTGTGACATGGTCTGCCATCAATATCCAACTGATTTTTTCGGCAGACCAACAATATTAGGTATCTTACTTACTTACTTACTTAATAATACAAATTAAATTTTGATGCTGAGCTATTGACTTGAAATTTTAAAAATAGTCAGAACTGGATCACAATGCAATATTCACTCGGTTTTTTGTCTGTAAAATTGTTTAAATAATACCTATTTGTTTAAACAAATGAAATTTTGATGATGAGCTAGATACTTGAAATTTTAAATATAGGTCAGAAATGGATGACATTTCAATATTCACTCGGTTTGTATGACATGGTATGAGTATGGTATGGTATATTATTGTATGTATGATTTGGTATAGTACAGTATGGTATGATAGGAAAGAAATTCGTATGGTATGGTATGAGTACGGTGAGAATATGGTATGGTGCCGATTTGCAACACAGTCTGGTATAGACAGAAGGGAGTTTTTTTTTCTATGGCCATAGATTTAGGCAAGTTTAGTTATTTTCCATTGTACATTGGTAACATCAACCGAATCCAGAAATAACATTATTTTGTTTACTTTTCCAACAATTTTGATTATTTATTTATCGCCACATTGCATCCGACATTTGGACATTTCACCGCTGAACACGACGGCGAAGTCAGAATTGCAATCTCGCATTACGTCCTAAAATGGACGAAGCGATTAGGAAGAAGTTGAACGAAACGAAACCTATCCATATAAACTTCACGAATCTGAAGACATACGTAATCCCATTAAAATTTAATAAGTTAATATTAACTCACAAACAGTACCTTAAGCGGACGAGGCGAAATACATTGGCATGACTCTCGACTGCAAGCTGAGGTGGAAAGCCCATGTAAAGAAAAAGAAATAAAAAACATACCGTTCTATATGAATTTTTCGAGATATGAGATTTTCAAATTTTCAAAATTCGTTTTGAACCCCTTCCCCTTGACCTAGGGTTATGAAAAGTTTCGAGGACCATTGTGGGGTTGGTCGAAACCCATAAAAAAAATGTCGTAATTTTAACTCAACGCTAACTGGGCAAAGTGCCGCGGACGGCGTACGGCGGACGGACGGATTTTTTTTTATTCGATCTTGAAACGTAAACCAACAAATTTTGAGGGGGGGTTAAAATTTTTTTTTCTTTGGGCGATTCCAATGGTTCATTATCGAAGATAATAAACCAAAATGAAGTACGAGGTACGCGGTGTGGGTGTGACAGGGGGCGCAGAGACATAAGAGGTCTCGTCGTATGACGCACTAGTTGGCTCCTGCCAGCCGTATTACGTCATACGCTCGTGCGTCATAGGCTCTGACGTACTTGTTGGCCTCCTGCTAGCCGTCTTACGTCATACGCTCGTGCGTCATAGGCTATGACGCACTTGTTGGTCTCCTGCCAGCCGTCTTACGTCATACGCTCGTGCGTCATAGGCTCTGACGTACTTGTTGGCCACCTGCCACCCGTCTTACGTCATACGCTTGTGCGTCATTGGCTCTGACGCACTAGTTATCCTGCCAGCCGTCTTACGTCATACGTTCGTGCGTCATAGGCTCTGACGTACTTGTTGGCCTCCTGCTAGCCGTCTTACGTCATACGCTCGTGCGTCATAGGCTATGACGCACTTGTTGGTCTCCTGCCAGCCGTCTTACGTCATACGCTCGTGCGTCATAGGCTCTGACGTACTTGTTGGCCACCTGCCAGCCGTCTTACGTCATACGCTTGTGCGTCATTGGCTCTGACGCACTAGTTATCCTGCCAGCCGTCTTACGTCATACGCTCGTGCGTCATAGGATCTGACGTAATTTCCCGCCGGTCGCTTGTGTTCTGACGTGATCTGAGGGAAAGGATGAATCAAGGGAACAAATTTTTCCCGTTTCAGTTTATGTGCCAAAGCAAAGACATGAAAATGTCAAAAAAATGTGTAAATAGGTACCTAAGCCCAACTGTAATGTCAATTTTCTGACAATGAGTGTTCGACTATAGTTGTTATACCTTTTGGTTTATTATCTTCGATAATGAACCATTGGAATCGCCCAAAGAAAAAAATTTTTTAACCCCCCCTCAAAATTTGTTGGTTTACGTTTCGAGATACGTAGATTCAGAAAATCGAATAAAAAAAAATCCGTCCGTCCGCCGTACGCCGTCCGCCGTACGCCGTCCGCCGTCCGCGCCACTTTGCCCAGTTAACGTTGAGCTAAAATTACGAAATTTGGTTTCTGGGTTTGGACCAGCCCCACAATGATCCTCGAAACTTTTCATAACCCTAGGTCAAGGGGAAGGGGTTCAAAACGAATTTTGAAATTTTGAAAATTCCATATCTCGAAAAATTCCCATCAAACGGTATGTTTTTTATTTAATATTTAGATAGAGTTTATTACTAAGAATTTTTTAAGACCATCAGCAGCTTTATACGACCAGCCGTTCTTTCACAATGACGGCTCAAAGATTGTGCCTCACAACACGATCTTGAATCAAACTGTTGAAATACAGGTCCATTTTTATACTAACAAGCTCTTTGGAACATCATATGGCTTAAGTGATGTCGAGTTTATTGTTCTGAGGTGCGTTTCGTGCTACGGAAATGAAGGTAATTTCGAATGTTTGTTGGTAGGTACTTCTTATAGAAAAATTATTACCGACGTAGTATTAAAAACCTCACAATTATATCGTATTAATTAATCATAATTAATAATAATTATTATTAATAATAAATACGAATTATTAATACCTAACAATAAATTATGATAATTTTCACTAGGTACTTGATAAAATTGTTAATAATGAGTGATAATTGATAATAATAATTAATCTAACATTTAGGATCTAGACATTTAGACCTAGTGATCTAGACAGAAGGGGGATCTGTACAAAGAAGATAATGAACCGTTGTGTCAAGAATTTGCAGAGTTTTTACTTAAGTACTTATTGAAATTTGAGACTGATAATGAGCTGTTTGCAAATAAAAAGTCTGATAACTTCATTAGGTACATCTTATTAATCTATTTTCAAGTTCCGATTCACAGTTGAATGTGTTTTATTTAGATGTCGTAAAATTCGAAAACGATGGAATGACGAAATTTGTCGACTACTGACTCAAGTGATACTGTCGACTTCTAACACATGTAGGTCGACTACTAGTGCAAAACCATGTCGACTACTGAAGAAAATGTTGGTCACTGGTATCGACTACTACCTAGAGCATTGGGATTTTTTACAAAACTTGTTTTTCCCTTTTCAAACCATGTTGAATAATATTTCCCGCTGCCAGGTCTTTTAGGAAAGGATCTTGGGTACACAATGAACAGGTTTGCAATGAGAAAAAAACCGAGTGAATATTGAAATGTCATCCATTTCTGACCTATATTTAAAATTTCAAGTATGTAGCTCATCATCAAAATTTCATTTGTTTAAACAAATAGGTATTATTTAAACAATTTTACAGACAAAAAACCGAGTGAATATTGCATTGTGATCCAGTTCTGACCTAAGTATTTTTAAAATTTCAAGTCAATAGCTCAGCATCAAAATTTAATTTGTATTATTACAAAATGGTATTATTTAAACAATTTTACAGATGAGAAACCGAGTGAATATTGCAATGTGGTCTATCCCCGACTGACGGTTAAAATTTCTAGACTGTAGTTTACCTGGAAGATGAAAAAAAGGCAGTTTTATTCTGGGCGGCTACCCGGGACCCACCTAACGGCCGTTTTCGACGCGAAGTTTAGTGTTTTCCCATTCTGTTTTCTGCTTCTCCCTTGTTTCATTTATAAATTAAAGATATTTTCTACAGTCGGACATGAAGGAAAATGGATGTAGAAAAAATTACTTGCAGCTAATAAAGGTGTTGAGGGATGGCAAATTGTAACATATTATGTAAGTAAGATACCTAATATTGTTGGTCTGCCGAAAAAATCAGTTGGATATTGATGGCAGACCATGTCACAAAGTTTCTTCTTACAATGTAGTATCATGTGCCAAAATTTGAATCGTCCTAAAGAAGATGCATTTTTACCATAAAAATGGTCAATAATTGAAATTATTTCTGTTTTCCCACGTTTGAGTTCAGTCTGCCGCCAGAAGGCAGCGGAATATTGATGGCAGACTGCGTCAAAAAGTTTACACTAACATGCTAGTATCACATGCCAAAATTACAACTTTCCCAAAATACATTCATTTTGACCTTGAAAATTGCAATTTTTCAATTTCAGTCTGCCTAACTTAAACAACGGGTTACTGAAGGCAGACTACTCTTTTTCAGTCTTATTGCAGGAGAACAATGTTGAGCCGAAATTTGAAGCATCCTAAAATCACAAAATTTTGATCAGTAATTTGGCAATTTTTGCATTTCAGTCTGTCGGTAGAAAGCAACTGGCTAGGCAAGGCAGACCATGGTCTATTGCTCTCATACCACAGGTACTTTAACGTATTGAAATTTGAATCTTCCTAAAACTGATGAAATTTATCACCAAATTTGGCAATATTTCAATTCAAGTCTGCCATTACTTTTCAACTGCTTTAGATTGGCAGACAAGTCTCAAACTCCTTATTTGGGCATATATAATCATGTGTTAAAATTTGAGGCGTCCCAAATACTGTAAATTTTACACCCGAAAAATGCAATTTTTGAAATTGAGTCTGCCACGCATTTTCAACCGGTTGAAAGTGGCAGACTGGTGAAAACATCTATGTTTGGACATAATCTATCATCTATAAAAGTTCCATCCATCCTAAAGACAGGTCATGTTTGTGCGTTTTCGTCACTTTTTAAATAGCTGCCATTTTTGAAAGCAACCGCTTTGAAATGGCAGACTTGGATTTTCTTACTCAGAATTGACTAGATTTTCATAATTTTATATCAAACCTTCTCCTAAAATGAACACCCATTTTCGGCCTCGGCTCCAGGACTATCAGGCTTGTTCATCTGGCAAAAAGCTCCCGCCAACAGCATTGAAAGAAGCGAAAAGCTCCCTGTAGGTGCAACAGAGGAGGGTGAAAGTGGGTTGTGGGTAGAAGACAGGGAACAGGAAAACATTGGTGGTGGTGGTGGTTAGGGGTAGGAGGATCGGGTTTCTATAACTCGAGAAACGTTGGAAAAACTGACATAGTGTGTTACACTCATTCGAAAGCCCATTAAATTTCCTATCGATCCTACGACAATTTTTCTGACCACCGTTCAACTTCGATGGTTTCGGAAATTAGTGGATGTGGAATTTATTCACGTATTTTTGGCTGTGGATTAGCCAAATCGATTGAGATTTAGTTCACAATCATTGTCCATATACTAGACATCCCAATGGACATTTTAGGACCAACCGCACCAATTTCAATTAATTTTCAAGTAAGTTAAGTTATCGTTGAAAATATAAAAACCACCATAACTCCTTTGTTTTTCTTCTTTATTTCAAATTGAAGAGTTTAGTAAGCATAATAAAACTAAAAAAGAAAATCTGAAATAGCTCCAATTTTGAAGAAGTTATGACCATTTGAAATGCCTGCAAATTACTCTTTCCCCCTAATTGGGGGGAAATGGGGGAGGGGGACCAAATGTACAAAAGGATGGAAACAAACATGCGTGCAAAATTTCAGCTCGATCGTTTTTTCTGCTGGGCTGTTGCCCCGTCAATGAACAACGAGAACGAGAAGAACACGAAAAACGCACGGGTCATCCAGATTGTTAACACACATTGACCATACGTGCATCGCCGACCGTCTCGCTCCGTAGATGATTTTTCCTCACACGATCCCCAACTAAACATACTGTCAAAGGGGGTAGTGGGTGAGAACCGAAAGAATGCCAAGGGGAACGACCGAAATAGCTTTGAATAATTCTCGAGTGAGTGTTGTGTTACTTCGCCGCCCAGAAAATGCCTCGAGAACCCACCGGGCGGACTTTCCTCGCAAAACCGTTCACATCGCATGAATGCAACTGTACAACTCGAGAGTTTAATATTCCTGAAAGATGTCAAAACTCGGTTGAGTCGAAGAAGGTCTGAATCGAACATTTAGTTCGTGTTATGTACAAATTAGATTTTTCTCAAAACTCCATAGTTTTCTACTTGAGAATACGAGTATTAATCGCTTGTCGACGGTGCAAAGGGCCTGTAGACAGAGATGGGCGTATTAAAATTCATAAATATGAATACGAATAAAGCCATAATCACATCTTTTTATGAATTTGCCCAGAAATTCACATTGCTCTGTAATTTTACTAAAACTCCCTGAATATTTTGTGAATGTCACTCAAATTTTACTATAAAGTTTACTAAAATTCAAGTTTTTCCACATAAATTCAACAAAAATTCACATTTTGTTTGTGAATTTTCCCACAATTCACCTCTTTTTTGTGAATTTTCTCACAATTCACATCTTTTTTGTGAATTTTATAAATAAGTTTGCCATTTATGGATGAATTTTACTACCTAACATTTCTCCTTTTTACCGTAAAGCCTTTGGCAAGATGAAAACTTGTGTAGTTCATTCAAGAGGTAGATGAGTGGATGGAATACGATGGTTCAAACACACCTAGGATAATCTGCATCGGATTTAGGGTGGAATTCATAGTCCTCCCTCAAGGGCGAGGATACCCTCGCCCTCAGGGTGGCTTCATCTCGAGGGCTAGCATCCGTATTCACAGTCAAATCGTCATGGGCTTGAGGGTACCCTCAGCTCACCATTCCCTCAAAGCTACCCTCAAGGCGAAATTGGCAACCCTGGGCTGAAAACACGCCGAATTGCTCACCGATATCTGTCATTGCCCAGGCAGGACCAAATAATCCGAAGAAAGGAAATGAAAATGATGTTTTTCACTTGTTTTTGTCATTGCATTTCATTGCATTTTGGGTTAATTGCGTCCACTGATGTAGCATTCAGATTTCATTTTAGTTCGTTCGTTTAAATAGTTACCTAGTTAGTTCGTTTGATAGTTAGTATACGAGTAGTTTAATAGTGTTCTTTCATTATAGTGGTTTAGCTAGGTAGTTAGTTTTCGATTTAAGGTTCATTCGTAACCATGAATAAAAGAGTATTGTTTTCTGAGAATGAGGAGGAGCAATTAAACCTCAGTCTGTATTGATCGTAAAGCTCTGATCCAGTTTTGAAGATGAGCAGTTTTATGTGGTGTGAATTGCAAAATGTAATTAGGACAAAATGGACGTTTAATGAAGAAATATCAGGAAAATTCCAATTCATTCAGGCGACCAAGTTAATGTTACAGGTGGTGAGACAGTTGGAAGCACCGATCTTAGAAATAACCAAAGCCAGCCAATTTCGTATGCGAGGCATTCGTTCTGTAGACCTCTGTAACCTAATTGTTTTAGAACAGATGTTCAAATGTGAAACACCGAACAAACATGAAATCAAATGTTATTGAACCAAAGTCTTGCTTCAAACAATCACTACCTACCTGGGTTTTATCTTTGGGAATAAGGAAGTTCTACAGCCTGGACTGCAATCCTTACCAGATCATTATAACGTACTTCTCAACTCAACGTAATGAACTCCAGCATCAACTCCCATGGACAGAGGCAGATCCACACTTTGATTTGTGTGGGAGGGAGTCATAAGGTTAGTAAGGTTAATTATTAATAACCTTAATTAACCTAGCCTAACCATATTTCTACTTAACTCCTAACTTGTTCATGGCCTTGTCAATGTCTTTTAAACAATTTTGATTTTTTCATAGAACGCCTTTTTGCACGCCAAAGACGTCCCTGTTCAAACTCAGCCTTAGTAAGGACCTACTGAGCAACCCCCCGAATTGAAGGTGACACTACCACTTGGTATTACAATCGAGATATCCTGCCGAAAAGATTGTACTACTTAACGTTGCTTTTCTACAGGTAAGGACTGACTCCGACCTCTACTATGGAATTTCTGTAGTTGTCCATGGTCGATCCTTTCGAGATACCTATCTCACATTACAGCTTTCCAATCATCCAATGTATAATTGGGCTGACGTCTACTTAGATCGTCTTTATTGATGTGGCATATGAAATGTCAGGTCTAGTTCCGTTCCGTAAATACAATAATGAACCAATCGCCTCTCTATACGGAATAGAGTTCAAATCAACATCATGTTTAGTGGTACTGTTCACCAAACGATTCTCCGGTATCATTGGAGTGGCTACAATTTTATCACTGTCAGGATCAAATTTCTTTATGATTGAATCGACATGGGCCATCTGGTGCGATCTGTTTGTGCGGTCCCTTTCGATTTACATTCCTAGAAAATCCATGATAGAAAATTCTGTATCTAGTGTATTCCTGATGTGCGGCAGTTTCCTCGTGCTGTTTGAGGTGACTAGGATGTCATCGAAATACAAAAGAAGTACCTAAAGCCTTTTCTCAATATTAACAAACACGGTTGGAAATCGTACGGTTTAAAATCTAGTTGTTCAACAGCTTCCAAAAATCTGACAAACTACCGTTTTGGAGATACTTTTAACCCATAAAAAGCTTTATGAACTTCACTAACAAAATTTTCTTCCTCGCCGTAAACCGGGGTCAATAGGGACGCAGGGATTGACAGGGACAGACGTCCAGAGGAAAGTTATTTTTGAATATGGAGGGCGAACCGGAGGAGCCACAACAACCAAAAACAAAAACAAACGGACCTGGAGAACCAGTACAACAACATCAGTGATAAGGCAATCTCTTCTCGATGTATGGCAAGATCAGAGACAATGATAAGTTTTATCACTCAAATCAGCTGTTTCGCCAAAGTTGTCCTACTTTTGTGTATACAACAGGTGTCTCGTCGAGCTTGTGAGTTTTCGTAGTTTTCCTTTATTCACTAGTTGATTTTGGAGTAGAATGCTTTAGAAATTTCTCTCTATCTATCACCGTTCATATTCTATGACGTTTTTCCTGATAAAAGGCAAATGCTGTTGGTGGGGTCAATATGGCCATGTCGAAATTCAACCGTAAATCAGTTTAGACAGGCAGTTATGCATTACAAACGTGATTTTAGCGCGAGTTTTCATCGTTCTGTGCCCATGTGTAGGTGAGTAGTCAGGATTCCTCAGGTGCAAAATGGTGCAAAAGGCAAAAGACGAGGCAGCGTTCGAGATGAGAGACGTGATAGTCGGGGTCGTAGCTCCCCCTGTACAGTTTCGCAGAGGGATGTTGGACCAGACTTTGAAGGTTGGATCATTCGAATAAAAATTTAGTTTAAATTGAAACTAAAAACTAATTTAGTGTTTAGTTCGACTTTCGAAAATAATTTTTGGAACTTAGTTTCGAAGTTGCGAGTAAAAACTAAAGTAGTTTCTTCTTTTATTCGTAGTTTCGGAACTAAATATGAAACTAATTTTTTTTCCTCGCGTATTTAATTTGAATTGATCCTAAGCACGAGTCGTATAAATCGAAAATACGAAATCCGCGCACAACGAGAAGTACCTATGTCAAAATGTCACCTTTACATAGCAGGACAAGCCAGAAGCTAGATTTGCTCATGAACTAAGATATCACGATAATATCGTTATTATTATCATATCTAAGATATCATCAGCGAAGCTTTGAAGGGGATGTGTTCGGAAGTAAAATTAATAATCTCATGACTGAATCGTAAAATTAATAATCTCATGACTGAAAACTTTGATTCTAACAGGACCAATCCTCACAAAAATGGAATTAAGTAAAATAAAACAAATGGACACCAATGGTTGACGAGGGCGGATGACCTGTTTTGAGTTTATAAAACATCTGTTCATTAGGTATGTCGTTTTCCATTGTCTCAGGACTCTCCTGTTCTGTATTCAATTTTTTGAACAGTTTAGTCAATACAATAAAATATTAATTTTTTCCTCCAGACGTAATGAATGACTCATCACCCTCAATTCTTCGATACGTTTCTGAAAACGTTTTTTGTATTTTTGTTTAAAAAAGAATATAATCACCTTAGACTACGAATGGATAGGGACATTCTATGATTTTAGCCACTGTCCCTATTGACCCCAACCATGAGGGCGAATGGGGACACGTTAAAGCAAAAAAAAAAGAAGAAAAAAAACTAAAGCACAAATTTAAAAAACTGCCTACAGGAATTGATAGCTGTGATGTTAAAATCCCATTAAAAAAAGCACGTTTCTAACTCAATTTTGTAGGGGAGCTATATTTCAAAAACCGTTAAAACCGTCCCGATTTGGCCCCGGTGTACGGTAAGTACCTCAAAACTGCCGAGTTCTACCGAACGCAGAATGTATGATGCACTCAGACCTGGCAACTTCCCAAAGCGCTAGAAACCTCTCTATTTTCTAATCCACTTTGTTTACACTCCACGTTTAATTGGGAGGAAAACCCCATTGATAACGAAATTCAGAAACATGTACTTATGACCACGCAGGCAAGAAATGAAGGCTGCCACAATCCCCTCTTTATTGTAACGACCCATGTAATAAACCCCCCGCTTAATTGTTATGACATTTAATTAGTTATAAATTTTTTGCTACGACTATAACAACTATCGATCTCATTTTTCTCCCATGCACTGTTTTCCCATCCAGCACGTTTTTCGGAAATGCAGTTAACGTACAAGTATTTTCAAAAATTTAATGTTTTTTAAATTGTCAATGTTTGAACTGCAATTGTGGTCCTTAGGAGTTCGTTTTTGATTACGAATGTGCAATAGGCGTATGTAGAGAATAACGCTGAATCCGAAAATGTTGTCAAAAGTAAAAAAAAGTTGTTTTAAAGTGAAAAACATAGGTTTTTATGGCAAAAACGTGGTTTCCGGAAAAAAAACCTTGAAAAAATCATATCTTGGGAACGGATTGAGATAGAAAGGTGCGGTTAGCGGCGTTGTACTCCATTTTCAGTTTAATTTTACCCATTTTTTTCTTTTTCACGAAGTGCCGAACACCCTGTATATAATACTGGCCTACATTGCTGTTGTTAATGCTGGAATAATGTTTTGCAAATCTGCGAGTTGGAACATGCAAGAAAAGGGTAAACAATCAGGGAAAATCATTGGAAATGAATATAAAAAATCCAAGATAGTAACGTAACCACTCAAAACGTATTCTCAATTTATCCAACAATTTTTCTCAAATTATCCAGAATTTTTTCATGTCGCTAGGTACTTGTTGATCGAGAAGGTGGGTAGACTTTCCTAGAAACCGTAGTCATAAGCCGCTTCTCTGAAAAAGTAATTTAACGACATTTTCAGCAATATTTGGGGCCCAAACGCGTTTTCCCAACAATGAAGATTTTTGACTTGTCACACTACTATTCTTGAGGTGCGGTATGGTTGTTGATGATTTATACAAGGATTTAATGCTTTTGTTTCATCCAACAGAACGTAATTTGCAGACGGCTTTGTTTTCGGACCGAACAAGGCTCCTCCGCTCTATATATGGACCTGGAGGGAGGGATAACTTCTGAAGAGCGTTTCCCATTTTTAATAATAGACAGAAGAAAACCCGTCCCCCACTCCTCGCCCTGGTGGGGAGCTCCTATTGAGTGGGGGGACGAACAAAACCGTAAAGGGAGTCCGTACCCCTGTCCAGTTGGGCCTGAGGATTCGAACAACTCAACAACATGGTAAGTCCAACAAGTGTGAAGTCTTTGTGAAGAGGCCAATACCACCGATAATTGCCTTTAGAATCAAAGTGGACGTCGAAGTGGTGAATTACTAGTGATTGTGGAGTGCATGGAGGCGATTTGGATATCACGCGCAAAAATGAAGTGAGAGATAATTTTTCAATTTTTTCTCGCCATCACTAGTAATTCAACATTTTCTCTTTGCCATTTCAATTAGTGCATTCATCTTGATATCCACACCTTGTTTGAAACACATAACCCCCCCCCCTCCTCCTCCTCCTCCTCAACAGTAATTTATCCTTACAATTCCAAAACACCTGAGATTGCATTCAACATCTTTGAATAATTCAAAGATTATTATTGGCTAATGTTATTGAATAATGATTATTGGCTAAAGTAATTTAATCCCTAACATACCTAATCGAGTGTTTGATTCAAAATTGCCTCATTTATTGAAAAAAAAGAATAAAAATAAAAATAAATTAATAACTGCTCACGAATTTTTATCTTCAAGATACTCAAGATCTTTAAGATATCTGAATTCGCTGATAAATTAGAATAAAATAACTTCACTATTGCTGATGATCGAGAAGCTTAGCCGTAAATGAAACGAAATATTAAATATTAACGGCGTTCATGGATTAGGTATTGTGTTTAATAAAATTTTTATTAAACACAATACCTAATCCATGAACGCTGTTGATTATCTTTATATACCTACTCGAATACTGTATATAAACTTGTAAATTCGAGATTGAAAGTTTTCAAGAAAACCCTCTAGTTGAGGGTTTACAGCTCAAAACATTTCTACACTTTTTCAACAATTTTATCGTAGACAATTATTTTGCTTTGATTGCTTGCAAATATTTTATAGCGAAATTCAGTATTTTGGCGAATTCAATCATAACCTAACCATAATCATAACTTGTCCGATCTCACTTTATGAATCAGCCATTTCAATTGAACTGAAACACTTCAAAGAAACTTGAAACTAAAACAAAAGAAAGCAGACAAAAATAGAACGGACTTTCGCCTCGAAGTACCAAAATTTTCGATCATAGAAACTATTAAATTAACTTAATAATTGAACTGTAATTTCTAGACGATTCATTTCCTCTTTTCAAACCCAGAATTGTTAGTCCAGTTTGAACTTCAATTCGAAAATTGACTCATTAGGTAATTTTTTACATGTTATAGGACTGACTTGTTTCAGGATAACTTGTTGAAATGCACGTTTCAAGCCCTAAAATTTAAACTTTTGTCCAACCAAACTTTCCTACTAGTGTAGAGATCAACCTAGTGTACCTACTTGTACGAGATTACCATTACAAATTAAAGAACGAAAAATAGGTAGGACACCAAAAGATTGAGTCAAGGGTTAGTGAACACTTTTTTACTTTTTGTTAAAAATCACATATGAACGGTGGATTTGTGATTTTTACATTATGACTCTCAATCCCTTGTTTGTAACTATTTTCTTACTCAAGGATTCATTGGACCACATTTAGCGCTCAATTTGGCACAGATGTCCAAAGTCCAGTGTTTATCATTTGGGTGAGGCTGCAGTTTCAATGCAATGAAATGGAAAGCTCGAGGGTTGAACGAGATAGACAGGGTTCGTGAGCTTGCCCCCATTCCAGAAATAGGTTCAAAACGTTCTGGGTCCTTTCCAGCAACCCGCGGTCTCCCTGGGCGGCTGCCAGCCCCGACCGCTTGGCCAGTTTAGGCCAAACTCTATTTCTGGACAACGCTAGATTCGCCTGGACCTGGCAGTAAACTGATATCTTAGATAGAACACGAACAAATCCCGACAGCGATCAACGCACCAGAAATTGGATCCTTCACCCTGAACCGTTACAAGTTTTGATGTTGTCATTGAGATGTCCAGATGACCCAACCAAATTTCCAATTCAACAAGTGGATAAAAATGAACCTCTCTGGATTTACCAGGAGTTTTCATCCTTCAAATCCCCTCCTCTTTGCTACAACAGATTACCCAAGATAAAATGAGTGGATCGAATTATATCTCCCTGTCTCCAATCTCAGCTTCTACAGGGTACGAAATCACATTCAAAAATTGACAGCTGAAGTTTTTGAACTGGAGTCTTTTGGAACTTCACTATTCGATTTCAATGATGGGGTGAAATTATCGTTTTCATACGTGCAACTGAAATGCACAAGAAAACATTGGCATCAACGCTGTCAAACTCCTTAAGACCTAAATCTGAGGCTACAAAATGGATTCTAATCCAATCATAAGATCAAACTGAGAATCAACTTCCCAATTCAATGTGTGATGGCAGGAAATCGTGGCCTTTCACAAAGACAACCTCACAGGATATCTGAAGCCCCTCGTCCACTTTGTGAGGTCATCACTACGAAATCTGTTGTTGTTGCAACGATTTGACGAGCTGTAATTCAGTGATATTCGTAAGATCTGTCACTTTTACTATAACTCGCCTTAGAGCAGTGCAAAAACTCTCCAAAGATTCAATTCCTGGTGCTCTACAGTGCTGTCCTGATTCACTGACAAGTGAAAACCACTGAAGAGTCCTTAAACAAAAGGACTCACGTTTGGGGTGAGTAGATCTCGGAAGGTCCACCCTGGAATATGGATTCCTGTACTAGGAATTCGGTCGGTAAAAATGTGTAAAACTACTACGGTACCATGCTGTACCTTATTTACCAAATGTATAATTCCCATTGCTTGAGACATTTCTGTCACCCGTACAAATGAGGACTTTGCCTCGCATGGAAATCAACCACTTATGATATTCCATTGGACAACTTTGATATGCAACTTTGCATCATCAGACAACCTGCTTAAACACATACCTGCTGACCATTGAAGCGTAGTGATTTGGACACTTGCCTCATGCTTGATACTCGGGTTTGATACTGTTGTGGAACCGTAGAATGCTTTTATATGACTGCGGAAAACCTATGCCGACTATGCTCCCAAGTCCATCCTCACCTGCAACTGCATCATGGTCACTGTCGCGCCAAGAGAATTTGGCCTTGGGTCCTTGATTACCCTTAAAAATCTGCTGCCAATGCCCCCAGCCTCTGTACTTGGAAACTGGTGGCACCATACCTGCTGCTCAACTGGCCACAGTCACTACAATACTCATAAAGCCACTAGTATTTCCCCCGGACAACTGCTTGTACAGGGGTAAACACTGTCATCATTTTCGTTTGATTGATATTAGTTGGATCAAAAACAGACAGCTGTGCTTTATATAAATGAATACAAAAGATCACAAGGCTCAAGACAGAGTGGACCTTCCTTTTCCCGTATTCCACCATTTACGACCTTATGATTGATACAGATTCCAATTGAGATCATAAGGAGAAAAGTAAATTAGGTTTCGGTGTCGAAGAAAAGATCTTGCACACTTGTTCAATTAGTTCGTAGATGAATTGAACATGCAGTAGTCGTTCAATGAGCCACTCTGTGTAATACTCGTAGCTCATTGTCATAAAATCGTCTTTTTTTGTCCAGGCTGATAAGGAAAAGAAGAAGAAGAAGAAGGTAAAAGATGAGGGAGCAAAAGAAGAAGCTGCCCCTGCACCAGCCCCCGAACCTGAACCAGCCCCAGCCCCACCATCCGCTCCGGCTTCCGTCAAGAGGCCATCCTCCAAGAGCAGCAAGAAGGCCAAGAGGTCTGGATCTTCCGTCTTCAACATGTTCACGGAATTCCAGGTCGCCGAGTTCAAAGAGGTGCGAAAACGGGAGTATGAATTATTACCTATTAACGATAATTTGGTGGTTGGAGCCACACCCCCAGCATGGTACTCCTGAAGCATCAAATTTTACGAGTACCCAAAAGACTAAAACTGAAGAAATATTCAAAACGTCAAGCAGCGTTACTTGTCTCAAAGTAAATACACCTCATATCTGGAATCGTACTTGAAAACCTGATTGTTCTTTGTGCAGGGTTTCTCTCTTATGGACAAGGACAAGGACGGCATCCTTGGCAAGGAAGATCTTAGGGCTGTTTGGGATCAGTGCGGCAAACTCGTCACTGACAAAGAGCTTGACGATATGTTGAGTGAGGCTCCAGGCCCAGTCAACTTCACTCAACTCCTCACCCTCTTCGCCGCGAGGATGTCCGGAGGTAAGTCGAACCGAGAGGATTCATGATTCGAAGTAGAGACGAGAAAAGTCTGGTTGTTATGGCGTGTCCTGGCTCCAAAGGTCGTTGGTCGGCGAAGAGCAAGGACCCGGGGAAACAATTCAGGTCTTTGGATTCGGAAGCTGCTTTTCTGGTTTCTTACTATTCACAATGACCTGACCTTTTGCAAGTACAAATGTACATGGTGTCACGAGTAATAGGATTTGCGTTGAAACAGGATGACTGGACGCTGCTCCTGCTTCAATCATGATTTTCACTAGGGGGACCAAAAACAAACCAAAATGCACAATCACTGTAAATTCACGGTTGCCAACCTTTTTCCCTCAAAACCCCCTGACCTATACTAAGAAAAATCCCTGAAAAACCCCTGACTAGGAAAAAATAACCCTAAAGAAAAACCCTATACATTCCTTTCCCCCAAAAAATCCCTGTCTCTGTGTCTTTGAAAATATGGTCGTACTTATGTTCATTGAACAGAGAGAGCATCTCCTCTGTTAGCCAAAACTTAGCACATGTGATCCCCTCTTCACGTAGGAAGTAACGTACGGTGAGGATGCTCTGGACCACATCAATGGAAAGTCCGTTCCTCAGCTTCGATTTGATGTGGTTGTACACAGATAAAAATCTTTCAACGTACGCGTTCGACATGGGGAGCGACAGTACTAACAGCGCAACGTACCTGAAACGAGGTTTTTTTGCGCTTTCGACGTCGCCGTACAACTCAACCCAGAACTTCGTCACATCGGAAAGACTAACCTATTTCTTTAGACATGAATTGTCCCGCTTTGAGGGCAAGTTGGAACTAGCACCCATGGCCAAGCGACCCTCTTCCAATGTCCTTTGATTAGCAACACTAAAAACCCGGGTTGCTACCCTTGTCGCTACCATCGATTCATCAATGAAATTCACCCCCTAAAAAATCCTGACTAGGAAAAAATAACCCTAAAGAAAACCCCTATACATTCCTTTCCCCCAAAAACTCCATGTCAGCGAAAAAAACCCTAAATCTAGGGGGGAAATCCCTGACTTGGCAACCGTGTGTAAATTTCGTTCAAATGGCTTGAACAGAACTGGATTTATGGATGTTGTATTCAGTTGAAATTGGAACTTTTTTTATTGTACTTAGGACAAGTCCCTCATAGTGTACATCAAATGACTGTCAAATGAAGATTGAACTGAAATACTACAAGTATTTTATTACGCTTGTTTCAGGTTCTGATCCCGATGATGTGATCAGGAACGCTTTCAAGGCATTCGACAAGGACGGCCTCATCAACTCTGAAGAGTGAGTAGCACATTTACTGTATTATGACCCTGAAAATCCGGTTGTTAAACCTACAAAACCAGAGCGTAGGGGTCTCCTGGATATCGTCAGGTTTTTGTTGATTCGAAGTGAAAAGAAGGGCGAATTGAGGGGGGTAGGTCGAATAAGGGCCCATAACCTAAAAGTGTGTCTGGAGATGTTGACTGTTTTCACAAGTTTCTCCACAATTAGCCAAATATTGTGGTTACTGTTTCACTTGAAGTTAGTAACATCACAAAATTCATTTATAAGAAAAATAAACGAAAATAGATTGATGATTTTTAGATAGTTAAGTACTACCTATCTAAAAGTGATCAATCTATATTTTTGTCTTATAAAATTAATTATGTGTTGTTTTTGAAGATGTCTTTTTCAACACCTGAGAGGCCCTTTACCCGGAAAACAGATTTTTAGACCTTTTCTTGGTCGTAAAATCCATTATAACTTGCTTTCTCGTAATCCCACGCTAAATGTGGTGACACCAACGGCATATTAGCGCATATTAGCGAAAAAATTGGGGTTTGAAAGAAAATTTTGATGTTCTCACCCTCACCCTTCCTGTCATGACACTTTCCCATTTTCTCACCCTTTTGGTCATGCCCCTTGCATCCGCTCCTGATCTAAAAGGACCTTTGCTGCACAATGTAGAAAGAGGGACAGAGGGCGTTGGGAGACAAATGTCCTGATTGTAGAACTTGAGAAACTGCACTTCAGAACCACTGAATGTGTAACTCATAGCGGTAAGGATCGCCCTAAGATGGCAGAAGTGGCCACGAACATCCACAATGTCAAGATCTCTTCATTAATACTTATGGGCGTACAAGGGGTGATCAAAAACTTCCAGGGCTTTTCCAAAAGGCTTTTTTTAAATTTTGTAAAAATTCACCTTCAAAGTAATCCTCCTTGGAAGGGCACACACTTCTCCCAACGGTGTTTCCATTCGTCTATGCATCGGGAAAACTCCTACTTGTACATGGCCAAATCAATGTCTAGTTCGAACTCAGCCTTAGGACCTACTGAGCAACCCCTCGAAATTTGGGAGGTGTCACTATCTTGACCATCGAGATATCTTCCCGAAAAGTTAGTGGCCATTTGGCAATGAGACATTTTTTGGTAGTCCCAGCCAACCTATTATCACGGAATCCCGAATGGGCGGCGACAAAGAGGCCCTCAAAGGCCTTTCCCTCAAGTTCTCAAAACAGTAACTGTTAAAGGGTAATAGGGTTTTTCTGGTATTAGGTTACAGGACAGTATTAGGTTATTTGAAGCGGTTTCGTTAAATATTCCCCACCCCTATCGCTTTTCTACTTTCGTTAGTGAGGAAACAAAAAACTTGAAATGTAGATTTCTTGAAAAATCAACTTCTGAATTCTCGTACTGTTCATTTACCCTACTTATAGTGGCTAGATTTGTAGGAAATTTCATGCTGAATCCAAATATAACCCCAATGTTTTTTTCACATTGATCCAAACCCTCCCAATCCCCCAAAAATCTACTGAAAAACTGTAAAAATAGAGTTTTTTTTGCCTATTTTTCACTTACATTTTCGTTTTTGTTGACTCCAATGGACCTGTAAAAAAATATCTCTCTTCTGGTATTTAAAACATTTTTGATTTCGCCCCTTCCACCCCGAAATTTGCTCATACGATCATGCTGCATGATTGGAACTGTTTTCATTCAAAGACGCAAAATGAGCACTTTCAATGAAATCTTAATGATTTTCGAGTGCGGCCCCCTAAGAATCCACGAATTTACGAATTTAGAAAAATTGGCACCCCACGGAAAAAAGGGTGCAATAGGACAAATAAGTGAAGAGGCTCAGGAAGCCAGGAACAAAGAATTCAAGAGGTTCAGGGAGTGTTTTTCCCGTCAAATGTCTCGTGAAAAAACAAATGAGGACATTCTCCACCATTTGTTAATCAGCTCGGATCCACTGATTTCCTCTTTTAGAGACCACAATTACCATATTCGAAAACTCGACCGTGAAGTCATCACATTGTTAGATTCGCCAGAGATTTTATCGTTATCTCGTTAAGGACTTGACGTCGACGACGATGACGATTCCGACGCGACGCAGCGCGAAAATAAATAATTTCAATACAATAGTGAAAAACAGCGGGAAATGAAAAATAAAACGATAACGAACTTCATTTTCGCCCTATACCATGCTAAACACACCCATCCAAACCTCCATCAGCCACTCAGATACCATAAATAATTTCCGCCACGTTTTGACCACTTTGGCACCATTGTGCGTCGTAGGTCCCATTTCCTATACCAATTACCGACCACATATTCAACTGGGGATACATTTGAGAGATGACACCAAAACTTGTTCTGACGTTCTTACTGCGCAGCCGCAATTCGATAACCAAAACTCCTCTGTTTCCTTGCAGGCTGAAACACGCTCTTCTCACTTGGGGAGACA
Organism: Stenodema calcarata; assembly: GCA_963920205.1. NCBI lineage: Eukaryota > Metazoa > Arthropoda > Insecta > Hemiptera > Miridae > Stenodema > Stenodema calcarata. The sequence continues at coordinate 3,497,754 of OY986053.1, read as the reverse complement.
AGTTCAACAAGAAGGAAGTCAACGACGCCTTTGACGCCATGGACATCGATGACAAAGGCATGATCGACACCGAAGCTCTCATTCAGATGCTCATCGGTGGCGGTGAAGAAGATGCTTAAAGGCCCCCAAGAACAAAAAAACGGATCGACACTTCGTATGATTCAACAAAAAATTTAAAAAAAAAATGACAAAATAAAAATATTCAAGCAAGATTCGGGTTTTATTGTTTTTATTTTTATCTCTGTGAGAGTGGTGTAAAGTCTGACCTGTGAATAATAAAGAGAACAACCTTCATTTTGTATTTTCTACATTTTTGAAGTTATTTGGACAACCCTCCAGCTCCCATTTTCCCAAGTTTTGGTGAATCGTGAAAAATTGATTTTTAGGGGACGAAACCTTGTAATGAACCTCAGATTCGGTCTCATCAGCCCAAAAAAACCGTTTAGTGCAAAAACAGGTCCTAGCTTCCAACAATTGCTCGAAAGCAGGAAATCGTGTTAATACCTCTTGGGAGTCCTGAATAACGGTTATATGAGTTTGCGACGGTTCCTAGGTTGCCCTTCAAATTTCAGAGCCTATAACCTCAACGAAATGTTCGCACTTTTTTTCAATTTTTCGCTTATTACACGAAACGTACGCATCCTAGAGAAAATATGCTTAAGTATATTATTTTTTCAAAACCATTAAATTCCGCGTCAAATGGCGTTTCAAACGTCTAAATCGGTCGAGCAGTTATCGCCCTTCAAAGACGGGCGAGTGTTTCCATCTTCGCTAAAAAGTTGACAAACCTTAAATTCTACCGCCTGTAATTTGAAAATTACTGCTCCGGTTGAAAAAAGGCAAAGGACCAAAGTTGCAGGAAATTTAATTGTATCAGATGCGCTTTTGGAATTAGCTCACTCAAGTGTTATGAATTTTATACCAAAAAAGGTCGTAGCGCCAAATTTCTGCTAAAGGCAGCCAAACGCAGGAAAATTCGCCTAAACTCAAAACTTTTCACTTTCTATTATTTTTTCTAGTGAACTATCAACTCAGATTTCTCCTTTAGATCAACTCAAATAACTCAACTCAGATAAACTCCTTTCAATCTTTCTTGGGAGTCCTGAATAACGGGTATATGAATTTGTGATTGTCTGGACCGATTTCGATGTTTGAAACGCCATTCGACGCGGAATTTGATGCTCTTTAAAAACGAACGAAGAAACATTTTCTGTAGGAAGCGTACTTTTCGAGTTATACGCGAAAAACCAAAAAAAGAAGTGCGAAATTCGGAGCCCTAATTTGCCTGGGCTACATTGGGAATGTAGGCTAGTAAAACAGTGCACAAAAAGGAGTCAAAGTGGAATGTTTTTTCGGATGCTGAACACGAATCCGAAAGTTGTCTAACAATAATTTGCTCGGCAAATATGAGAAATCACCAAAAAACACTAAAAATCATGTTTTTCAGTGGTTAGCTTATAACTTGCAGAGTAAGCTATTTACGCAAAAATGGTCATCTAGTAAAATAAAGAGGAGACAATTTCCTATAATTTATGTCTCGTGACATTTTTTCGTACGTCGTATGGTTTCCACGCAAAAGAGTGCTGAAATATATTTATAGGTGAATCAGTAATTTTTGGAAAAAACCCAAAAATAATTAATGAATCAATGCAATTTTCCCTTGGTAGGTATAGTGAAAGAATTCATTTCATTTGCCAAGTCTAAGGACAGTGCTGTCTGTAGTAGTCTTCGATGGTTACCCGCCAGAAAGTGCTAAATATGCTTTAGGTTACCCACCCAGCAAAAATGTCTTTTCAAGGGTACGTAACCCGCTGACTGTGCATTTCATGTTCTGTGTTGTCTGTACGAGACTAACAGAGAGGATGTAATTTCACTCAACGGATTTCAAATGAAAACATCGAAACCTTCCTTCAATAATTGTGTCTTCTATCTACTTGAAAGCGTTATCCCAACCTCAGCTAATGAGATAAGGTTAACGTTTGTTATTGATATCTTCCAGTTTTATGAACTGTTACTTTGTTTTGCATCTCAATTAGGCGTTAAGCTTTCATTTTATTTATTTTTCCTAGAAAAACACACTACATCGACTCAATTGCCAACGATAGTAATGTTTAGCTTGGCCTACCTAGTCTTTAAAAATTACCACACGGATCAACAGAAATTAAGACAATTTTCGAAAAGTAAATTGGAACAGATATCAGTGACTGCTTATTCGAGAAGTCTTGTGTCATCATTTCACTCAGTGAGACAAAGACTGCGAACAAGAATGCTGCCTAACTCATTTTACGGTAAAAATATCGGTTTTGCGAAATATTTTACTTTTCGATTTTTACTGAAAGATCAGTAAAATTGTAAATTGTTTTCACTGTAAACAATTTTTCGATCATACCGTTGGAAAGCTGAGCTTTTGGGTCAACTTTTAAGGTTTCAGTATCCAAGTAACCTGCAGATTCAGTTCGGCTAACAAACTTTGAAAAAACTGTACATTTCCGAAATTTTCCTATTCGGGCTCATTTTTCAATATCTGAATCTTCTTCGAAAAGTTTGATTTAGCACTAGGGAGAGAGGGAATTTGACTGAAAAATGCGGGACTTACAGTCATTTTAGTGACTTAAGGTCGAAAACCCGAAAAAAATCCTAAAAGTGAAAAAAGCCGGATTTCAACCGGTATAAAAATTTAAAAAAAATGTATAGGTAGGACACTTTTCATCAGAAATTAGGTGTAGAATCGATCCCTGGCCGGAGGTACGACCTCAAAGCTTTACACCCTGTATAATAATATTAATATATATTATATTATGCTTTCTGAAGCTAGGTACCTAAAGGGGCAGTTTCGCAACTCATTTTTTCCCCTGACTTCCATCCAGACCAATCCATCATATTATATTATTGCATGCCATGGGGGGGGGGGGGGGGTGTGACACAACTTCAGCCTCGTTCAAAGTCGGAAAAATCACCCCAAAAAACATCGAATAAACAAATGAAAAAAATTACACCAAAACTTTCCACTACCGTTTGACTGGAGTAATGCTCGAAACCTTGTGGAAGAATTCGCAGAGTAACATCTGATGAATAGACAATATTAAAATTTAAAAAAAAAAGGTTTATTGACAATTCGCTTACAATTGACGAGCCAAACACATGAACACAAGTACACTTACTACACAACGTCTCACCCAAATTAAAAAAAAATTATAAACTCACTATGGATAAATATAATATAAATATACAACTAACTTCATACGCAAATAACATAATAATATTATTATTAATATCCCCCTACACTCGAACCCTACGGATTTAGACGAGAAAATCATTTTAAATAACTTACAGTTCCAGAATTGGCACATGATTATGAACCCTAATACTAAGTTAGATTTAGGTACACTGAAAACAACATGAAATAATGTCAACTGTGAACTGTACAGGAACCAGTTCCATGTAATTTCAAACATTCTAAATAATGTCTACCTGCTGAAATGGTAGAACAGTAATACTCGCCTATAATTAAAAGCCATGTTTTATTATTAACTATAAGGGTAAATTTAAATGAAATTACCAAATTACACCCATGTGATGGGCTTTTACTACAATCGCAACAATTTTAATACAAGGACCGTACAATAAAAAATTGATAAACACATCAAGGAACCAAATTGTTGATGAATTCTTTGATTTCTTTGAGTTGATCAACCGTCCGTCTGTTTAAACCGGTGCGCAATTGATCCCCGAAAGTGCTGCTATTTCCTTGGACATTGAAGACCTGAAAACATTTCAATTGTGTAGTGATGAGGAAATGACATATTGCAAGTAACTTAAAAATACAGAGGATGTCTTATTTATACCACTGATGTTTATTTTACACGTTTCTTAGCTGTGTCCTAATATTAACCCAAATTCGACAGGGTTTTGATTTTCTAAATTTCTAAAAGTATGGAACATGTTTTAGTCACGTCATCTCCCTTTTCTTCTTCGAAGAAAAGGAAGTGTTGTTCAAAATGTTTAAAACTCGTATTTCAGAAAAAATTGTACACCAAAATCCGTTCCAGACCATCCTGAATTAACTGCCAAAAGACACAAAAAACCATGTGCGCCGAAATATCCGCCATTTAATGTACATATACATTTATGTAGGTGTCATTCCAGACGGTAACTCTCGATAGAAACGGGATAAAAGTTCAAATTTGCACAACAAATCTGTCTTGGCAATCAAAAGACTAAGTTCATAGATGGGGAGAATCTAAGGGGTTTATGGGGAGTTTTAGGGGGATTACCCACAAATTCCCAAAATGAAACAGTCTGACAGGTGGCACCTCATTTTAAAGGTTGTTTAACGCTAAACACGATTGTGAAGTCAGAATTACGATATTTTTTTCCGTTCTCAAACCGGAGCACTTCGAAGATGAAGAAATGTGGTTGTTACTTGAGATGTTCTCAATGGTTAATACACTCTAACCTGATAACGGATTGAGACATCGCAATTCCGACTTCACCATCCTGGTCAGCGTTGAAAAATCTATAAACTGAGGTGTTAACCTGCAAATCATGAAAATGAACTGGAAGAAAATTGATTTTTCCTAGGTGACAAGTAACTATTAACCTTAGTCCAGACAGAGACTTTTTGATACGCGACATTGTTGCGAGTCTGAATCACGGCAGAATAGGGGCAGCTCTCGAACAGTCCCGCAACATTGTAGCAGGGATGTATTGCGGGTCTGAAACTTGAGTATTCTTGAGTCCCACCGAAAATGGGATTCACAGCAACAATGACTTTTAGGTTATGTTTTTTAGTTTATACGAGGAAGGGCGGAGCATTAAAGATGCGGCAACTGTTGCTGGTACACACGTAGAGTCAGCTTACTTCATGGTCACTAACTACAAGCGGGATCACAGTGAGGTTGTCAGCAATCATGGATTCGCTGTCACTATCCATGTTCAAATTTCTCAAGATTTTTGCACCGTAGCAACATCGAAACGTTCGGAGTGACAAAGGGGAAGAATCGATTGCTAGAATACGCTACATAAAGAAGGGATGCACGCGGGCGATAAGGATTACATAAAGAAGGAATGCACGCATGCGGCAGAAATCTCCCTCATCATGCATAAGGAATAGTCCATACCAAATTCGATAGAGGATGGACAGGCAGGCTGTCCTTGTCTTGTTCTTATTAAGTGTTTCAATCCGCTACAGTGAACTTATCTTAACGATCTTTATTTTGAAATGGAAAACCTTTATTTTGTTTCGGAAAACCTTTATTTGGTTTCGGAAAACCTTTAATTTGACTCGGAAAAGCTATAGAAGCAAGAAAACGTAAATAGCTTACCCTGCCGTCAGCGAGTGGAAGTACGAGACTGGCGACGGACACATGGTCACTGGAAACAAGAAGTGGGCTGCCGCACATAGAGATAGCGGTTTCTCCGAACTTAGGTTTCCTCAATATTGGAGCTACGGGCTGGGACGGGTCTCGTCTGTGATGCGGTGTGACGGTGGCTATGTTGTAGGAGAATCCATCGGAATTGTTCTGTAACATAACGTTTGAGGAATAAAAACCACGTTGAACTAGTGGGAGTCTTCAGTAGGAACGCTGATTACTAATAGAGCTATTCCAAAGGAGGATACCAAACACGTATTCTTATAGTCGGAGGCGGCTCTAAACATTATCACCAGTATTTTCAACGTATACTAAATGGGGATACGAGTATACTGTTAAGGAGAATTTCCACATCACATGAGTCGCTAAGATAACGGCAAACATCCAACAAGAAAACCAGTGACATTCAGTTGCTGTATTTGTGAAACAAGATCTGAGCTCATAGTGTCGATGGTAGAAGTAAAATTGAATGTTTGCACGTAAAAGGGACTAGATAGATATTGATAAATCAATTACACCAAACACACATCACACAATAACTTACTCTTAATTCGGAATGACTACGGGGGACACTTGAGTGTTTCTGAGTACAGTCACTTTGCTGAGTTTTTGGACACTGCAAACACAAAAGGTTCCAAATAGAACCCCAGTTTGTAACACTGAAGGTGGTAAACAAGGCGCCTATACAGGTTATGTGTGACGGTGGACCTTGAGGGTCAGCTTGGAAGAGATGACGGATCTGTGTCAGCAGATCCGTGCCCCATCACAAGTGTGGGGGAATCCAATCATCATATCAAAAACTCAGGAACCGTCACACTCCCTTAAAACAAGATCATCTGAACAACTTAAAGGCGACGAGCATCCATTGTAATAATACTCGTACAAACTAGAAAGTATTTACTGGTGCCCCCACAACCAGGAAAGGGTTTATCTGAACGACCTCAAATAGGTGGAACAACTAGGAACTTAATCGACAAAAATAATTAAAATGCAGCTTTGAACGCCTTCGTGATAAATTAGCTCAATTGGTTAGGAATTAAAATAAAGGAGAGAAGATAAATTGAGCCGTGAGAAATAAATGCCTAATTGGCCAATAATGTTCACGCGCAAAGGGATAAAACATAGGAATCCTCCTGGAAACACAGACCTATACGAGTCTCAAAAATGAAAAAGCCTACTTCCACAATAACTTTACAATTGCAGACCGGTTTCAGCTCTTACGCCATCGTCAGTACAACACAGAATGAGAGCAAAGTGAAAAGGAAACTCGCTGACAACGTGACAAGTGCCTGCTTGATTAGTTATGAGAAAACTAAAAGGCAACTCGCTGAAAATGTGGCAAATAGTGGAAATAGATTTTTTTCATCTTGAGACTCGTCTATTTATTTACACTCTTTTGCCGCACCCACTTTACCTAACCCGTCTGGAGAGCCTTCAACAATTAGAATTATGGTTACAATTTTAGCACATACTACCAATCCACGCTCTGGTACCACGTAAGGTTGGGTGTGTGTTAACTAGCCGCCCATACAGCTGTGTTCCCCGTCTCACCAGACAAATGTTGAGAGGAGTGTGTGGCTCCTTTCGCACGGGAAGCGTCACGTCTCTCGCTCCTACCATTTGAGCCATTTTAGTTCCTGGCTTCTAGAACTGAGTCGTAAATTGGACCCCACGAGAGCTGTTGCCGTATACCTTCTCTTCCATCGACACAAACTTAGACGACAGAACGATCAAGAGTGCCAGTGCTGAGAGCGGGAGACGTGAAGCTCCTTGTGTGAAACAGACGAGACAGTAGTACGTACCCGAGGTAACCCCTCTCTTCCCATGAAGGGAACATTATCGCCCAGCTTGGAAGAGAATATCTTCGTTTAAATTTGCGTCGGTTCCCGAGTTTTTGATAAAACCACCTGAGATTGGGAGCAAAACTCGGGATACCATCACAAATTTAAACGATAATTTTAGGGTCAATTGGGCCTAAGTAATGATCGTTTTGTTCAATTAACTAAAATACAAATCAAAATGAAAAAAAAAAAAAACATTTGTCACATAAATTTAGTAACTATAAAATGAAATCAATGTATAACACTCACCGCAGATCGGGATCGCCGAGTGGTTCCTCTTGTTGGCCCTAAAACAACACAAATTTGCCAGACCTCAACTAATAAGTAGTTGATAAATTACGTTAAAATGTACCTATTTAAAAAACACACATATACAATATATATGTAACAAATTAAATATCACAGTACAGGTACGTATAGTGAACGGTTATATTTCATAGTATTGTGAAATACACGGTTCTATCACTTACTTGAAAATTCTATAGGCTTTGGCGTTTCAGCCCATGTGATTTTATTCTGAAAAAAAAGGTCTGTTTGAGTCTGTGTTCAAAAACCAGAAATTTTGAGTCATGTAAAGTTACTATCTACGCATACTATGATCAAGGCCTAAGCAGCGTGAGAGGCTCATCGACTTCATGAATTGTATGAATGGTCTTCCTCTGGTGGACATGGGTATGGAGATCCTTCAAATCAGGAGCAACTCATATTAGACTTTGAGAAGAGGTTCAACGTTAGAAAGACCCGTAGGGACGTGTGGATGGGCACCAGACCCCTCCCAACCGCACTGGAGACATCGACATGTGTACTGATGGTTCTAGGATGGATGGGAGGTCAGGGGCTGGTGTCAGTGGTACCTCGCACAGAGGCATCTTGGCTGCTGGGCGTGCATGCCACTGCATGACAGGCAGAACTACTTATAATATATTATGCGATCGGAGAATGAGTGGCGAAGAATCAGCTAGGCAGCACTGAAGGCCCTTGCAGCGGACCGAACCAGACCAAGACTGGTTAAGCAGAACTGGGAGGAGCTGAACTCCCTGGGAGAACAAAGTCACCCTGATGTGGGTACCAGGACACACTGGGGTGGAAGGTAATGAGCGAGCAGATGGTATGACAAGAAAAGGGGCCTCCACAGCATTTGTGGGGCTGGAGCCAGTCTTGGGTATCACCAAATGCTCGGTAGGATAATGGGTGAGAGAAGGACATAGGAGGCATTGGGAAGACCTCCTGGCACAAAGTTTTGGAACGTTGACGATGGCATCACCTTGTAGGAGGTCTAAGGTCTGCGTTTAATCAGAGTACAAACAGGAGATCCGTCGTGCAAAATATGCAGAGAGGAACATGAAACTGCACCTCATCTCCTCTTTGAGTGTCCAACACTTGAAGCTCGACGGCACAGACTCTTCAGGTTTCTAGTACCATATGAGATTGCGTTGAGGGGGGTGTCAGAAGTCTGGTGGAGGGAGTGGACAGGACCCAGAGCCTATATGTTGGCTTAGAGGGCAACGCTCTGCACAATAAGCCCAGGTTTCAGTGCGGTGGATGGGGATCGGTCCCACCTAAGTCCCTAACACAAATCAAATCTGACAAAGGGTCCTCAAAATGGATAAATTGACAGTCATCCCACAGCAGCCCCAAAAAGCCAGTCAAAGATCCATTAACTTCGGCATTTTTTCCAACAGACCCCACTCAGTGAATGAGTGAGTTTTTACTGAGTGATCCACACACGACTGGAGTGATCTAAAGCGTACGTCTTTTTCAAGATTTGCCCCATTTCCCTCGTTAAGAATAGACTAATTAAAGACTAATATCAGAATTTAAGAGCTTGAAAACTAATAAAGTTTATTCAAATCAACAAACAGGTGCAAGCTGTGTGAAGATGAGGCAACATTAATACTTACAGTTCCAGACGCGTGAGAACCGTGAGATCGAGAATTCATCTGCAACAAATGTTTCTACATTCAGAATAGTAAACGTGTCATTGGGATTGGTTTTGAATCGATGCAATCAGTTTTTGATTGAATCAGGTGGACTTCTAAATTTTTCATTTTAATTGGAAATTATTAAAGAGAACAATAGCGAGGGACACTTACTCCATCTGCTTTGACGTCATCTAACACTGTGAACAAATTAAGGTCTGTCGTCAAAACATATTCACAAAAAGGAGTAACAGCCCAGGCAAATTGGTGATCTAGCTTCAAAAAATTGCTCGAGAGCTGGAAATCGTTTCAATCCCTCTTATATATATAATATTATGACTTTGCGGCGGTTTCTAGGTCGTTCAGATTTCAGGGCCTAAAAACCGCGTCATTTTCCATTTTTGCGTATAACTCGAAAAGTCCAAATCCTACAGATAATGTTCCTCTTTTTTGTGTAAAGAGCATCAAATTTCGCCTCGAATGGTTTTTCAAATTTCGAAATCGGCCCAGCCGTTCAGCCGCAAACGCCCGTCAAATATAGGCGATGTTTACCAACTTCTCCAAAAGGTTGACAGCCCTCAACTTCTAGCGCAGGTTGAAAACAGGTCATTTCAATTCTACACAGTTTAGACGCACTTCCTTGTTATAAAAGACCAACAAACGTAATTATGTGACACGTTATGATCAACTCCCCCTAAACAATCAGTAACCTAGCGAATAAAGGCATGACTACGTAGTGATTCAATTTTACCTTTATTATGCAAAAATCGTCTATTTCCACTGAAATATGAGAAGACTGTTAGATCGGTTTCGGCGATTAAACCATCGTCAGAAACAAAACTCAATAATTATTGTTGAAATCTAAAATAGTTGGTCTTGCGAACGATCATTAACATTTGGCACACTGCAGAAAGGTTGTCACAATCAATTTACGTACGGAAGGTAGATTCCATCCTATAGGATGCTTACTTTTCGAGTTATACACGAAAAACTGAAATACTTGCGAAAGTTCGTGGATTTTAGGCTCTCAAATCTGAAGCAAAACCTAGAAACCGTCTCAAGCTTATAGTATATAATACCCGTTAGAAAGGACGCTCAAGAGACATTAAAACGGTTACCAGCTCTCAAGCAATTTTCGCACTAACATTCCTGGGCTATTGTTAAAATGTATAAATCAGAGAGGAACTTGATGGGTATTTAGTAATGTTGATGTTGGATATACCACTCACATTTTTGAGCTGCAAGCACGATGTCACTCTGAAAAGATAAAAATTTGATCAACAACATTGAAAATTGTACCACTTAACAAATATTTCAAGGGAGCAGGGGTGCTGGGTCACTCTATGAGGGGGAAATTCTTTTTTGGAAAATTGAAATTTCCTCGTAGGTATTTGGCGATTTAGACCTTTCCGAAACAGTTAATAATTAACTGTTTCGGAAAGGTCTAAATCTTATACATTTTATACACCAATTATTGGTGTATAAAATCCTTGATACTCATAATTCCTGTGTGTGATCGTTTATCTATATACTAGAAATTTCATACAAACCCGTACAGGATGTGTAGATAGCATTCGCCAGGTAAGTTATTAGCACTTGAGGCTTAAACTAAATGCGTTGATGACTACGAGCTCCGCCCAGGGCAAACAAGGCCGTATGCTAACCTTAAGACCCTTGAAACCATCAGCGGGGCTAAAGTATATTGAAGAATCCTCTTTCAAATCTCTGTCGATTTCAAATTTGTAAACGACAATAAGAACAGTAGAACTAAAGACACTCGTACATGCAAGTTTTGAATTTAAAATTTTTGTATTTGGACGGAGAGAAATACAATTGAGTAGAAAATAGACATGTTAAACACCGAAATTCGACTAGCAAACGACGTTTAGGATGAAATGGACCTCGAACTCGAAATTATTTGATTTTGAATCGAATTGAGTTAGTCATTTAGGATGAAATGGACCTTCAACAAGATTTCGATTCACCTCAAGAACTCGAAATTAGTTGGTTTCGAATCAAATAACAACTTTAAACCATTTTTCATGATTTTCAAATACGTTGCCAGCAAGTTACGGCCCACAAAAACTCAAATTTGACCTGAAACCCATTCGTCTTCTCTCGCTCAGCCAACCGTTCCACTCTCTCCTTAGCAACTTGTTCAAGCTCGTCGACAACCTTCCGGTCGAGGGATCTGTGGTTTCTCCGGAATTCCTCAGGGGTCAACATGGGGCAGTAGCGCTTTTGGGCTACCATTTTGCACAAACCAAGGTCCCCGGCATCAAATTTCAGCAACTAACCCGACAGGTATTGAAGTTAATATATCATTTGGTTAATCAGCCGCAACACCATCACATAGATCTTGTCAAATAGATTTCCCTTATTTCCTCATTTTATTCAGAAGTTTGGGGATGAGCAAAAAATACTAAATTTGAAGAAGCGAATTCATGATTTGATCTTCCACTTTGACATTCTGAAAACAATTGGACCTAACTATTGGTTACAAATTTGACCTCGTCCTCACTTTTATGATTATTGACGCTGGCGAAATGTGAGAAATTGTATATAATATATAAATGTATAATTTATAATACCTATGTCTCACATTTCGCCAGCGTCAATAATGTACCGATAATATACCAATAATAATGTACCGAGTATATTACCTACATTAAATATAATATCTGGAAAAACAAATACAAACTTACTCCATCCCACACCGCATTCTTCGCCGCCTCATTACTTTCTAGAGCACCAATAATCACGTTGAATCTCAAATTGATAGCTTCTTCAGCAATACGGGATTGCTCTTCAAGCATACGGATTGCGACTCCCTCTGAACAATAAAAATATGATTATGTCAATGATCTTCTAGTATTCACCATCACCAATATCAAACAATATCATCAATACCAAACAAACTTACGGCGTTCATCTTGTACATTAGCTCCATGTCCAGGGGAAGATGCCACCTGAAGACCGTCCATAAACTCGTTAAATTGGCTTTCCCTCGGAACGTGTGTGTTTGTGGTGTCCTCTTCGTTAGCAGTGGAACGTTGATCATCTTGACTTCTTCGTTCATTTCGCAAGGAACGTCCTTTCGTTTTACGCTTCTTTGGCGGCATCTTACAGAAACCTGCAATGGTACAACGTGCATGACTAAATTCCCACCTTGGTATGAACAGGGGCGGATCCAGACTGATTTTGAGGTGGAGGTTTCATTAGGTTCATAACCTAATATAACCTGACATCACCCGACATAACCTGGCATCACCTAAAACCTCACCTAACCTAAGGGTGGGGGCAAGGGGGGGGGGGGGTCCTTAAAGGTCCCATTTTTCGGTTTTTCGCTTATGTAACAAAAAACGGTGTACTTTTTGATACAACATTTTAAATACAAAATGAAATCTGTTAAAATTATCTACAAATTTGATTCTATACGTTTTGTAACAATTCCCAACCGTTTCTGAGATAGACTCCAAAACGATAATTTTCAAAAATCGGCTTTTCACCTCTCGTTTTTTTGTCAAACATTGCTCTCTTCCTTTAAAACCGTTCATCTGAGAAGAAAATGGCGAGAGAAGAAGTTGTAAAGGGTTAAATTACTTACCTTTAAGAAAATATGGCTGAATGCCAATTTATCTCGAAATGCGGTGTTCCATGTGAAATTAATGCCAACAGACCTCTTCATTCGGTAGCGTAGTCGTTGTTCTTCAGACTTTGTGCTGTTGGTGGAATTGTATCCATCTAATACGACGGTGCAGCTCAGCCCTAGTGTTGCATCGTGTACTTGACATGCATTGCTTCTTTTCCCACTGTCACGGCATCATAGCACTTCACAGTTTTGTCTCCTAACATCCAGTAGCATTGCACATGTTTTCTGTTAGAGTAGCATTGCTCTCAAACCATTCAGCAAATCTGAGGACGTCGGCCTTGTTCCTGTGGTGACGTGCTTCTCCCAAGTCCTTGTACTGCTCGCCCGAAGTGAATAGAACCCTACAAAATTCTTCTACAGGAAGAGTAGATATCGTGAGTAGCACTCATTGTTACAACCCAGTTGCTCAGAGCGCTGTCAGACACACCGCAGCCTTGGGTTGAACCACCTTTGATTTTGATTGATCAATGTCGTTTCAATGGTCATGTCCGACCAAACGCCTGTCCAAAACCAGTCAGTACGTCTCATAGTGAAGTAACCACAAGTCGAAAACTTTTCAAATTCGTCTCGTTTCATTGACACTGGCAAATTTTCCATATCTTGCACATACTGGACTTGGCATATAAAAGTGCATTTACAGGAAATAAATTCTTGGAAATTGGACGAAATTCTTGAAATTGCTCTAACTTAGAAACTGTTCGAGATAAATTAACATTCAGATATTCTTAAAGGCAATTTAACCCTCTACAACTTCTTCTCCCACCACTTTCTCCTCAGATGAACGGTTTTAAAGGAACAGAGCAATGTTTGACAGAAAACGAGGGGTAAAAAGCCGATTTTTGAAAATTATCGTTTTTTTTTAGTCTATCTCGGAAACGGTTGGGAATTGTTACAAGTCGTATAGAATCAAATTTGTAGATAATTTCAACAGCTTTTTATTCGTATTTAGAATGACATCGAAAAATCGAAAAATGGGACCTTTAAGAAGCCCCCCCCCCCCCCCCCCTCACGACAACTCTACAAGCCAGGACTTTTAGTATGTTCAATACCTAGACTAAATGAACACATTTTCGAAGGAATGCGGAGTCTCCTCTTCAACGCACTCTATAATTCTTTATAGACTGGACTATTTACGTTTTGGGTCACAAGTCAACAATTATTGTTTCATTGAAAGCCGTCAATTTTCTCCGACCTCTACTGGAGTTACAGCTTCGTCAATCTACGAATTTCACAACTTTTCGAAAATGAAAGTTCCTGTCAATTCTAATGGTTCCCATTACATTTACCGTGAGACTTGACCAACGTAATCGTGAGTTGTGTAAAACCATGAGACACGCCAGGCAGCTCAGAATAGTCATCCCGTTCAACTTGGTGAATGTTGATAGATGAGGGAAAAAGTACTGACAGTGACATAGCGCCTTCGAGATCGGAATTATGTTTAGGGCGTTTTCCCCCCAAGGGGGTTTCAAGGTTAAATAAGCTGCGATACCGGTTCAGTCAAACGTTATAGCCTAAATAGTATCACCGGTCATGACCCCTCTGGATTTGAAGACAGAAACGAAGCTAACGCGTCTAGGTTCCGAATGAGTCAGACTGTTTTACTACGGAAAGCAGATACCTAATCGGGTTTGCCTCCTGATACACTGAGTTTCCTGTTTACGTTGAATACCCCACTATAAGTAACAGGTAATAAGTAAAAATCGGTGTAAAAGTGTCAGAAACGATACTGAAATGATCGCTTGGAAATTACAGAGAATTTATTGAAACATTCTGGAGCTGCTGAAGTGCAATCGAGCCAAACTGGCAACTAGGGATGTGCGGTACTTATCGATAAGGGTAACGTATAAGGTACTTATTGAATCGAATCGAATATCTAGGGTCTCACGGCAACTTCCCACGTCGTCATTTTGGCCAAAATGAGTTATGCATACCATTCTAAGCGTCTTCTCCCGGCGGATCGATCTAACCAAGTATAAGTTAGGTACTTACCTAAGTTAGGTAACGCTAAATCTCACGATTTATTTTACTATATTACTCAGTTAACACAGTCATTGGCAGATGGTTTTTTGGATCTGCTGAAAAGTTGCCGAAATGACGATGTGGGAAGTTGCCGTGAGACGCTCGATATACACATCGTCTCATGCTGGTCTGACTGTTTTTAGTCGAAAATTTCCATCGCACTATTCTAATCACCAAGTTACTGCCCGATCCACCCACGAAACGACGTTGTTCTACGTCTAGTACAAATGTAAGCGGCATCAGCGTGTTTCAATGCCCGAACCCGCTTCCAATATAAAATTACTAGGTACACGTCTGAAGTAAGTTCAAGACATTGGATAACGGACAACAGATAACGGACACCACCACATCGGTCAGCAAAATCTTGCACTTGATATCTAGTCGATTATAAGCTACCAATAAACATTGTTACAAATCATTAGAGATCACCATAACTCACCAGAATTTCTGAAGAGTAGGACGTACAAAGAAACTTTGAAATGACAAGAAACAACAACTGAAACCTCGAACTTTCTCTGTTGCTCAGTGACGGTAATCAACAAACGGAGAAAATGGCGGGATTTGTTGTTATAACAGTAGTAAGGTTGTAATATTCTATGGATGCTATAGACTTTTGTACGATCCACTTTCCGAAGCATTGGAATGGCGGGAAACTCAAACCCCACTGATCTTCTAATCTTAATCTTAATCTTATAAATGAAGGTACTCAGCTTTTACTCCATCAAATATGCAAACTTTAGATTACCGTCTATTTTTTTGTTTATACTTCCTTCATTCGTTTTTACTTTATTGAAATTTCTCTCTTCAAATTTTTCTGCTGCGTCTCAATTCACGTGGAGTCATATCCTTGGCGAGTTTTATCTAAAAATTTGAAGAAAAAACAAAACATACCCACTAGAACCTGTTGGACCATTACCTATTGGGTCATAGGTACCTAGTTGAACTGTTACCAGAGTAACGACGATGTTTAGCGATTCCCTTAACAATGGCCTCAGGTACCTACTGAAAATTAAGGACAGGTCGATCAACCTTGACGAAAACTATTTTGTGAGTTTTTTCTAAGCTCGTTTGTTGAAAACATACGAAAAAATGTAAAATATGCGAAATATTCAGCAACATGACGAATATGAGAAAATATGCACCAGTGACAAAAATATGCAAAAATATGACATTTAAATTTAAAAGGCACAAATGCATTCAAACACCTTCAAAACGTCTAAATACGAGGTTTCACTCTCAAAAACCGAAATATGCAAAAATGATAATTCCAGGCTTTAGTCATGATACTATGGCCTCTAATGAACCAACTAATTCTAATGAAATGGACCAACTAATTTGAAGAGTGCAGGGGAAGAATGACACATGTCCGTAAAAGCTGATCCGAGAAAAACCATTATTAATTAAGGTTTAAAAACGTTTTGAAGCAAGGGAATGATCAAGACTAAAAAAATAAAAATATGTGCGAACATCTGAAGTCTTTTTTAATCTTGATCATTCCCTTGCCTCAGAATGGTTTTAAACCTTAACCTTTTGCAGTCGTATGGTGGGTGAGGTGAAATAGGCGGAGCGGTCGTACTGCATGCGTCACATGCAGGCAGCCATGATGAACTCTGGTCGCCTCGCTGTTTGCCATGATAAGTTAGCCTGGTCGTCACAGTGTTTTGAGGGTCACCTATAACTTTCAACGCTGGAGAAGCCTCAAACAAATTTTTCACCACGCCAATTTTTGAAGTTATTAGTTGCTTAGGTACTGTAGTTGGGGAAAAATGGTCAATAAATAATTATTGGATGAGTAGAAAGAAACAAGAAGAAAATATTGAAGCTGCATGTGACACATGCACTACGACCAGATCCAAAGGACAACAAGTGCATGTGACACATGCACTACGACCGTAAAAGGTGAACCATACCTAATGGTTTTTCTCGAGATCAGCTCTTATGGACATGACATTGTATCATTCTTCCCCTGTACCTACTCTTCATTTGAGGTCCAACAGTTTATTAGTTCCATATTTAAAATGAGTTAATTACCCCATTTTCTCTCTCCCTACTCATGTCACAAGGGGTAAGTAGGTAAGGAATTTTTCAGATTTTTATGTTCCCACCAACCCATGCTTTATTACTGACCACAACCTTTTTTTCTGCGGGAAACTCTCTTCTACAATTTCATCTTGGGGGGAAAAAAAGGAAATTTCATCATTTAGGTACTTACATGATATGTAAGTAAATGATTAAATTTCCTTGTTTTATGTTATGTATTTAAATACATATTTTTTAAATATTTTTTAAATACATATTAATATTTAAACTTTACTAATTAGTATTTAAATACATATAATAAAATACATATAGTATATTATACTTTTTTTAAATACATATTATGCATTTACCAGGTTTTATGTCTGCGACACCTTCGTGACGTCCGGTAAGAACATACACTCGGTACCTACCGTTCGTTCTTCTCAACTTATTTGCTTGGCGGGAGGGAACGCTACCGCGCTCCTAGATCGCAATTCTGACGTCGCCATCGTGTTCAGCGCAATAAAACCTTTAAAATGAGGTGTCACTTGTCAGACTGTATCATTTTTTGGAATTTATGGGCAATTTTTCCCCCTTTGAAGTCGAAGAAACGTGGTTGTTACTTGAAGGGTAAGGGGAAAAAATCAGGTAGGTAAGTCACTTTTTCGAGAAAATCGATTTTTCACTTGCTATCGATAGATTATGGAACGGAGCATCTTTTTGATGTGCTCAAAAGGGCAAAATACCACGTTAGTCGAGGTGTAATAGCCTTGTAAAGTTTAGGCGTGCTGCGAAGAACAGCACAATCGCTCCCTTATCACTGGTTGTTTCTGGACTTTAACTAGAAGAAGTGTTTTTGTTTTCATCAGTGGGATTTAAACGTGCTTGTCGTTCTGTGTGATCGCGGATCATCTGTTGGTGACTATCTGTTCTTGAATCATGTCTGACTGTTCGGATGAGAATAACAACTACAAAAAAGCCCATCAGGGAAATAAAAACAGACAACCGTCGTTTGGTTCATCATCGTGCAACATTCAACGGAACGTTCATAACGACGACTTTAAAAAAAAAATTGCCATAAACCGAGAATTGCGGCCAGGAGAATTTGAACTTCCAATACCAGCATACGAAGGTACTTAATTCCAAAGTTTCAATTTCAGTAGATACTGCGACGTTTTTCTTTTAGGACGTCAAATCACAACTGATTATGAAAGGGAGCCACCGCTGACTTTTTATTATTTAAAGTGCTCAGCTGCTTTTGAACCTCATTCGACGTGAGATTCTCATTACATATATCCCTCGGTCACTAACATCCGGGTCTCGGGTAGTCAAATAGCTCTATTTTCTCTGTATTTGAGGGAGGGGTGTTTGGAGGACGACGACGCGTCAAGTACCTTTCCATTCCGTCAAGTACCTTTCCATTCAAGTACCTCGCCTCTCCAAGATGATTATTATTATCATTATTACTTCTGCTTACCTGCCTGGCCGCCTTTATTGCTTCCCCGTATTTTCCTTGTTCGTAGCCTTTATTGAGCTACTTTTTTCTTTTAAAAAGTTCATCTTATGTATCCATACATTCATGTCAAGCACCTGTTCAGTCATAATGTGGACCATATATCCAATAACATACAAACCCATGCTGATGTATTGGAATGATAGGTCGGTACGTAGGTACTCCATGGCTCCCTCTACAACCTTCAGACCGCGATACTGCATCGATGATCAATGACTTCTGTTTCGAAATTCACGTAGCACTACGCCTGTTTTACCAAGAAACCCGAGACTCTCCAAGGTGATTATTATTATCATTATTCCTACTAGAGCAATGAAAAACACGGCTCTGGTCTGTCGGACCCCATGTTAGTTAACATGTATAAAATCTGCCAAGACTCTTCTTTATGATATATCATATTTTATACATATATCTCGGGCTGACGACGCTGTAAAGCGAAAATTTCCACTTTCACCTAGTTTTTCCAAATTTACGTAAGTGTTTACTATAATTTTCATCCTCCTGTACGTTCATTCAAGTTCATATTTTATACATATATATTTATACATATGTGAATTAGCCTTTTTTTGCAGTAATGTCCAGCAGTCATTTTTTCATCGCCCCTTATGCCATAAGACGCTTGGCACACTGGTTGGAACGCTCAGAAAAATAAAAAGGAGACTCCCCACCAGTTTTGTATCAGTAAAGGGTGTAGTTCTAAAGGGTTTCTTTACCAGCCTGATAGAATGATGGTCTTCAACCAATAAAAGAATAAAAATGTAATAGTTATGTTTGTTTATTATGTTATGTACATTACAGTTTATTATCAGGTTTGCTGTGCACGCTGAATCTGAAAAGTTGAGTTCTACAATCTCACTAAGGGTGGTCTTAGGTAGGTTATGCCATAATTTCACCACAAAACGAGCCAGCAGAAGATGGTCAGTGAAGTATTTTTTGGTTTACTGAACGCAGTAGCTTTAAGGCCCGTTTCTTGAACTCTCTCAAACTAAATGTAACTCGATGTTCAACCTTTTTGAAATCTCTCGCTCATTCCCTGAATGTTGAAATGTTGAGTGATTGCTTTTAACTACTCTCGTCAGATTGATTGTGAAATAAATACAAATATTAGCATGTATTATACTAATATTACCTAGGAAATTCAACGTTATTTTTAATAAAGATTTGTTTGGTTGCTTACGTTGTTTTTATTCCAACACTCTCAATTGGGATATTGGGTCTCCCAGACCCGGATGATGTCGTATCAAGGTATGTTAGTATCGAAGGGATATAATATATACTATGTCAAGCGCTGTTAATTTTTTGTTGGAATTTTATCTTACATTCAGTATAATTGAACCCCTCTACCATTCCCCAGAGCGAAGTATCGAGACATTCACAGCCTGTTGAGGTTCTGTGGACCTGAAGCAGTGAAATTCTTCAAGCGATTGAATCACGACTGAAATTTATAGGAACTTCAACAGATAGCTAAAGCTATTATTTACATTTTTAATGGATAAGAATTCCGATTTTAATAATCTTTGCTGTCATGTTTCAGATTACTTACCTGCTTTTTGCAACTTATGAAAGGGAGCCACCGCAGACTTTATTATTTAAAGTGTTCAGCTGCTTTTGAACCCCATACGACGTGAGATTCTCATTACATAATATGTACATAATATATATTATATACCTACCTATATAAAGCGCTGTTAATTCAGTATAATGTAATTGCAATTTGAAATTAAAATTTCGTTTTTCTCGAATCAAGGTTGAGTTGACTTACCTGGTTTTTTCCCCTTACCCTTCACTTGAGATGTCCTACAAGGTTCATCTGCTCTAATGTGATGACGGAATGCGATATCGCAATTCTGAACTCAACATCGTATTCAGGGTTGAAAAATCTATAAACTGAGGTGGAGATATACCTACTCGGCAAATAATGGAGACAAAATGGGTTTTTCTTCACACTCTAGAATAATATTATGTCAAGCCGGTTAAGTATTAGTAATACCTAGGTTACTGTATTACCTAGGTAGGTTACGAAATTTTGCTCATTTTTTAATTATGTTTTTTTTCAATTTCTTGTGCTCTGTTCCGCTATTGGTTACTTGAATTAGTCTGTTTAATGGGCTTGCCCGTGTTGTGTAAAATAAATAAATAAATGACTGCAGACTTCCATTCCACGGGGGATTCTTCGGCTTTCTACTATTAGAAATACGTCAATGTAGGCTCGTATAAAACGAACCTCTCATATACCAAACAGAGTTGAAATATACGAAACCACTTGTTGGATTAATGACATATCTGAAGTTACACCCATTTACCGAAATTGTTAATTAGGTAACGTTATTTCGACCTGAAACTATAATAGGTGTCACTTACAACCTTCTTCTAGATGAGACTACCGGTCAACGCTACAATTTCAACACGGATAAACCCCAATAAGAAATTCAAAAACCTTGAGAAAGTAGAAAATCGGTGTAAATCTAATAAAGTTATCAACCACCGGTCAGGTTTCAGAGCTGATGAGCCAATTTAGTCGTTAAAATCGAAAAGACGAAAAAAAAAAAAAAAAAAATAACGACAGCCAACAGCCAATCAGTTTAATCGGCAGCTCCAATCGGGGAATGAAAAAATGAGTTCATACAAATATTTCACTAATTAAGAAAATGCCTAATGATAATGGTCAACTCGAAACTCCCAGACATGTAATTATGTTGATAATTATTTAGAAACACTTAACAGAATCAATTATCTCCACTTCAAAAACACGCAATTTCGCGTTGAAAATGGTAGTTTGATTTCGATCCCCGAACTGTTCAAGTCGGTAAGTTTTAGTAGGTACCTAACTATTCGTATTGTACTCGTAGAAGGCAAGCAGGTTTGCACTTGTTGAAACAACCCTTTTTAAGCTAGAATTCTGGAATATCTCTGTTATATTCACCACCTTCTTGTTATTTAGATGGGTTGTGATTTGAAAGCGATTGATGCTGTTGTGTTTGTGACCCGAAAGAAGTCGGGAATTACCTACCAATACCATTACTCAGAAGGTACAATTGAATCGGTGACAACAGTCTAATTCTTGGGCAATAGTCCAAGAAAGCTTGGAAGAACGGGAAAAAAACTGTCATATTCCGAAAATATTGGTAAATTACCAATTTGTTGAAAAAGTGGTCAGAGAAAGTTTTGAAGAGAAAAATAAATTTCAATCGACTTTTGCTATTAACTGAATTTTTTGAAGGTGGTAGACAAGGGGTTTCTATTTTTCACTAATTCAATCTGTACTGATATACGGGATAATAGGATGGGGAAGCTGTTCAAAGAGTCTAATGGAAATGGTGTTTATTTGTCAAAAACTTCTTATCAAGATATTGCTAAAGGGGTGATTCCACTAAAAGTGGCAAATTCCAAGCTTGCAAATATCGTGATGTCTTTGGCGACATTTTGAATGTTTTCCGACGCTTAAATGTTCTTTTATTATGTACGAATGAAACCTGTATACCAGCAGTACACTTTATTCACCCAGAGGGGGTACACAGCCATCATAAAAAGGCAATGGTCCAGGGGAATGACAAAGTATACAGGGGAATGACAAAATTAAGAGAAAGGTATCAGAACTGTATATAATTTAACGTAATATAAAACTTTAGCATCAAATTGGGTAAAATAATTCAGTCTATTAAATCACAAGAGGTAGCCTCAAACTAGAAAATCACAGTTCAGAAAATTTCATACGTCTACCTACTTATGCATTTGATGCATAAGTAGGTAGACGTATGAAAAGTATAAAAAAACTAAATCTCAGCTATCTTAGAATAATATCACAAATAATTAGTCTTTTCATTATTATTTAGGAAGACCCTTTTCTTTTGGTTAAATACCGACGTTTCTTGGAACCCAAAAAATACAAACTTTTAATCTATATAAAAAATATAAAGCAAAAGGATCTTCTTGAGAAAAAAAAAATACAAATCGTGATATAAACATTTTGAAACAAATGCATTAAATGGGAATTATTTCTAGCGAACATTAAAATTAGAAAAATCAGTTTCAAAGTACAACCTCCCTCGAGTTGTACGGAGGGAGGGCAACTTTGCCACAACGTCACTTAGAGCTACGATTGAAAGGTCAGGAACGTTTGGATATACAAAATAGTTTTCTCCTTTTTTCTCAAAAAACTTTCTTCGTAAGTTGAAGTCTCATTGTCCAATGCAGCATTTTTTACACGTCCAATATAAAAAAATAATCTTTTTCCCTACAATAAAACGAATAAGCAGGAAGTCCCCATCTGCAGGAATTTGGTCCTGAATAGGTGAAGGGGGCGGAATCTTTCTTCAATTTGAGTTTCAGGCTCAGTGGGTGTGTGGGTATTTTCTTCGATCACCACAGCCACAAAAGAGCTTGGTTCCAGATCGTGGTGATCGCTGGGTGAATCCTCGTAAGAATTCATACCAATCCTGTATTTGGTGCAGTCGAAGCAGCTCAGGGTGTTGAAATTAACGTCTGCGGAAATCCGAGGCTGAGGAACAAATTGATGAACCCAAAAGGTTCCCTTGAATGCTCCAATATTTGTTGGGATCAACGCCCGAGCACTTTCTATCTCATTGCTGGCGACAACGAAGAGTGAGACCTGAAATGAATTGAAATGAAAAGTTAATGTATTCCGTATAAAAACAAACATAGATCTGAATTGAATTACAAGGAAAAAGGAAAATATATATTGTTTGAAGATAACTGACCTTCTTGATACTTCAGTGACCAATGAATCCAGATCTGCAATATCTCGCCCCTCAGCTACCAGTCGGTCTGCAGTCCGTTTGAGGCAGCCACCCGGGGCACCTTTCCCATGTCCTGACTCAGAAAAACTTCCAGTGATAACTTCAATCGATGGGAAATGAGCTGTGAGCCCTCTCGAAATCAGAAAAAACATAGCTTTATTTCTATATTGGGTCGTGATACCATTGGAGAGAAAATGAATTTTCTTCACAGAGGTGGCACACGATTTGATGATTTCGAAGACTGGTTGGAGGTGAGCCCATATTCCTGGTGGTGTGTGATCCAAGTTGTCGCTCAGAGAGCAAATGGCTTTTGTTTGCACAGGGGAGAAGTAGTCCAGTCTATAGTAGACCACCACAGTGTGGACAGAAATCTGACTGCGACTTCCTCCAAAATGAAATGATTGCACTTCTGTATTGTAGTATTTGTAGTAATTTTAGCTTGTAATTCTGGATCTTCTTTAATGCGTTTGTATCTTGCTCTTTCCTTTTCTCTGTTCTCCTTCAGGACTTCTTCTTTTGACTTTTTCGTCTTTGCCATAATTGTAAAAGTCTATTTGATCTGCAAAGTTGAAAAGATAAGGTCAAAAAAACCAAGCAGCAGTTGCAATGCCAAGGATTTTTAGAAGAAATGGTCAATCCCCAGGAAACCGGTCCTTCCCCTGGAATGCCCACCAACCCAATTATCCAGGGGAATGACGCACAGGGGAATGACAATACACCATTTTTTTCATTTTTCCCCCTCCTAGTGATTATGTAAAATATGGCAAAATAATTTACTGAAGGCCCACCAGCTGACCTAAACAATGGTGGAAGAAAAAACAATCGATTACTTCAAATAGGTAAGTTATGGATAACAGGGGAATGACAAACATTAAAAATACTCACCAAGCTGACCTAAACAATGGTGGAAGAAAAAACAATCGATTACTTCAAATAGGTAAGTTATGGATAACAGGGGAATGACAAACATTAAAAATACTCACCAAGAATCTGAGGGTCGATCTGCTGGCACCGGCCTCACAAGACACACTGAGCTTAGGGTCGGGTTGAGGCGAGTTCTTGAGTAACAGAACTGCCAACCCCCGTTTTCGAAATTCCCACAACTGTAATAGTTTCCCTTTAACTGAGATTGCAAGATTTTACACGGGAATGACCCAAAACTTGTGAGACACACTATTCTTGATGCATAAATAGGTATGCATCCTATGCATCTAAAATTATGAAAACAAAGGTGTTTATAGTAGACGACTTGATGAGCACATGGGTCTTTGCACTATTCCAGAATCTCAAATTGAACAACTGCGGTAGCTTGGAGAAGTATTGTACCTTGGGGATTGGACATGCCAGGGGAATGACATTTGGGCTATGTTGCTAATTTTTCTGAGCTTGCTAATCGTTTATTTCGAAACAGAAATCGTGTATGGTCTGGGGAATATCATTCTCTATTCAATGCTTTTTGTCCCGTTGCAATACTCCTAATAGTCTCCGAGAAAAAGAGAAAAGACTTGAATTTGCCACTTTTAGTGGAATCACCCAAAGAAACCTAGAACTTTTTCGACTGTGAAACTCTTCGAAATATTTAAAGTTATGACGGTTCAAAATCTGATAACCTATCAAACAGTTACTAAAGTCTACAAAGAATGGAGTGCAAAGAAAATAGACAGAGTTGAACACGGAAGAACAAGATTTAGTAACGATATAAACTTAAAACTTCCACTCAAATTAACTACGGTAGGTCAGAACCAATATGTATACAAAGGAGTTAAAATGTTCAATGCACTGCCAAACGAAATTAAATATATGGAAACTGTCAGTAAATTTAAGTTACACCTAAAGAAGCTATTATGGAATCAATTCATGACATTATGAAGAATTAACCCTACAAATTGTCTACAACATTTAATAAATAATATTTTAAATGCAAAAATAAATTATTAATAACATAATAATACCATCAAAGCAGGAATACAGGATGGAGATACTCCTCCCCTCAGCACGAGGCCTATCACCTCAATGAGGGGAGAAGCATTTAATTTAAGAGAAGATGTTTTATTTTGTACAAGTTATCATTTATTGTAATTATGAAAATTGGCTTCATGTGATATTATGATTAATAAATGCATTTAACAAACAAACTGTCCTTTTAACATGCTACAACAAAACTTAATATTTTTGTGATGGTGTTTTTGTTAAATTGTAGAAAAGCCAAGGTTCTAATGGCTAACAATACAAAAAAGTTACCGGTCTCATTTTATCATCGATTGGGTTTTCGAGGGTGCTGAATCCGAATCCGTGGGCGATTTTTTGAAGTTTTTATGATTTTGGTTTATTATCTTCAATAATGAACCATTGGAATCGCCCAAAGAAAAAATTTTTTTAACCCCCCCTCAAAATTTGTTGGTTTACGTTTCAAGATACGTAGATTCAGAAAATCGAATGAAAAAAAATCCGTCCGTCCGCCGTACGCCGTCCGCGCCACTTTGCCCAGTTAGCGTTGAGTTAAAATTACGAAATTTTTTTTATGGGTTTCGACCAACCCCACAATGGTCCTCGAAACTTTTTATAACCCTAGGTCGAGGGGAAGGGGTTCAAAACGAATTTTGAAATTTTGAAAATTTCATATCTCGAAAAATTCATATGGAACGGTATGTTTTTTATTTCATATTTAGATAGAGTTTGTTCCGTAGAATTTTTTAAGACCATCCGCAGCTCTGTACGACCAGCCGTTCGTTCACAATGACGGCTCAAAGATTGTGCCTCACAACACGATCGTGAATCAAACTGTTGAAATACAGGTCCATTTTCATACTAACAAGCTCTTTGGAACATCATATGGCTTAAATGATGTCGAGTTTGTTGTCCTGAGGTGCGTTTCGTGCTACGGAAATGAAGGTAATTTCGAATGTTTGTTGGTAGGTACTTCTTTTATAGAAAAATTATTACCGACGTAGTATTAAAAACCTCAGAATTATATGGTATTAATTAATCATAATTAATAATAATTATTATTAGTAATAAATACACATGATTAATACCTAACAATAAATTATAATAATTTTCACTAGGTACTTGATAAAATTATTAATAATTAGTGATAATTCATAATAATAATTAATCTAACATTTAGGATCTAGACATTTAGACCTAGTGATCTAGACAGAAGGGTGATCTGTACAAAGAAGATAATGAACCGTTGTGTCAAGAATTTGCAGAGTTTTTTACTACAACTTTACGGTGCATTTTCCTGGTCATCCCAAACATTGTCCAAAAAATTATAATTTTTTTTTTTTTTTTCACATTGATCCAAATCCCCCAAAAACCTACTGACAAACGGTAAAAATACTTTTTACTTACATTTTCGTTTTTGTTGACGCCAATGGACCTGCCAAAAAATATCAAAGGCAACCATTCGAAAGTTTACACTCTCCTGCGTCGAAATAGACCAACCGGAACTCTCAAAAGTTGTAATTAGCGACGTTACGATTTTTTAACGCTTGACAAATGGAATTGATTTCAGCGAAATATGGTGAAATTTCATTAATGGCCTCGAAATTCGTAATTAATTGGGATCTCCTGTCTCTGTGAATTTACGAATGGTTGCCCTCGATTTATAAATCAAATAATAAATTCCCCTGAGGTATGACAAAACCAGAAAGGGTGTGGTGGTGGGAAGGGGAGTAGACCCCTAAACCCACCCCCTGGATACGTCCCTGCTCCATTCCCAGTCATTCTTAGCGTTTCCAAGCTGTCCTGGACCATTTCAAGCTCTCCCCAAACAATATAGTACACCCCACCTACAAGCTCTCCCTACACCTTCCTTGGTAACCGTGGCCTTTCATAATTTTCTCAAGTCCTCCTTAACTATCTAGAGATACCTGTTGACAATTTCTTACGTATCCATTAGCCACTATTCCATCATTAGATGATTCCAAGCCTTCCTTGAGTATCTCAAGGCCTCTTCGGGATCACTGGACGCCCCTTAGTCAATTCAGGCAGCCCAAATGCACAGTGCTCAACCCACCCCAGTCATCGTTCACCATTCCAAGCCTTTCTTAAGTACCCCAGCCCTAGGAACTTGAAACAGTCCAAACAGTCTCTAAAAATCTCCATTATAATAGACAAATTTCAGTTTCTATTGTAGATACTCCAGTGCATTATTATCTGCTAAACTTGTTACTGATGTGAATAATATGCACAATGTGTACAATTGCGTAATATGCACAACTTCCATGTCATGTTATATATTATATCATTTAACGCGTGGAAGTTTCAATCATTTCAGTTTCCGCTTCACTCAGTTGGCGACGAGGTTTGCGGTGGCCGTCTAATATTGAGCAAGACAGTGGCCCTCACCATTACGTTTGCAAATTACATTAAATCTTGGTTCCTAAGTTCACATCTATTGTCAAAAGACAGAAAATGATTCTAATGATAAAACTCTGCAAATTCTTGACACAACGGTTCATTATCTTCTTTGTACAGATCACCCTTCTGTCTAGATCACTAGGTCTAAATGTCTAGATCCTAAATGTTAGATTAATTATTATTATGAATTATCACTAATTATTAATAATTTTATCAAGTACCTAGTGAAAATTATTATAATTTATTGTTAGGTATTAATAATTCGTATTTATTATTAATAATAATTATTATTAATTATGATTAATTAATACGATATAATTCTGGGGTTTTCAATACTACGTCGGTAATAAGTTTTCTATAAAAGAAGTACCTACTAACAAACATTCAAAATTACCTTCATTTCCGTAGCACGTTTCCGTAGCACCTACATTTCCGTAGCCCCTCAGAACAACAAACTCGACATCACTTAAGCCATATGATGTTACAAAGAGCTTGTTAGTATGAAAATGGACCTGTATTTCAACAGTTTGATTCTCGATCGTGTTGTGAGGCACAATCTTTGAGCCGTCATTGTGAACGAACGGCTGGTCGTACAAAGCTGCGGATGGTCTTAAAAAATTCTACGGAACAAACTCTATCTAAATATGAAATAAAAAACATACCGTTCTATATGAATTTTTCGAGATACTAGATTTTCAAATTTTCAAAATTCGTTTTGAACCCCTTCCCCTTGACCTAGGGTTATGAAAAGTTTCGAGGATCATTGTGGGGCTGGTCCAAACCCAGAAACCAAATTTCGTAATTTTAGCTCAACGTTAACTGGGCAAAGTGGCGCGGATGGCGTACGGACGGATTTTTTTTATTCGATTTTCTGAATCTACGTATCTTGAAATGTAAACCAACAAATTTTGAGGGGGGGGGGGTTAAAATTTTTTTTTCTTTGGGCGATTCCAATGGTTCATTATCGAAGATAATAAACCAAAACGTGGTACCTATCATTTTTTGTTGTCAGACATCAAAATGAAGGGAATCATCGCAGCATTGGTGGTGGGAGCGGCGATCTGCGGTGCTCGTGCAGAATTACAACTTGAATTGATAGATCAAATGTTGTATGATCTGAGACAAGCTGACTGGATGTCTTACAACGAACCACTATCATCAAGTAAGTACCTAAGCAATTATTGTACTGTTCTGAAAGGAACACTGAAGTGCGAATTGAATGTGAGCAAAGTCAAGTTGTTCCAACGAAGTTGTGACGAGGTCGTATCTTTACCCCATTTTCAGAGGGTTCCCAAACCTCTTTAACGCGGAACGCTTCACCAGCTTCAACAGCCAACTGTAAGTGTTCTGGACCTGAATGCCACTGCTGCTCGACCATGCCTGGTGGGAAGAAGAATGTCGACGGTATGTGTAATATCGTAGCCTACCTGCTAACACGAGGGTTACCAAAGCCAATCAATCAGTAACAAGACCGATTTAAAATTTAAAAAAACAAAGGACGTAATTTGCTGCAAAGATTAGAACGTATTTAAGATATCGAAGTTAGTAATTATAATCCTCTCTTAATCCAATACAGGTTGTTTCTACGCTAAGATGGAACCTGAAACAGGAATGATGAAATTCAAGTGGCAAAGCAATGGAAAGACAATGTTTGAACAAGAAGTGGACCGTGAGTATTGTATCCCTAAAACAGGGACGTAGCCAGAGGGTGGGTTTAGGGCGTCCAAATAAAGTATCCGTAGTTGAAGAGGCGCTTGTAGAGAATCTAATTTGTATTATAATTTAAATAGTGAAAAAGCAAACATCATAGGAGCGTAACACAGCATAATTGAACTATTGAGCAGAAGTTCTGCTGCAGAACATGACATGTAAAACGAGGAAAAAAAAACAAATTCAAACATGGTCATGCAAAAAAAATAACTCAATAGGTAGGTACGTAAATTGGTCAAATTAATCACACAGGTTCTATGGCCCCACATTGGCTTATAATAACCTTCAGTTGCCACTGACACCAAAACCCTACTTCTGGGGTTTTTCTTCATACCTACTTCAGGGGGAGTATCCCATACCTCTTGCAGTCCAAGTCCTAGTTCGGACCCACCCTTTACAAAATTCTGGCTGCGTCACTACCTAAAATGTGCAATTCATATCATAGTTTACAATAATTTATTGACAAATAAATCTCCCCCTCATTATAACATCTCCAACGTTAAACACCAGTCATAAGTAGAGCTTCCCCTCCGTAATTTGTCTGTTTCACCATCAACATCAGTTTTCAGTCATAAAACCTAAGACTCCACGCCCATATCTTATTAGAGGCTGGTTCTCTTTTGACATGTGTGTATGTTGGTTTTAAAGAGTAATTTAATTAGTTCTAACTCACAATGATCCGTACTGACGCGTTACTATATTTACAGCTAACAGCTGCTCCGACGAACCAGTCTGCCAGACTGTGCCTCAGTTTAAAGGTCTCTCTCAATGCTGTGTCACAATGCACAATACCATGAACGACGACGGCTCAATGACCACCTGCCCACACATAGAATTGAGAATAAGGGATGATGCAGGAGCAACTGCCGACATTGAGTGCTTGCAGTACAGAGATGGAGAAATGGACGTGGGTGACCGCAGTGACCCCTCACAACCTGGAATGTTTACACTCAAGTATAGGGAACCAATGAAAAGAGCAGCCAGATATGCAATGGACAATATGTAATCATTATGGTAATTATAATTATTGTTGAACAGCTACCACTCGAAATTATTAAACCTGTGAAATTGCAGCTGACGATGAAGCCCAATAATTTTCTGAATTATTATTATTATTTTTTTTTTAGGTATGTACTAACCTAAATTAAAATAATCCAACAACAATGGTTTCCTGGCACCAGGAAATCCCTGATATCCCTCTCCTCTCCCTGTCACGCTGGTCTCAGCGGAACTGAAATTAGGGAAGAACAACTAATCTCAAACCTAGTTTTCCTTCTGTCGCCAATTGTACCTGTATGTCTGGGGTACAGGTGAGGATTTCAGATTGAATAGAACCATACAACCTATCCCAGAGTTGAAGTTGAATAATTCATTATTCATTGGTGATGGAGAGAAAATCATGTACCTACACAAACGTATCACTTAGTCAGGTTGAAAGAAACAGTAAGTCGCAGCTAAACCATGGCGTCGTGAAGTCAGGGGGCAGGATAAGAGATTCTACTTAAGCATGGCAAGATTACGGACTGGGCACGTTATATGCAAAGCTTGTCTTCACAAAATCAACCAAGAGCAGTCTGATCTTTGTTATAAGAAAATTTGGAACATGTGCTTCTTTCGTGTAAGAAATTTGACAGTCAGCGGAAATTGATGTTAGATGAGATCGCTGAACCCCATCCAATCAATCTTACATCTATATTAGTTAGACCCGAACTCTATGTGAGTGTAATGAAGCCAGCACAGTGATCTTGCAGAAGCCCTGTAGAGGTTGGGATGTAGGAATTATGTAAAATATTGGGCTGGGCCCAAGATGCTACTGTCCTATTGCCTCATGGATTTTTAATGGCATTGCTAGAAAACTTCGAATTATGAAGTGACGTGGATTGAATAGCCGTCTTACACTACCACTAGTCCAGACAACAAAGCCCCCAAAAAAATGGGCAACACTACAGTAGTCTGGGCGTAGCCCAGCCTTATTGCCCAATGGCCACAAACCTTGGCAGGATATCTCAATTTTCAAGGTAGTGACGCCTTCCAACTTTTGAGGGCTGCTCGATTCGTCCACACTAACGCTGAGTTCGAACGTGGACGTCTTTGGAATCGCTTCGATTCCTGTACAGTACATAATCAGACCAATCACGGGAAGAGAGGCATGAAAATCAAATATTTCGACCAATCGAATCACACTCAATGGGCGATTAGGAAAAGAGGCCATCAAATTGTTGCATACTACGTACTCGGATGACCCAATGAGAATGTGCACTAATCCAAAAATCTACTGTTAACTGTATCTGCGTTGATAAGACTTCCAGAATTAAATGAGGGAAAATGTCAATCAGTGAAATATATCAATTCAATCATCTACCATTAAAATACAGAAAATTGAGGTTACCCCTAGAGTTTTCTATCCTCACTTCTCGAACTTGTGTACTTGTCACTTCAGTGACTATTACGCCTCTTGACCATAGAAAGAGGAAAATGAAAACTAGCAGACACGATGAGAAGAGTAGGTACTTTATTATTAACAAGTCGAGAAAACTTCACTTATTTTCAACTAATTTTTACAGCTGCCCTTAACTTGGCCGATCGGCTACGGGGATTTTCACAAATCTCAGTGTCAGATGGTGTGATGGGATTCTTGAAGAGTTTTGCCCATTCACCGTTGTACAGTTTCCATTTGTCTGATCCGTCAACTGTAGACGAGTAATCGCTTAGCTTCAGAGAGCCGCTGCGGGCTTCATTGTTGTCCAGGTCGTTTCCAGAGAAGTGGTTCTTCACTATCCTGTCTTCCAGGGAATGGAAGGAAATCACCAGGAGGCGACCGCCGACTTTTAGATACCTTCTGGCCTGATGGATCGAATTATTTATTTCGTTGAGCTCGTTGTTGACGAAGATGCGAAGAGCTTGGAACACTTTGGTGGCAACGTGGGTTGGCCGTTGCAGGTTGTCCATGCGATACTGTGTCATCAAAACTTCAGCAATAAGATCTGAAAGGTCTGAAGTCGTTCTGATAGACCTAAATGTGTAACGACACTCGATAAGAGCTCTAGCAATCTTCTTTGCGTGCCTTTCTTCTCCATACACCTTGAAAATCCTTTGCAGGTCCTCTTCATCAGCATATTTGACCACATCAGCTGCGGTTGGTTGATCTGGAAACCGGTCACCGTCCATCCTCATGTCCAGAGGGCCGTTTTTGCTAATAGCAAACCCCCTTGTATCGACGTCAAACTGCATCGATGAGCATCCTAAATCATACAAAATGCCATCAATGGACCCCAACGGAATCCCAGCTGATTTTAAAATCGACGGCAGTTCAGTGAAACGCCCCAAAAATGCTTGTACCTGCCCCAAATGCTCCTGTGAAAATTTAACGGCAATTTCATGGGCTAACGGGTCTCTGTCAAGACAAAGGAGCTTGCAGTTGGGTGCTGCCTCTAAAATAGCTTTAGAATGACCTCCAGCGCCAAAAGTCATGTCCATATAAGTTTCACCATTCCTTGGATTCAGATAATGGACAACTTCCTTCGTCAAAACAGGAGTATGTAGACGATTCTTTGGTACTGATAAATTACAACTAAATCTAAAAAGCTTGGATGAAAGCATGATACTAAGTACGTTTGGTAGTATTCCTAATAGTACTGAAGAAGCTGGACTCGTTAGATTCGAGCAATTTCATGAATTCCTCTGATAAAATGGTTTTACACTGCTCGGCTGTCAATCCAGTAGCTGACGACTTGCTGTACCGCTGGTATTTCTGCAGGTGGTGGTTGTCAGCTATCCTATTGAGAGACTCGTAAGTTCTCCAGCACTCACGCTCGTCCTGATCACCAGGGAGTTCAGGTGTCCTGAAGGTCCTCTTGATCCTTTCCCTCAAGTAGCCAGCGAAGTCCCTTTCCTTTTTAGTAGCATCCAAGGGCCATTTTTTAAGGAGTTCCAAGTAGGATCGGTATATTTTGGCCATCAGGTAAGTACGTATAATGAGAAACTGGTCAACTTACTCGGTCAACCGCAGGCACAAGAACATCTACAGATGATTGAGACTCATTGTTTCAGCGACTTTCAAGAAGATGAACACTTGATTCAGACAAATTGCATACCACTTCAAACGGATATTTTAACTAGACAAACGATAATGCAAAAATTATTAAACAAGAGATTATTAATAACCAATTCAAAATTAGAACTTGAACGGTTATTAAAAAAGAAGGTTACGTGCATGGATACTATATATTATCCATGGAACTCCTTCCGCTTTCTGAAGGAAAATTTGGAAAATTATACAAAGGATAATGCAAAAATTATACAAACAATAATGCAAAAATATTATATACTATATATTATCCATGGAACTCCTTCGGTTTCTTCTCTAAGTGCATGGATACTATATATCATCCATGGAACTCCTTCCGCTTTCTTCTCTTTGCACTGAACAAGTAGCGCCAACCACTCATGTAATAAAATAAGTAATAATTGCTCAGAACAGCTCCAGTAATTACGCCGTGTTTTAGGAGTGAGAACTACTCGGTTATCTATACCTTCTTTAAGATATAGAGCGCGCCCTCATCGACATGTGTAGGTGGTTCTCTCTATTTTCTACTGCGCGGTTGTTGCTTTTTGCCCTTGTTGTGAACAGCTGGCCAAAGCTCTTTTTTCGATTTTATTTTAGGTTGAGAAGTTATTTGGATCAATTTTCATTTCGTGATGGCACTGTTACGGAAAAGTGTACAACTCCTTCTTCCGAAGGTAAATATTGTAATTATAAGGTTGACATTGTCGTATCTCGATAGTCGCTTTGATAGGATGCCAGTTATCAAATGGTATTTTTCTTTTGGAAGTCTCCACCCCATCCGAATTTTCATCGAAATTTACCATTCGTTAGTGCGTTTCAATACGTAATGCTTAAGGGACGGGTTACTTAGTGGGTTCCCTACGAAGTCCTTCTGTAGTTTTTGCGGACATTCTCGCTACTTGGCCAGTAGGAGCTTACTCAGTTATTCCTATTAGGTATATATTGTGTCAACAATGTTGGGATTCGAACACCGTAGGAACATCTGCAGCCTGCTGCACTCTTGACGTTCATGAATCAATATATGAAACATCTTATGTAACAGTAAGGTGTTAATTGGGTACTTATGAAATATCGAAATTTCCTCTTGCTTTCAGGTCTGTCACAATGTTGCTCCTCTCACCGCATCTCAACGCTTACTGAATACATCAGAGACCCACCGACAGGTTGGAAATTCCTTTTGGTCTAGTTTTAAACTCCTCGTAGATGTCAGTTGTCAGCATCTTTAACGAGTCGGCACACTAGGTGATTAGATACACCTAGTAGGTGTATCTAATCAAATGATGAAAGACGTGAAAGATTCTTGGGATTTTCTGAAGCATCATTATACCATTTTCACAACTGATGAGAAACAAATCTATGTGATTGAGTTGTTCAGGTTCTCATACGACGAAGGTTAGTTCCGTTGATTTCGAATTTTGATGGATGCGCCTGAATGTACCTACTAAACAGTGAAGGATGGTGGTATGGACTGGATGTTATTTAATCAGGAACCTTTGTGTAACCAAGTTTAATCTCTAGAAGAAATCCTCTGCCTAATTGCCTCTTTCGTAGGCCGCCAGTATTTAGGGTAGGCTGGGGGATTCACAGTCGACGCTAGTATTTTCTAGAATAGTTTACAAGTACTACACATATATATATATATTCCGTTCGAAATTTCATCAAGTCCATTATATGTTGTCTAGGTCGCAGCAGAAGAGGTTGAACGTCCTCAGGGTAAGACCAAATGCACTTTGATTCCCGGAGATGGAATCGGTCCTGAACTTCTGTATTGTGTCCAGGAAGTCTTCAAGGTAACCAACATTTTATTTTCTTCCTGCAAATAATGTAATGGATTCCTTACATCTCAAGAACATGTATGTAATTCGGGTTTTAAGCTCGGATATGAGCTCATTCTGACGACCAAGATTTGTGGTTAGTTACCTACATCAAGACTGTTCACCACTATTTCTGGCTGTTTCGTCGTTAACCAGTCTGATACCCTCACAGGCTGCTGATGTTCCGATCGAGTTTGAAACCTTCTTCTTCTCGGAAGTTCACGCTGGCATGAGCGCTCCTTTGGAACAAGTTGCTGCTTCTGTGACACGCAACGGAATTTGCCTCAAGGTCGGTTCATGCGTTCTACTCTGTATATTGTAGTATTTCACTAATATTAAGGCAGTATTGTAACAGACGTAAGTTTGGTGTAAGAAAGGTATTATTGAACGGAATAAAAGAGTGCTAAAAACGAATGGTAGATCAGAGTTCCTTGTTGAAGAAACAATTTAGGCTTATTCCGGCACAGATGTTGCATGTTGATGTGATGAGCTTAATATCCTCTAGTGAGAAGGGTAGGTTTTTGCTCCAAACCCAGTGATTCATCCTCTTTACCCCTGGCTGGCATAAATTTTTATGGAGGGTTTCGAGTGTCTCTTGAGTGCCATTGGAAATTAGAAAGACTCGTGAGAGGGTGTCAGTAG
This sequence comes from Stenodema calcarata, assembly GCA_963920205.1. NCBI lineage: Eukaryota > Metazoa > Arthropoda > Insecta > Hemiptera > Miridae > Stenodema > Stenodema calcarata. Next base: position 3,462,065 of record OY986053.1, on the reverse strand, counting down.
CATGGTTGAGATTTTCTGGTCAATATGTGGTATCGTATGAGTATGAGGATAATTCCAAACGCCATTTTTGATTTTCCCAGGGTGTCTATTACTGAGCATGAAGGCGGCGGAAGTGCCTTCCAATAACATTTGCCTTCATTTACGAATCGTTTCTACTATTGCTTAGGCTTCCTTCTCAAAGGAAGAATGTCGTTCAGTAGATGTCACTGTCCTCGTGAAAAACGCAACTGGCCGATTCAGCTGAGTCAGTGTCGCTGCGATCGTCTTCAATGCTTGACAAACTAGCTCCCCTGACATCGGATTCTAATTATTCAAATGCCTTGAGAGCAGTGGGAATTGATGGGAATTCTGACCGGCTCAGTGGCCCAACATTTTCGAAAATCGTTTTTTTCTCTCTCCTGAAAAGTTGTGAAAAACGAGCTTGGTGGTGTTGCTGATTCCTCGATGATTTGGAATAAAATTCGAATAATGACAGATCATGCACAGGGATGAATCTGATGGTGGAAGTAGATCGCCCAAGAGGTTGATTGAGAGGAACGAGCATTCGTGGTTTATCGTGAGATTATTTGGGTGCATCATTCATGAAAATTTCATGAAGGCTGCATCCAATTTATTGTTAAAGATTCATAATATGAATCTTTAACAATAAATTGGATGCAGCCTTATTATTCAAGAAATTGTTATGGGCGTAAGTTTGGTATACCTTAAGAAAGGCTTTATTGAATGGAATGCAAGAGAAAATACCAATTGAGGAAACTGTAAATTGGTTACTAAAGACGCCAAACACCTTCAAACAACAAGTGTTTTGACGTAATCTTGGATAAGCGGACAGTACAAGATAACCACATAATTGTATAATTGAGTTATAATATTGTATAGTTTGACACATTTGTTTTGACGAAAGAATGTTATACAATGGATGCCCTAATCAATAAATGTTTGCAGGGAACTTTGGCAACTCCCGATTACTCTCACACTGGCGAATTGCAGTCTCTCAACATGAAGCTGAGACAAGCTCTCGATCTCTACGCTAACGTCGTACACGTCAAGTCCTGGCCTGGAATCAAACTTAGACACGAAGGTAACATTGAAAAAAATACTTGTACCTTGCGACTTCGTACGTGAAGAATGGGTAGCATCTTGAACTGCTCGCACTAGGCCTACGTTACGTTGCCCCATATAATTCAATAGTTCAATATGACGTACCATATTATTATATCCCAACTTGAATAAATCAGGTGTACTGTAGTCGTACTCAGGGCCTACATAGACCCCTAGATCCTTGGCAACATTGTGTCTGAAAAATCATATACTCTAATCGATATGGGCATCCTAACCTGTAAACTGGTAAGATATTCCACGAGGTTCCCCTATGGGTAGGTTGGGATCATTGTCTTCTTTCTCACCAGAAATCACTCTTAGCATCTTAGATCCTCGCCTGACATCTTTGTTGTGTACAAAGACGAGAAACAGATCAATAGCAAATTTTGCTATTGAACTTTTTCTTGTCTTAACAAACTTGAACGACTATTAACTTATTGGAGCTGTTGTACCTTCCCATTTTAAAAGTTGTAGACATTAAAAATATTAGACAACTGTTCTTATTGTTCACTCACATAATATGAGAGCTGTTCAGTCAATCATACCGTTGCACATATTATGTAAAAGGATACGATTGACTGAACAGCTCTTAAGTATGGGAATTCGGTGTGCTTACTGAACGCTTCAGTTCACGTCATTACTTAGGACAACTGGTTTCTGGTCGTGTGCTAAAGCGACATAATATTATGTATCAACTTTAATCATCTGAAGTGCCGGTTCCAGATAGATCAAATGACGCACACATAATCTGCCTTTTCTGCCCACAAATAGCAGCTTAGACACTGAATCCAAATCTCCCCTCTGGCATCTTTGGAGATTTTCCATCACAAAAGATGCACTCAGTGTCTTTGCTGTCAGGTTATTAATTTTATGTTGACACTTCAGTGGGTTTACAATTGATTTGAGTTGAACTTCGTTTTAACATGGGACATGTTTAGCCTTCACAAAACCGAGCGACCGTCTGTCTGTAACGCTGGCACCACCCGACGGGTTGCGAAGCCAATCCCTGTGGTGGTAGAGACTTGAAATTTGGCATGTAGCCTCATTAGGACTTGAGGAGAACAGCTCCTGGATCAGCTGAGTGGCTCCTAAAGCTAATTTATATGATATTCACACTATGAAGCGGTAATTTGGTATGTATTCTCCTTAGGACTTTTACTTGACGTTGCCTTAGCCCCGGGTCAGCTGAGTGGCTCCTAAAGCTAATTTTTGTGCTATTCACACTAAGAAGATGTAATTTGGCATGTAGCCTCCTTAGGACTAAAACTTTACGCTGCCCAGGCCCTGGATCGCCTGAGTGACTCATAAGGGTCAAAACGGAAGAAGAAAAGCGGGAGGGGGGGGGGGGTCAGTGAGGCATAAATCTTGTTTAGAGTATAAAGTAACAAAATTGATAGATAATCGACTGTATATACTGTTTTCAATATTGCTTAATAAACAATAATAAGTCTAGTAATATTATACCTAGTACTCCATTCCATCAACTTCGGAGTATTCCGACACGCCATCTTGGACAGATAGCCTAAAAACTGATGAACCAATACTCTCTCTGACAACCCAATCTCATAACAATAAACTACAACACTTTAGGTGTACATTAAGCGGCGTCGTCTTTAAGCTTAAGTCACATTGTAGTGGTAAGCCCAAATAGTTTATGACACAAAACAAAAACGCAACTGGCTTATGGGAGTCTTAAGAAGTAACTACCTAGTTCATGATATTTCTGAGATTTAGTTCATAATTAAACAGAACTAAAACCTGGGTATTTTATATTTCCCTACTATTCCACAATACCTACCCTATTCTCCTCTACCACTTATTGTAATTCGCGTGTGAATAATTCATTTTTGTTTTCCTCAGGAATCGATGCCGTAATTATTAGAGAGCAAACGGAAGGAGAGTACTCAGCCCTGGAACACGAGAGTGTGCCAGTAAGTTCCTACATCATTATTCAATGTAGTTTTTACACCAGAAACCTCAAATGAATCAAACTATTCAATAATGTTAGTATTAGGGGAGTTTCAGTCCAGGTAATTCCAGTAACGGTCCCAAAGATTCCATTGACAACGAAATAACCATTCCACTTTACCGGCCCAGTTCCCTTATCCCCTATTTGAACTCGGAAAATGTGCTGCTCAAAAAACGCAGGCTTTTTATGTCGTAGGCCGGTGAGGAAATTAGTGGCAGTTGGATCTTGTAAGGTGGAGAGGACCGCATTTCCAGGTTATGTGGGGCTCAAACCTCACTACAACCTCACCTACCTGAGCTCAGTCTGGGGCTGTTCAACACTACCTACATTACTTCGGGCTTAGTCCTTGGGAGTCTTCACTTCATCTTTCGCCACAAGACCCTCTCCACATATTCTGATGTGCGGGTCCAATGCTGCTCACTCAGTAACATCTTGGCAACTACTAGCTATGGTGACATGTTGGGAGACTCTATGCCCATTGATTCTTTGAGCCAGCTCCGCTCTTCTACCCATTTCGCGCATACAAAGAACGTGTGGTACGCATCATCTTCCACATTTGGTTATCCACCTTTCCCATCCTGTACTAGTAGGCATAGTCCATGTCCTGAGAAGAACTGAGTCAAGAAATAGTTCAGTTCTCCATGCTCCCTTTGCAGCCACACCTGGATGTCAGGAACCAACCGGGCAGTTCATCTCCCTCTCAACTCACCGGTCCACATCTCCTGCCACCTTGTAATTGTTCGCTCTCTTTCTTCTCTGGAAATGCGGGATCTCTCTCCTTCGTCTCTCCGTTAGTACATCTGCTTCATTTCTGCAGGCAGCAACTGTATGAGTATCACACTAGCTAGGATGAGTATTGCTGGAGGCAGAGTATCTGGTGTCCAAAGGCTGAACGTCCAAATCCGTTCTTATGGATCTGGACTTCTTTCCAAACTAGTTATGGGAAAGCGTTTGGATAGACACGACCTGGAACAGCTCTGAAGGATTATTACCTAGTCATTGAGTTGAGGACTGCTGAATCGAGAACGATTCAGAATCGACCGTCTAAATAAATTAATCACCTCCACCCTTTGAGGAGGTTCAGTTTCTAATATCATGTATTATCTCTCGTGTATTGCACTTTTCCATGCTATTGTTGGGCTGCTGATCTTGAGTCCACCTAGAAGTAATTACAATGTATCTTTTCTTTTGACAGGGCGTAGTAGAATGTTTGAAAATAGTCACAGCGGCCAAATCTGAGAGGATCGCCAAGTTCGCGTTCGACTACGCTACCAAACACAACAGAAAGAAGGTGACTGCTGTCCACAAGGCCAACATCATGAAATTGGGCGATGGCCTCTTTCTGAGGAGCTGCCAGGAAGTAAGTATAGGATTCCTGCAGGTAGAGACAGTCATCAGGCAAAAATCCCATTTATGGGGATGGTTTCTAAGGGTTTTGAACTAGTATGATTAGTGGCACATTGGCGTAATCCTTATTCACTATGCTGATTGTCTGTGGAGTAGCTCACGAGTGGTAGACTCCCTCCACCGGTTCTGGCGAAATTCTTATACCACTGTGGACTGGCTGCAGATCATGTTGGTTTATTATCTTCGATAATGAACCATTGGAATCGCCCAAAGAAAAAAAAAATTTAACCCCCCTCAAAATTTGTTGGTTTACGTTTCAAGATACGTAGATTCAGAAAATCGAATAAAAAACTCTGCAAATTCTTGACACAACGGTTCATTATCTTCTTTGTACAGATCACCCTTCTGTCTAGATCACTAGGTCTAAATGTCTAGATCCTAAATGTTAGATTAATTATTATTATGAATTATCACTAATTATTAATAATTTTATCAAGTACCTAGTGAAAATTATTATAATTTATTGTTAGGTATTAATAGTTCGTATTCATTATTAATAATGATTATTATTAATTATGATTAATTAATACGATATAATTCTGTGGTTTTTAATACTACGTCGGTAATAATTTTTCTATAAAAGAAGTACCTACCAACAAACATTCGAAATTACCTTCATTTCCGTAGCACGAAACGCACCTCAGAACAACAAACTCGACATCACTTAAGCCATATGATGTTCCAAAAAGCTTGTTAGTATGAAAATGGACCTGTATTAAATATCATTTTTATACATTAAACATCAAAATTATAATAATTTTCACTAGGTACAAAAATTTTCAACAGTTTGATTCATGATCGTGTTGTGAGGCACAATCTTTGAGCCCTCATTGTGAACGAACGGCTGGTCGTACAAAGCTGCGGATGGTCTTAAAAAATTCTACGGAACAAACTCTATCTAAATATGAAATAAAAAACATACCGTTCTATACGAATTTTTCGAGATATGAAATTTTCAAAATTTCAAAATTCGTTTTGAACCCCTTCCCCTTGACCAAGGGTTATGAAAAGTTTCGAGGACCATTGTGGGGTTGGTCCATTTTTAGGAAAAAACACTAAACTTCGCGTCGAAAACGGCCGTTAGGTGGGTCCCGGGTAGCCGCCCAGAATAAAACTGCCTTTTTTTATCTTCCAGGTAAACTACAGTCTAGAAATTTTAACCGTCAGTCGGGGATAGACCACATTGCAATATTCACTCGGTTTCTCATCTGTAAAATTGTTTTCTCATCTGTAAAATAATACAAATTAAAATTTGATGCTGAGCTATTGACTTGAAATTTTAAAAATAGGTCAGAACTGGATCACAATGCAATATTCACTCGGTTTCTTGTCTGTAAAATTGTTTAAATAATACCTATTTGTTTAAACAAATTAAATTTTGATGATGAGCTAGATACTTGAAATTTTAAATATAGGTCAGAAATGGATGACATTTCAATATTCACTCGGTTTTTTTCTCATTGCAAACCTGTTCATTGTGTACCCAAGATCCTTCCCTAAAAGACCTGGCAGCGGGAAATATTATTCAACATGGTTTGAAAAGGGAAAAACAAGTTTTGTAAAAAATCCCAATGCTCTAGGTAGTAGTCGATACCAGTGACCAACATTTTCTTCAGTAGTCGACATGGTTTTGCACTAGTAGTCGACCTACATGTGTTAGAAGTCGACAGTATCACTTGAGTCAGTAGTCGACAGGTTTCGTCATTCCATCGTTTTCGAATTTTACGACATCTAAATAAAATACATTCAACTGTGAATCGGAACTTGAAAATAGATTAATAAGATGTAATAAAGTAGTTATCAGACTTTTTATTTGCAAACAGCTCATTATCAGTCTCAAATTGCAATAAGTACTTAAATAAAAAGGTATGAAAACTATAGTCGAAAACTCATTGTCAGAAAATTGACATTACTGTTGGGCTTAGGTACCTATTTACATATTTTTTTTGACATTTTCATGTCTTTGCTTTGGCACATAAACTGAAACGGGAAAAATTTGTTCCCTTGATTCACCCTTTCCCTCAGATCACGTCAGAACACAAGCGACCGGCGGGCCATTACGTCAGAGCCTATGACGCACGAGCGTATGACGTAAGACGGCTGGCAGGAGGCCAACAAGTACGTCAGAGCCTATGACGCACGAGCGTAAGACGGCTGGCAGGAGGCTAACTAGTGCGTCAGAGCCTATGACGCACGAGCGTATGACGTAAGACGGCTGACAGGAGGCCAACAAGTACGTCAGAGCCTATGACGCACGAGCGTATGACGTAATACGGCTGGCAGGAGGCCAACAGGTGCGTCATACGACGGGACCTTTTATGTCTCTGCGCCCCCTCCCACACCCACACCGCGTACCTCGTACTTCATTTTGGTTTATTATCTTCGATAATGAACCATTGGAATCGCCCAAAGAAAAAAAAAAAAAAATTAACCCCCCCTCAAAATTTGTTGGTTTACGTTTCAAGATACGTAGATTCAGAAAATCGAATAAAAAAAAAATCCGTCCGTCCGCCGTTCGCCGTCCGCGGCACTTTGCCCAGTTAGCGTTCAGTTAAAATTACGAAATTTTTTTTATGGGTTTCGACCAACCCCACAATGATCCTCGAAACTTTTCATAACCCTAGGTCAAGGGGAAGGGGTTCAAAACGAATTTTGGTACGACATGGTATGAGTATGGTATGGTATATTACAGTACGGTATGATAGGAAAGAAATGGTATGAGTACGGTGAGAATATGGTATGGTGCCGATTTGCAACACAGTCTGGTATAGACAGAAGGGTGATCTGCACAAGGAAGATAATAAACCGTTGTGTCAAAATTTGCAGAGTTTTTTTTACAATATTACAGGAATATTCTCTGCAGAAGTTGAGCGATGAAAGTTTATTAAAACATGAGATACTTATCATAATTTCACACTGATTTTTCATCAACATATTTTTATTTTATTATGATATTTATTATTTTTATTATGATTTTTATATTATGATTTTTCAATCGCGATATTTTGTTGCTCTTTCCTCACAAACCACTATAAGCTCACTAAGTTCAAAAATAATGGAAATGCTTAAATTTGATTGTAGATGGCAAAGATGTACCCGAAAATCGAATTCGAAGCAATGATTGTCGACAACTGCACGATGCAGATGGTGTCCCACCCTCAACAGTTTGATGTGCTTGTCATGCCCAACTTGTATGGAAGCATTCTGGACAATCTGGCTTCTGGGCTGACTGGTGGGGCTGGTTGCGTTGCTGGTGCCTCGTACAGTGCGGAATGCGTTGTTTTCGAACCTGTAAGTATTCTGGGAGACTAGTAACGATGAGAGCTGATATGTCCTGTTTTGATCTTAATACCTCTGAATAATTGGTCCAGCTCCTTTAGTTGAATAACTGCTACTATATACTACATGTTGTTTTGCTCGTATGAACCCAGAAAAGTTGTGGTGGCTGATTATCATGTCTCTCTTGCTTGAGGCGTTAGTGGCTTCATGGACTAAAGAGTGTACTTTTTTCGTATTCATTGAATAGCTGTCGATTGACTTCAACGAGAATGGATTTTTGCAACATTCACAACCTTCTGTACTTCACTGATGACGTCTGAGTTGTTGCTGATTACAAGCAACTTCTTGTTTCTTTTCCGTCATCTAACAACACTAAAAGGAACTCCCGTCCAACTTCGGGCACTCGGCCCCACTGACATTGGCCATTTTTCACTCGGACCCTAATCGACATACCTAATAACTCCGTCATCTAGACTTTACAGGACAATTTACCATGGATGTGAGGTACCTACGTATCTGGATCAGCAAATGTTCCTGCCAAAAACGTTTCCCGCATTGCAGCAAATGACGACTTCAAATGTCTCAATCCAAGATGTGGCCACTGTCCAAACAACTTGCGTGTAGCTGCAACACCTCAGCAATGGTTCATGGTTTTCAGCAGGACATGGTTCATACTATTGGTTGGTTAGTGACTCCTCTACTGGAATACTACGCCCATCCATCCCAGAACAATTTCGATGTGCGATTTTCAACTCAGTACACACAGTGGCACATCCTGGTATCTCACAGTCGACTTGGTTCAAACCTGCTATTGCTGGACATGAAATGGGGTGTTGCATGAAAACGTGGCGCCATACGTCAAGTGCGATTGGAACCTACCAACCATCAGAAGCGAGATTTGCACACATTAATGTCGATATTGTTGGACTCTTACCAACTTCAGAGGTTCGCGTTACCTCCTAACAAAAATAGAAACTATTTGGAGTTCCTAGACGCATCACAACTGATTGAGGTGAACAGTTCGACTGCCAACACTTTGAAAGCCTAACCAAGATGCTAGGAGCTGACCACCTGATTATCACCCTTCTGCAATAGAACAATTGAACAGAGGACTGTATTTCTAAACCACCAACGGTTCTTTTGGGTTTCCGCTCATACCTCATCCTTGGTTTTAGAGTGACACCAGCTGAAATCCTCTATGGCGAACCCATTAGACATCCGATTGATTTCTTTGAGAATCCAGCCACCACGTCAGACATTTCCGACGCTTATTGCAAAATTGAGAGATCTCGTTCGATCCATTCGACCAGTCCCATTCCACCACGACTGTCTATGTCCACCCTGAGCTGCCTAGAGCATTACACGTCTTCGTGAAACATGGCGGACTATGAAGGAACCTACCTGGTTTTAAGTCACACAGACAAATCCTACCAACTTCTAACGCCTCGAGGCGAGGAGAACGTTACCGTTGACCAATTGAAGTTTTCCCCATGATAACGCTGAACAACTCTTATCTGCTCCAGCTTCTGCTCCACCACTCACAGCCTGCCACCTGCTAACGCACACTTGATTGGTTCAGTGCAGACGAGTGGTCGTCATGTCCACTTTCCATTGAGATATCCGGGAGGGGGGTTTTCTGTGGCTATCACTCAAGTGTCTATAATAGTTCCTTGGAGTGGACATTGAACATCTTTGTTTTTTGACGTCATGAGAATTTGATATCTAAAAAATCCTCACTATCCTCATGGCTATAAGAGCAAAGAAATAGCGGGTTTTATGTAAAATGTCTCCATTTTGCACCTGAGTTTATAGATTTTTCCACGCTGAACACGATGGTGAAGCCAGAATTGCGATATCTCATCCCGTCCTCAGATAAGAGCAGATGCACCTTGAATAACATCTCAAGTAACAACCACGTTCCTTCATCTTCAAAGTGCTCCAGTTTGAGAACGGAATAAGATATAGCAATTCTGACTTCACCATCGCGAAACATATACCTATATACACATTATTTTTGGTGCATTTGGCAGTGAATTCAGGACGGTCTTGTACCAATGGGTGTGTTCGTGTAATTAAATAAAGTACGAGACGGAATAGAAAAAGGAATAACATGTACCGATTAGTCACCACCGAAAGAATAAGAATTAATTATTAACATCAAAAGAAGGAAATGTGGTAGTTGCATAATGGGGTTAGATTAGTGGACGTGAGCGTTATAACAATGTTTAAGATTGTTGCTGTTGACTGGTGGCTGGCTACCCACAGTCAGAAACGTATTTTGGTATAAAAACTTTTAGGAAATTCGAGTTTTAAACATTTTGGATCGAGAACAATAACTTCCTTTTCTTTGAAAATTCGCTAAAATGATTAATAAATTCATTCTCTTTCTCGTTGTAGATGTCGTTCGTTTACATTACCGGTGATTGCTGGTGGTGGTTACTATACATGCTGCCTAAACGTACATTAATTCTGGCTATTCTCACAGGGCGCAAGGCATACGTACTCCGAAGCTGTTGGTAAAAACGTTGCCAATCCAACTGCCATGATGTTGTGCGGTGCCAAGATGCTGCAACACGTAAATCTTCACTTCTACAGCGATCTGATCAGAAACGCCCTCGCTAAAGTTTACATTGATGGAAAAGTAAGTCTCATTCTATTCTAAATTGGTTACCGGAACGCTCTCATTCTATCCATTGACTCAATGCCATTGAGCAATTTCTGTTCTGTTGAGCAATAGATAGTTTCAACATTTAGTGGTTCCCCCTATGTACCTAAGAGCTTTTGGACACAACCATTCCGATACTTGATTCAGGGCAGCTACTAATTCTTTAATACTTTTCTACGATTTTCGTCGTTCTAAATCGGTGTTCTGAAACACTGTGTGACGTGGAAGACACACACAGTGAGAAACAGTGAAAAATATTGTGGTAATTTGTGTGAACAATACATAGAGATTTTGTAATCTTCAATAACACGTATACAGAGAAAAAAAATAGAAAATTCAAAAACTGGAAAAAACTTGTTCACTTTGGTGCCCGAACTTACCATGTAGTGGCTATGAAAGTAGAGCTGCAGTGGAAGGTCATGTGAAGCGTTAACAACCTTTCACTGTGTTGAAAATTTCCTTGCACTGTCTGGATGTTATTATCAATGTCCCCTGGTCCTATGCTCAGTATTAATATAGTTTGAATGGGCCCAGAACGACTCTCCAGGCTGATATCATGGTATGGGTTCAAATCCCATTTTTGTATCAGATACAAAAATAGATTCTATAAAATATTCCTACTTTCTCACTTAATTCAACCAATTTTTCTGCTGTCGTTTATGTGAGTTTAACCCTCTTTTCCTTTCGCACATTTCCAGGTCAAAACCAAAGACGTTGGAGGACAGTCCACCACCAAAGATTTGGTGTATGCGATCATTCAGAACCTCGGAAACAAACCCTGAGACCCCGCAAACGTAATTCCGTAAAACTCAAATCTCAAATCCGGAATTTCATCTGTACCTATGTAAATAGGCCGACTTTGCTATTCTCGTACGCTGAATATAGTTGTTATTTTAACCGTCTACGAACTAGTCAATACTCGAAGGCCCCACGCGGCAGTATTAATTCAATTGTTGAGATTCTGTACTAAGATAATGTTATCTATCTATTTATGTTGAGACAAATGTTTTACACAGTATTAGAAGAAAACTAATATTTGGTTGTGTTGATCAGTTTGTATCAGAATAAAAGTAAGAATTCGTTCCAGGCTAAATTATGATTTTTACAAGCTGTCATCCTATTCCAATCCCCCAGGGACGTAGCGTGCGGGGGTTTGGGAAGTCCAAATCTCCGCTTCTGGTTTTTTGTTACTTACCTGAAAAACGCTAAATATTGCACATTTCTAGTTACTTTTGTACAATAATAAAAATTAAGATGATTATTTTCTTTTTGAATTTAAACAATGTGGAAACCCTGTTTTTGAGGTTAAAAAATTCAAAATTTGAGGGGGGAGGTATTCCCTATCAAAATTCTGGTTTCGGGACTGAATCCGCATTATTTCAGTTGAATATAAAGGAGTTCGTTGCTCTGCGGGTGCTGTGGTCTGATTGCCTCAGGCCGATGAGTGTAAACTTTCTCATCAAGTTTGTCAACTGTTAGGAATTCGCACACACCCAAGTTCCAACTATGTTTGCTTGAGAGTGTCTCCACTAACGTTACAGGAATGTTGCTCGTCCCTAGTTGAAACTTTTAAAAATTAGTTCCTGCTAATAGAGCTTGCATACGCTTAGAATTAAATTTTGTGGATATTCATACAGATCGAAAATTGATCGTGAAATGTAGATATGTAAATCGCAAAAAAAAAGAAAAAATGGTTGAGATACCAAACAAAAATTACACGTTACATTAAAAATTGAAAATCTAAACAAATTCGTCATGGTTTTCTGAACAGATATTTTGCAGTTCATGGGGAAAAAATACCTGATACTAAAATTAATTCGTCTCTTAGTTAGAATGGGACATCCTCTTAGTTAGTTCAAAGCAGCCCAAATCAAAACGGAACCGGAAAACCAGGCTATTGCTTTATTCCTGCTTACACGCTTACTATTGCTTTATGTTCCTGCCTAAATTTCTACATTCCCTGTTCCATGTTTGAAAATTCATTTATCATGTGAAACAACTCCAAAATGTGGGAACGGATATAATTAATTAATTTTAAAAAAAACAACATTTGGAGATATTCATTTTTTTAATGATTTTTATAGAAAGTCTGATTAAAAACATACATTGCCATTTAGGGACTACGCAAAAGAAAACATGTCACCTAGGATCCCATAAAAAACAAACATGACCAAACTGTTGCGTTAATTATTTAAATACGAATTCCTTTGTTATCTTAATTACTCTTATAAACGTGATTTGAACTCCAAAGTGAAGAGGTCTGTTGAAACATATTGAGCGTAATAATAATATAATTACCTGGACACGTTTTTCCTGTTTACTGACAACTAGGATCTGAGTGACATGTTTTATTTCGCTTGGACGATCCTCGTGGAGGAGAATGTTGAGTTTTTTTTTCTAATGTATATTTTATTATTGCTCCAAGATATAGATCTCATTAACAATATTCGTCTGACCTAATTATATTACAATACTTGGCATTTAAGGCCAACGATACATAACTTAGTCCTTTGTCTTTATGATTTATTGCACACACTCACTCCCTACACGAGCTCATGTGGTTTAGTGCGATTGAGGCGCCGCATCAACTCATGTACTTCGAGAAGCAGGACAACTTCTTCATTGACATGGATGTTGAGTGATGTCGTCGACGTGCCAACTCGTACGCCATGTCTCAGCTCTTCAACCAAGTCATTGACGAAGAGTGCAAACAGAATGGGAGACAGGGGTACTTTTTACAACCACTGATACATTTCTGGTAAAAATTAAATCAATGCAAGTTCCACCGTGGGCGGTGCTAGAGTTTCTGAAAGTTATTTAAAGTAAGGCAAAAGGCTGGATGTTTGCCTCTGCTGATATCTAAGTTAAAATCTCCGTATACTATGTATGATCGGCATATTTTGGTATTCTGCTAGCTCTGGGATCATTAAGCTATCACTAAGCAATGGGTGATTAGTACAAGGTGTTTCAAGAGAAATAATTCAACATCAGCTTAATTAGGGAGGAAGTTAGGTGCGGGATGACAGGAGAGGGAGGTAACACAGATAAGGGGAGGTAGTGATGTGAGTGGGGGAAGATGCCAACTGACAGGTATGTAGCGGGAGGAGTATCTCATCACCTTACCTTACCTTATCTTACCCCCTCTAAACCCTGTCACTCCTGTAAAAATATCGCACCTCAAGAATAGGAGTTGGGCAAGTCGAAAGATTCGAATTTCGAATTATACCCTTAGGCAGACAGAAGAACCACATTGGTTATCTCAATTCCTTATAATACCTTATACTAAAATTTAGTATAATAAGCTCCAAGTTTTAAAAGTTGGTAGTTTAGTTGGAACTCAATTACTGCAGGTGATTTTGAGGCTGGAGAGGAAATCTTTAAAATCTATAGGTGGTATTTGGATATCTGAAGAGGACCGCTCCTCCAGGTTATGTGGGACTCAAACATCACTAAAACCTAAACTTGGTTATGAAGGAGCTGTTGGTTGCTAGTTGAACGCATTTGATCTGGGTAATTTGACATTTGGGTTGGTGGGTCTGGGCTGAGCTGTGCTCCATACGTCTGACTATACTTTTGTAAGTACCTACATTAACAATTTCAAATTTGAACTAAGCGCGAGCGACTTGATTTCTCTCTTAATTCCATTTATTTACATACAGTAATGTATACAGCACATTGTGTAATGCTACTCCCCTGTTTAAGCATGCTTGAGCTGAGAGTACGAGTTGATAACAGTTTTCTTATATGTCATTATTTTATGTATTACTTAAGAATGGTATTGTGGTATCAAGATAGGTAAGCAAAAAAATGTGCTAGGTACAATGCTCGTTATTGTATGGTGGGTGTACAGAGAAGAGGTATTTACTTGAGGTAAGGTAGGCAGGTAGGACATGGAAAAGATTGTTGTGAACTTCAACGAAAATAAATTGCTTTAACTTCTTATGAAAATTTACTATTATGAAAGGGCTTTGAGACGGGCTTTAAAAGTTTTTAACTCAGAGAGAAGACGTAATTCTTCGGGTAGTCTGTTTAAACAGATGCGTGCTCAGTGGCGGATCCAGCTTTAGAGTGAAGGGGGGGGGGGGGGGTCGAAATACACTAACCGGGGGGATTGTGGGGTATGGATCCAACCAGGAGGGGGGTCCGGGGGCTCCCCCCCCGGAAAATGTGGACATTTTTGAAGCAAAATGGGTAGTTTTAGGCAGTTTTAGCAGTTAATATGTGAATTCAAAGAGATACAGATTCTGTTATATTTTGGAAATTAAAGGTGAAGCACCCCCAACCCCAACTTTCATGAACTGTAATAAGACAACATTTTTCATGAGGATTGTGCGAAAGTGGTGACTAATATAAATTTTAGTGGACACAGTGATTGCGCGTCGGAACCAACGGTCGGAACCGTCGGAACTATCGGTGATGGTAACATCACATGCGCACCAACGAGGTACCACGCTGCCTTACCTATGATTGGCATTCCCTTATTCCCTAAAATAGACGATAAGGAATTAAGTGTGACAGTGTGACACAAATGATTGGATGTAATGTGTATTTACTCTTAAATTCAGCACCACATTTAAAAAACCCGGGGGGGGGGGGGTCGCCCCCTAGGTCGCCCCCTATGGATCTGCCACTGTGCATGATGCGGTGGTAGTCGTAGGCTTTTTGACCACAGGATGTTAGTCGGAAGGGCACTCGTAGGAGTGTGCTTTTCTGTCCCGAAACTGGTTTGAAAAATATTGTATCAGTTTTTGTAGTGTTTATTTTTATTTTCAACTTTTCTAATAGCCTAATAGCGTTTTGTAACCGTTTGCAAGCTTCTGAAGGACTCGAGCTTTTCATGTACATAGCGACGTCGTCGGCTAAACCTGATATTACATATTGCATATTATGTGGGTTTGGGGAAGGGAAGAAAGGTCTGCAAAGACACTGGAGAGGTAGATGTTGAATAGGACGGGAGATCTCCCACTGATTCTTGGGGGACATCTGCGGGAATGGTACAGACGAGTACCGGGTAGGTACACTGCCGTCCGCACACGTCTCTACTCGATTTCCTGCACAACCGCAAGTGGCTCCTCGACCACTTCCACAGTTTCACAGAGAAAACTACATTTAATGACACCCGAGTTATTCCATCACCTCTGCCTGGATGTCCCAGCGTTTTCAATAAGACAAATAACTCAATATCCTCTAAAACAAATAATTGAAGACACAAGTGGATGAAGGTGCTAAGTAACAAAAGTAAAATGTCAAGAAAATTGAGTTTGCATACTTGCCTATTTAGTTTGGTTCGGAATTTTTCTCTTTTTTTCTTCTCCAAGGTGTTGCTAAGTTGTTCTCAATCATGTACTGATGACAATAAACCTAATATTTTGAGGATTATCTGCGCTACGCGCTACCACATGAATTATCGAAAAAATGTTACATAGCACCTTTTTCCACTCGTGTCTTCAATTGAGACCCTCCAGCTGGCATCGGGAAAAAATAGAAGAAAAAATATAACTTTTCCGTCACCAAAGTCAGCAATTGTAGACCGGTGACGGAGATGTATACAGTACGATCTTGATGATCCGACACATGAGATCATGAAACGAGTCGGATTATCGAAGAATTCCGGAATATCGGGAGTAGGATTAGAAAACAACTTTGCAAATTCAGACACAACGGTTTATCATATTCTTTGTGCTGATCACCCTTCTGTCTAGATCACTAACATTTATTTAATGATTTGTAATTATTTTAATTTTTAATTAGTTCATGATAGATGACACTCCAGCTCATCATCCAAATTTAATTTGTTTAAACGAATGGGAATTGTTTAAACAAGTTTGCAGACAAGAAACTGAGTGAATATTGCAAAATGTGATATGTTAACTTTTTAAAAATTTTCGGGGCAACAATTTTAAAGTTTATATACCCCTCAAAAATCGGGAGAATAACTATCTGATCACCTTGTTGAATGCGCACAGAATAATACAGCTGACTATTCCAATTTCGTATAGAATTTTATGGGATATGTGACTCTCTTAATCTAGCAGTTTTGAAAGTGACTTGTACAAAATAATGTTGGTTGACCGAAAAACAGGTAGGTACCTATAAAAAAGGAGACGGCGTTGACAACAATTGACGACATGTGAGGACAAGTTCGTAGGTTCGAGGAATTTACGGTTCTTGCGTGTAGCGAAGACAATGAGGTAACTGGAATCAAAGGTGGAAGACGATTGTGGTTTCGTTGTTTGGTATTGTTCAAATCGCCTCTGAGTAACCCTACCAGAGAGTAGGTAGTTCCTCGAAAACCGGTTTTCGGAATTGAACGAGGGACCGTATACCCATAGCTAACTACTAGGAAGGTTCTTTTTCATAACTACTAGGAAGGTTTAGACGCCTGGTCGATGTAGAAATGTCTCACAAATGTACTATAACATACAAGAGGAAGCAAAAATACCGATTAAATATCACCATGTTCGCACGGATTTGTTTACATGAAACCGAGTGAATATTGCAATATTGAATATTGCAATATTACATCCTCGAGATATGTTTGCAATTTCAAGACTGAACAACAGAATTCGTTGTTGAGTCTTGAAATGTAAATATTAAATAATGTAAATACTAACTTGTTTAAATTAATAGCTTAAACAAATTGAATTTGATGATGAGGTTAGAGCCTTGAAGTTTTGAACATGGGTGGAGGATGGATGAGATGCAATATTCACTCGGTGCAATATTCACTTTCTTCTCTGTGAAATTGTTTAAACAATTCCTATTTGTTTAAACGAATTAAATTTTGATAATGGAGTTTTGAAATTGTAACCTTAGATTACTAACCCTCTGTAATCCCCCTCGTTACTAACTTTACTAACCATACGTCGATTTGACGTGCACACGACTAAATTCGGATTTAATAATAATTTTATGGCAAATATGGATGAAGGAATTCGTTGAGGATGGATGACAACGCGATTTTCACTTGGTTTCTTGTTTGTAAAATTGTTTAAACAATACCTACTTGTTTAATTAAATTTGGTTGATGAGCTCGAGGTTCATCTATCATTTCGTGAATTATATTAGGGTAATCTGCACAGAGGTGATACTAAACCGTTGTGTTAAGAATTTGCAAAGTTTTATCTATTACTCCTAATAATCGGGAATTCTTCGATAATCCGGGGGTTTCATGATCCCATATAATATATGGGATCATAATATTATTATGTCGGATTATCAAGATCTGTAAAATAATAGAAAAATCCACAGTCATGCAGCATGGCTATAGGAACGAATGTTCGAAGAAATAATTGGTTTTATGTAAAATGTCTTCATTTTACTGGTTTAACGACCAATTTGGAACCATCATGTACAACGTAAAAAGACCTTTAAAATGAGGTGTCGCTTGTCTGCCTGTATCATTTTGGGAATTTATGAGTAATTTTCCCCCCTAAACCCCCCCCCCCCACCCAAAACTCCCCAAAACCCCCCTCAGCTTATGGACATTTCAACGCTGAACACGACGGTGAAGTCACAATTGCGATATCGCATTCCGTCATCAGAATTGAGCAGACTAACCATGAAGAATAATATTATGTCATATAATACATGTTATGTCATATTATGACATATACATTGTCAAGGATCAACCACGTTTCTTCACCTTCCTTCTCTGCATACAATATCCGGAATTGGAGAATGTTACAACAAATCCTTAAAATAGGCGTAACTAGCTCAGTCTATAAATTATTTAAATAAATGATGAGTGCAATCATTATTTGCCGCAATACTCGCCAGTATGAGAGATCGTCAGGACCACCTTGTGGGCTTGTCACTAGCCACTAGTGAATAATGTTAATGAAAATTATTACCTAATCCATAGATCAAATTATTATTGAATATTATTTATCAATGGATAAATAAATCTAAATTGTTATTGTGATAAGAAGGATGGCGGGGGGGGGGGATAATGTGTATAATAGGTAGTTATTAACGTCTGTCGATCGGGAATGCTGAGCGGGACGGTTGAGAAGGTTGATGACAGGGAGCGGGGGTTGTCTCCACCCACCGCCACAACTGCTTAAATTCAAATTGTGGGTGAATGTAAATGTGGAAGTGGGTGTGAAAGAGAAAACCAGGCAGATGTGGGTGGTTGATGAGGGGATGGTGGGAATTGTCTCTTAATCCTTACGCTCGCTCCCCCTCGGCACCCCTCGCCGCTACTGCTTCAATTTAAATTGTGGGTGAACGTAAATGTGGAAGTGGGTGTGAAAGAGAAAACCGGACGGATGTGGGTGGTTGTAGACGGGGTGGCAAAAAGGATGCCTTCACGACTCCTCTCCCTGTTCGCTGCTCCTGCCGCAGTTCCACCTACATTACGAATCCAACATAATCTTGAAGATTTTCCAAAGAGCGCTACAACCCGGTTTTACCTTAAAAATCGTTAGAAGTATTTTAAATCGAATTTGAGAAAAAGAGTTTAAATATAAAACTTGAATGTATCGTACATTTGACGATCTCAAAGTTTCGATAATGAACCATTGGAATAGCCCAAGATACGCCTTACGCCGTCCGCGGCACTTTGCCCAGTTAGCTTTGAGCTAAAATTTCGACATTTTTGTCACGGGATCCTCGAAACTTTTCATAACCCTAGGTCAAGGGGAACTTCCCCTGGGGAACTTCCCCTGGGGAAGGGTTTCAAAACGAATTTTGAAATTTTGAAAATTCCAAAACTCGAAAAATTCATATGAAACGGTGTGTTTTTTATTTCATATTTAGATAGAGTTTATTAACCTGTCAACACGATCGTGAATCAAACGGTTGAAATACAGGTCAATGTTCATACTAAGGAGCTGTTTGAAACATCATATGGTTTTAGTGATATCGAGTGATTCTTCAAAACCCATTCTGGGCGTTTTCCTAACAAGTATTTGTCATATAACAACTAAGTGTATGTGTAAGTGTGTGCTTTTGAACGCCTGATCGTAATGTAAGTAGCTACCTACATAACTTGTCATCATTGTTCGTACATAACCATAACTTTAGCTGCTTACCTAGTTCTATCCTAACTTTGTTTCCTTGTTATGTCTGTAGATTTCTTCCCATGATTAGGGCACAATTCAGGTGCCGAAACGTCGGGAATAAAGAAACATAAAAACTACGACTAGACTTGGTCATTCCACACCCAACAATTTACATCACCCACTAGTCAACCAACTGCCAAAATAAATACATAAATATAATATATTACTTTTCTCTGTCCAAAATATAATATAAATATAACATATTATGTACCTATGATTTTTGGTGTCTTTTAGCATTGAATTGAGGATGGTTTGGAACGGATTTTGGTAAAAAACCTTTCGGAAAGTCGAGTTTTCAAAATTTTGGACAGAGAAAAAGTGCTTCGTTTTCTTCGAACAATTAAACGAAATTTCGGTCAACGTCGCTTAAAATATGTCGGTAGATGTTGTAGGTACGTCCTTGCCCTTCGGACCGCGCTTGACCGAGCTCGGTCGCATCCCGCGCCGCCCAGCGCCGCCCCACCTCCGCCGCCGGATCCTGAGCGCCGCTCGCTGCGCCTTCCAGTTCCTCTCAGTGCGCGCTACATGATTCCTCGCGGCCCTCGCCACCGACCTCCGCGCGTATTCACGCTCTCTGGATAACTTTCCTGTTACCGACGTGTTGTTCACCCATCGAGTCTTTCAAACGACTAAAAATCAGGTAAAAAGACCGATATTGATATTTAATACTGAGATCCCTCGTCATGACATCAGCAAGTGAATCACCAACCACCACGAATCCTCTGTATTCAATTTTGAAACACAATTTCAAAATGTACAAATATTTACGATTGGTTAATACACGTGTTAGTGTAAGGAATGTCCATAGTGATACCATTAAAAGGCACGTAAAACTAATATATGACTCATGCACCTGCCCCACTTGACCCCAAGGGCGTTTCACACTCAAGTTCACAGCACCCAAGTCGTTTAATGATTTCAATATTTTAAGGGTCAGGAAAAAGAACGAACTATGTCATTTTGTCCTACAGCATTTGGTGTCATGATTCTGAACTACGTTTCTACCACAATTCTACCACAAATCAATTGAATTGGTCAGTTGAAAAAGATACACATAAAAATGACAAAATGAATTGAGATAACCATTAGGTAATATACTTTTTTTCTTCTAAATTGTAATGAATTGAAAAAAAAATTGAATGTGTTATTTTAAGAACGTCTGGATGAACGAAATGTCGGTTGGTTGAGTACACTTCAAAACATTCATCTGTTTCGATTTGGAATTTTCAAATATTTCAACGAATATTTCATGTCTGGACACGACGAGTCTTCCTGTTGTCAGTAACGTACTGCGAGCTAGCGCTCAAACGCCTTCTCAAATTCAGAGAAAACTCCAAATGAATGGAAAATAACAAAAAGAAAACTCCAAGATGAGAAGGAAGGTGACGGGAGGGGGTCGATAACTAGCTCAGTGATAGTGTAGACTCATTATATAAAAGATTAAATGTATCTTTTAATTTATCATTATTAATGTTTAATTTAATGAAACATTAATAATGATGAAAAATTATTTAGAATTAATTTGTATTGATATAATGGGACAATGGGGTTTCTACTTGTACCTACCGCTGTCGCCAATAAAATTCATGATAGGTATTTACGGTAGGTACCTACCACCGAATTGTTCAAGTATCCTTCCTTCCGTAGGTACGGAAAGTATCTCAGTACGAGGAACTCGATGCACCAAACCAAGAAAACTGTGCACAACCCACCTATAGATAGGTACTATATGGTTTGATCCAACAGAAATAGTGCACTCTTGAGACCAAAATTTCAAATAGTTAAAACCCCCTAACCCTCCAAAAACCATATTGGGAACCAGATAGTGTGCCTAATATATTATGGTTTACTGCAAGATAATTTGCCAGACATGTTTTGATGTATTTCTCCAGCATGTTTGAGATGACCGTCAGCATTGCAATTGGCCTATTGTTTCCAGGGTCAATTTTTTCACCACCTTTATAGATTGGCACTATTTTAGCTATTTAAACTATTTTGGCACTATTTTAGCTTGAATTGATTTAGGAACACAGATTTCCCAAAACTAAGATTATAAACGCGGTTCAAATAACGACAGTATCTACTTGAAGCGACCGAGTATAGTATAACCTATAAGTCATTTGAGAGACGAACTTAAAATCAGATAAAGCACTTCAATTTTATTAGGTAAGGTCAAATATGAACAATATGTAAGGATGAAAATGTTCCTTACAATTTTAAATTTTAAAACATTCAACTGTTTCGATTTGGAATTTTCATACGTTGCAATTTGCCATGGCAAATTTTCCTTGAAAGATAGTCTGTTAAGAAGGACACGAGTGTTCCTGTTGTTAGTAACGCACTGCGCGCTTGCGCTCAAACGCAACTCAAATTCAGAGAAAACCCCTTGCATTCCAACTTTGGAGTGAAGTTGTTTTGAGGGATCGAGGAACGGCTCATTTGAAGGGATTTGGAGGGGAAAAGAGCTTACGTATAGATGAGTGGTTTATCCCCAGCATCAAATTACGAAACTTCTAGTTGAACTTCTATTTCTACGGAATTCCTCATTCAAACTGGTATAATAATATTATAATGACTGATGGGAGGGTAAATTACAATTTGGGATTTGGGTTTATAGACATAACGAGAATAGTCGGGAAATAATAACATTGAATCGATTGGTGTATAAAATATTGTGAGCTTATAGGGAGAGGGATTGGTATTAATTTGTTAGTATAGAAATCGTATTTTAATTAATTTAGTTACGTTTCAGTTATTTCGAGAACTCATAATCGTCGAATCGGTCCCCATAATTAATTTACACCAATATCAAGGCTCTAATTGAATGTTACAATTCTGTACCCCGTTGACATATTTCCTGAAAACAATATTTCCATGTTCAGTAGAAAAAGCGTTCAGGATCGAACTGGTCCCATAAGCCCCACATTCCATCTACAAGTAAAATCATACCGTTTCATTTTTTAAGAAAACCCCACAAAAAAAAAGTTTTTATTATCGATAGTTTTCCAAATTTCAGAGGGACTGGATATCAAAATAGAATCAAACATCAATAGAGGAGACATCAAAGGTTACGAGTACATATTCGATAAAATTTTAAATGTTGGAAAATGACTAGGAAAAAAAAAAAAAAAATTGAAGACCTCAGCTGATTTGAAATGATTTGAGTAAGGTTTCTAAGGTTAACTTACCATGTTGAAAGGACTATAACGCCTTGACTTAACGCAAACGCCCACTTTCAAACGCCTTGATCTTAACGCCCGTTAAAGCTGACGAAATGATAACTTGATGGAATAATATGGTTATGTTGGCACGTGGGTTACTGGAGATGGTATAATATATGGAGAAAAGTCCATTTTTCCAACACACACACAAGAATTGAGATTGAACAACAAGAGTACAGATTACAAAATACAAATGACCGCTGACGCCCGTCAAAACCTTAATTCGTCGAGGATCGACCGATTAACTTTAACGGGAGTTCTAACGAACGCGTTAAGCCGTTTCGTTAAGTTTTCGTTAACTCAGGGATGGTGAAAGGTAAATCGCAGTGATGCCCGTTAACCTCCCTATAACTGCGTCGTTAAATAGTTGGTGAAAGACGCCATAAATGTTTGACCAATCGTGACGAGTGCCTTTTTCCTATTTATAACAACAATGAATAATCTGACTGGTAATACTCTCCAGGACACATTAGTAATGGTTCGAAGTAACGCGTCACTTGGCTGGTTCGAGGCAAAACGCGTTTGTTTACGAGGAAACCCTTGCGCTCTATGCTAACAGTTACGTGTTAACACCAGTCAACTAGTTGGATCATCACATACGCAGAGGAGCTACAAAAAGACTTGAGGAATTTTTTCACAGTTACGAGGTCTTATTAGATCGGAATTCAACGGTTCCAAAAACCCAAAAATGAATTTTCGTCGCTTAAGAGGTATCTTTTATAGGCCGACGAGATATTGAAAATTTTGCTTCTGAACAATGAGACTTCTATACAAAGAATAGTAGAATGTCAATATTTTCTGCGTCGAAATAACCGCAAGTGTGTTCATATCAAAACGGGAACGAACACCTTTTTTCCCTCATTTCAGAGAATTTCGGCGCCAAACTAGGGATGTCAAATCAGTACCTACTCAAAAATTGATTTTGAAATCGATTTCAAAGATTAATCGGCTTTTAAAAATTGATAATCGCCGATTTTTTTTAAACAAAATTTACGATATTTTCAGTACTTATTACTTATTTGTTTTTTCAATTTGTAGGTACCCCAATTTTATTTTTTTTAAGGAATATCCTCGAACTAAGAAGTTTTTTTTTTTTTTTTTTTTTTTTTTTTTTAATTTTTTTTATTCAACTTTCAGCAATACAATACTTTGTGTTGTGCTTATTTTACAGATAAATAATATTACTGGTACATAGGTACCATGGCACGTGAGTCAGGGGTACTGTCCAGTGACAGTCCCTACTAATCTTTTTTTTTTTTTCTTTTTTTTATAATAGATAATTAATGACAATTAGATGATATTGATTTTAAGAAGATAGATAGTTGATTATGAGTAGATAATATGTTGGTATGCGATAAATAAGTAACTAATATGTATGTAATAAATAATTAATAAATAAGTGTTAAATAATTTGGTATTTACAATCAGGTACTATGTGGTCCTATCACTTGAGTCCAATATGTCTGGTGCTCTTTTTCTTTTGAGTCGTCTGGGTTGGTGCATCCCCCATAGTGACAGCAGGTTTTCAAATATAGCGGGCGATGGATGGTTGCGCACACTAACATGTAGGCGGTTGGCGGTGGATCGAATAACTTCTTCAACCACTGGGATATCGAGATCTCTGTGAATGACGTCGTTCCTCACGTACCATGGTGCGTCAGTTATGGTTCTTACGACTCTGTTTTGTTGGGTTTGAATTCTTTTTATTTGTGTCTTGCTGGCCAATCCCCAGATAGAGCAGCCATATTGCCATATTGGTCTGACCATCGTAAGATATAGCATGCGTTTGGTGGCTAAATCTAAGGGTGAGGTACGTCCAAGCAGTGGTTTGAGGAGATTTATTCTTGAGCGTAGTTTCTTGACCAATTCTCCAATATGGTGATCATATGTCAGTCGTTGCTGTAGGTAGATACCTAGGTATCGGACTACTCTGACGTTTGGGATTACGTTATCATTTAGGGTCAACGGGATTGCATCAAAATTCCTCTTCAGAGTGAATGTTGTGGCAGATGATTTGGCGTCGTTTACCTATTAGCTTTCGAAGTTATTACCTCGAACCCGACTGTCCACTCTAATTATAGAAAAATAAGAAATACTAATAGAAAAACCATCAAGGAAGGGAATAAAATGTCCAGAAACAACTAGGGAATGGATATCCTTATTCATGTTTGTTCATAATCAGTTCAAGTTTTTCTTCTTATTTTTTTTTTCTTCTCATTTTAAACTGTACAAAGTACTCGTTTGGTACCGACTGCAAGAACGTACTTGGCGAGTTGAGACGGTTTCTCTCTTGGGTGAGGATCAAGCCGAAGAAAAGCCTAAGCGCTGGACACGGCAGTGGCCACTGATGAAACATACGCAAGAGCGACCTGGCTAAGCAGTGGCGCGGCAGCTTTCATATCCATCCAATATGCGATCGGTGATTTTTTAAGCCGAATAATGAAAAAATAAATAATATCGCATATTATAAAATAATAATTTCGCATATTATGCGAAAATGGCGCGTTCGTAATCGAGGAATTGAATCGAATATTATAAATTCTATTATTATTATTGATTCTATTATTAATAGAAGATGATACGAATAAAAAGATGATAGAAACAATGAGGAACACAAACAGATGATTCTTGGGGTCCGAAGCATGTAGTGGTGGCGTGGTTGCAACATCGGAACCAAATAATCGATTATAACATCAAATGATAAATTGTAAGCTAATAATCGGCGTGAATATTAATCGTATTAAGTGAATAATCAATGTTCTATTAATCGAAAGCAAATAATTTTTCAAGTAGGTACTCATTTCAAACGCTTTCTCACTATCTAAAAATCCGATGGTCTTCTTCGTCTTTAGGTGACGACCTACTGATAATGAAGATAAGGGAATGCCAAAACGAATACAATTGCATAAAATAGTTTTGACATGTCTTATGTCATTCCGAAATTGGCGTGATCCAAATTCGCGTGATATTTTTGCAAAAAATGTGACGGTTTTTTGCGTGGTCTTCCCGTGGTGGAAGAGACTTAAAATTTGGTATGATCTTCCACCACGTGAATTGCGCCAAAAAAACGTCACATTTTTTGTTTCACGCAAATTTGGATCTCGCCAATTTTGGAATGTAGCCTCTTTGTAGAAAATTGGCCTCCTTAAGCAGAATAGACCCAGGATCCTCTGAGGGGCTCCTAAAACTAACAGACATATCCACGATCAGATGTTTTTCCCAGTAAGGGGGACAGTTGATTATAAAGTGAACCGATAAAAGTATCAAATATGAAAGTAGAACACAAATTACAAAGACATAATTGAAGACAAGTCGTTATGCTCCTTATCCTCACGATTATGCATACTGATTCCATGCTTATGCTCTTTCAAAATCCTGATGTATTCGAAAACCAGTTAATCAGTAACAATAATCGATTAATACAAACCAATCCACACACATCAATTAAAACTAATCGATTAATCGGGTTCAAATCATCGATTATCCGATTAATCGATACTCGATCTGCATCCCTAGATTGCTTACTACAATTTTCCTTGAAAATAAGAAAAAGTTTCAAAACATAGATTTTGATTTTTTTTAAACCGTATAATCCCTATAGAGCATCTGAGCGATGGTTTTGTCTAGAACTGGACTGTGAAGGAACTAGAATATTTCCGATGGGGGAGTTGGGCGGTTTCGTCTTCAAAAGGTCGTCTATAATTAGTGTTGGAAAATATAAAAATTCAAGGTGGATGCTTGAACAGGGGTTTCCTGTAGGTAATGGCCCATCTGGAAGGATGAATATCGGCCACCCCTGAATGTCAATTTTACCTTGACGCAAATACAAATCCCATCAATGATCCGATTGATATTCATCGTGAGTAACAGGGTCCACCCAGGACGCCCTCACCACTCGAACTCGATAACTATATTGAACCGTCAAATTCTTTTCGTCACTAATTGAAGATCTATAAATGAAGTTAGTGTCCCAGGGGAGGCCAATCTGAGTCTATTAGAAGCGCAGAAGGTGTCAGCAGTGGCCCCGTTTCTCTCGAATCAATCGGAGCCCCCATTCGAAACCCGCAGCTTCATCCAATTAAGTTGCGGATTTCCATTTGAAAAGGTTTTACAGGGCGGACTGCTAATTTGGCGACTCTACGCTCCTACGCGCAAAGTTCTTAAGACTGCGGAACCTTTGTCCCAAGAATCCGATATTGAATTTAAGAGGGTCTCCTCATTGGAATACATCATCATCAGTCGAGGGGAAGAAGAACTTCAGGGATCACCGAGTAAATGAAAGGGATTTCTTTCCGTCCGAAGAAATCGACCTTTGGCAGTGAAGAGCGTTTGGCCCGTTGAATGCTTGTTCATTAACCCTTTTCTTGGCAAGATATGAAATATTTGAGACCAAATTATTTTTTTGGGTCGGTTTCTCTCCATCATGCACGAAGTGAACCTGAAATTACACACACTGGAGGATAATTATGAGGGGTTGTTTGAAAGGGAGCACTTACCTTGACGGAATAAGGATGTAAGACGAATATTATCTCAAAAGAGGAGAGAAAATAATATTCATGTCCATACAAGTTGAAACACTCATTAAGAGAAAACTGCTTAAAACTCAGTTGAAAAGAAATGTTTTAAAAATATGTATCTACAAAACTTGAAAATGGTAAAAATTAAAATGTTAAACGTGTCATTAGGAGGACATTTGACGGTTTTTTTTCTGATTATATGGAGAGTTAGAACTTGAGTGAATTTGACTTTACCTAATACATACGCCCGTGTGGGCTGAGAAACCAGCATAGATTTGATACATCCTTCCTTAAAACAATCGAGCTTGGGGTCCCACATGGATCAGTTTCATCAGCTTTGTTTTTCAGCACATTTTTGAATACGTTAGGTACTGCCTTCGGGCAAAATTGCTAAGTTTCGTACCTGCTGTATGCGGATGATTTACAAGTTTATGTGTCTACAAGCATTGTATGTCTAGAGACGACTGTACAAAAATTGAATTCGGAAATAGAAAATTTAGTGAAATGGTATAGAGCACACTTCGTTCGAAAAAATTACATTTGAAAAAATCAGAAATTGGATATGGAAAAGAAATAAAAAGTTTAGGTATTGTTAGGACCAACAGATGAACTGGAAGTCTCAGGTAAATGTTAGTTGCAACAAAACTTTTAAGGCTAATCATCAGCTAAGAAAAAATCCACAGTCATGCAGCATGGCTATATGAGCGAATTTTCGAAGAAATAATCGGTTTTATGTAAAATGTCTCCATTAAAGAACATGATGTCCATGAAAAACATCTCAAGTATCAACCACGTTTCTTCATCTTCAAAGTGCTCCAGTTTGAGAGCGGAATAAGATATCGAGGGTCTCACGGCAACTTCCCACATCGTCATATGGGTGACTTTTCAGCAGAAAAAACCATCTGCCAATGACTATGTTAACTGAGTAATTTACTAAAATAGATCGTGAGATTTAGTGTTACCTAACTTATACTTAGTTAGATCGATCCGCCGGGAGAAGACGCTTCGAATGGTATGCATAACTCATTTTGGCCAAAAGTGACGATGTGGGGTGTTGCCGTGAGACCCTCAGAAAACCTTTTTTTGTAGCATTACCTTTTCAAAATGTTTATGGCAGTTCATAACTTTGCCCTAGTAACGGGATGATAAAATTTATCTATAAAAAGTATTTAATATTTTTATGACCAATTTGTCTAATGTGCAGCAATTAGAAATCCAAGAGCAGGAATGAAACATTATAATGACTTATTTCACTGTATTGCCAGTCATACATCAAATTCTGAATCAATGATTTCTTTCCTTGGTGTAATTTAACCAAAACTTCCACTATCTTGACTTTAAGCCTCAATATTTGGGCCTTAATATAAGTACGGATGTTTGGGCTATATCTACATGTAGTAGTATACAACAGATCTTGCTCCTGAGCAAGATGATCAAAATGAAAAATTTCTAAAAATCGAACTCTACTGTGAGTTGCTGCGTTCAGATAGTTAGAGGTTCTGACGCTACCAAGCTCTATGCCCTTGAGACGGCTTGTTTTATATACCTACACGAGCTCGTTCCTAGCCCGCACCTAATTCGGTGTGAAATCCACTTTACGACACGAGAGATAGCAAAGTCAAAGTGTAATAGACTTTGTGCCAGAATTCAACAATCTATTGAGGAACACAAATTTATAACGATAGTTTAACCGACAATAATACAGAACATGATGAAGAAAAAATCCACAATCTACATTTTTGTAGAAATAACTGGTTTTATGTCAAATGTCTTCATTTTACTGGTTTTATAACAAATTGTGTCTCTTTTCTTGGTGAGTAACACCACGTTTCTTCATCTTCAAAGTACTCCAGTTTGAGAACGAAATGATATTATTATATCGCAAATCTGATTTCACCATCGTGTTCGGCGTTAATGAGCCTTTAAAATGAGGTGTCACTAGTCAGACTGTTTCATTTTTGGGATTTATGGGTAATTTATTCTGTATAAAATGAAGATCTATTGAAATTAATTGTGCGAAATAAAATCAAATGAGGTTTTCCTCTGTTAGGGTTTATTAAATTGATCCGGAGATGCTGTGGGCATCCGAGTTGAGCCTAGAGTCCACTTCACCGATGTGATTGATTGGTTGATTGATTGATGGCGTTTCTTTACACAACAGGATAGGAATCGGACCATGAGGTCCTCCCTTCCTTCCTGATAATTACTTAAATTAGTCGAACCATCGTAATACTCATCTTTAGGTAAATAAATAATAAATAAGTACATAGTCTTGTGTAATTATGTAACAAACTCAGGGAATCGATTTTACAAGCAATTTGCAACAAAAAAATGCCTCGTAGAGTTTTTTTACTCAACTAAAAATCCGACTCTTTCACACTTTCAAGATTTTTTTCGTCTTCTCGACCTTGTCTCTGTAAAACGGACTTAACTCCCTTAAGTGAAAAGGTAAATCAGAGGATACCGTTGGAAAGAGTGTCAAATTTCCTATCTGTTTAATACGAAATGTGATTTTTTTAGTCTGGGGAAATTTAAAAATTTTAAAAATTACCATATTTCATTAGTTTACAGAGATAATTTGGCGGGCACTCCTCAGGAAAAAACTAGCCCAGAATCTCAGTTTTCCAATGGTATTAGAAAAAAAATGTCACACAAAATTTGACGGAGAAAATGACTTACCTACTTATA
Organism: Stenodema calcarata; assembly: GCA_963920205.1. Lineage (NCBI taxonomy): Eukaryota > Metazoa > Arthropoda > Insecta > Hemiptera > Miridae > Stenodema > Stenodema calcarata. The sequence goes on along the minus strand of OY986053.1, from coordinate 3,432,153 downwards.
AGTCCGGAAAAACGTGGGTTTTTTTTTTTTGGGTGAAAATCAACGTTTTTCGCCAAAGCCGACTTGCTCCATAAAAATTAGTTCGATATCGCAATTTATGCGATATCTATGTTTGTCTCTCTGTCCTTCAATCACGCAAGAACGGCTCAATGGATCGAACCCTTCTCCCGTATTTAAATGTTTCCGTGATCGGGGAAGGACATAGGGGGGTTCACTTCCGGATCCGATGCATAGATGTGGGGGTATATGGGGAATGTAAAGGGACATCCATCACGAGTTCGGCCCGTCCGGGACAGGTAACAGAGGTAGATGGACACATCCCGAGTTCTGCTCGTCTGCTAGTGTTATATAAAGGCATAATATTATTATGCCTGTATATAACATCCCTTTTATAGCACCAGAGCAATCGTTACAACAGCACGCTTGCTCTCATCTGGAGTCTGTGTTATTAGAATTAGGGTACGAATGGATTGTGAGTGAATGTAATTTATTGATTGACCAAATACGTTCCGCCCACTCTCCGTAGTAGTGACCCTGAAAAGATGTAAAATCGCCGTAATTTATTCGGCTGCGAAAATTATTATGACACAAGTCGAGATTTGGCGCCTGATGACTCCTTCGATAGATAATGAATTAAACATGTCGAAATACCTCGTGTTAAATGTCACCCGATACCACCCAATTAAGGCGCGAGGAAAAAACCGTGCAATAGCGTTGAAATCCATCTTCAGACACGAATAGCAGTATCTGTATAACTGTGCACAGTTAGCGCTAATGGAACCTCGACGGGTGTTTGAACCATCATTTCTCTATTGCTTCCACCTACACGTCTGTTACATTGCCCATTAATGCCAAGTCAAGATAATGCAGGCCCGTAGGGTACATACGGTAACCTTAGAGCGATGGTTGGAATCGTTGATTCACGAGGAGCGAGACGGATATGTACGACGAGTGGATTGGATTTCATTCACAACTGCCAATCTCCTTATTACATCGAGCCGACGCCAGCTGCACCCACATGAAGAAGTGAACCAAAAATGAACTCAACTCGTCATAGTATTCTCTCGTCATTTTCTACTACGATATGAAAATTATAGAGTGCCACCACCTATTTCGGAACGTAAATTCGTAACGTAAATTATGGTACCACTTAGAGTTTATGAGCGTCACAAATCAACAAAGATCATTTTGTATAAAATTGAAAATACAAATCTAAAAGTAGGTACATAAAATCTTATACGATACCTAGTAAGTTTATATGGTTTAAAAATCAACTCAAATAACAACCTATATACGTAATAAGTAATAATGTAATAAACTTATTACACTAAGTACTTATTACACTACAGTACTTGTACGTGATAAACTACTGTTATAAATTATAATATCAAAAGAAGTTTTGAAAGTATTAACATTTGGGTTTTTTTTAATGGTGAACGGGTTTTATAATGAAATGTTTTCATGATTAAATGTTTTTTTCTTTATGGTGAAAGGTTTTTATTGAGAAAGGTTTTTAGGTTTTATGTTGAAAGGTTTTTATGGCGAAAGGTTTTAATGGTGAAAAGTTTTTTATGGCGAAACGTTTTACGGTGAAAGGTTTTTATATTGAAATGTTTTTACGAAGGTAACTCAAATGCCAATGTGACTTTGAAACTTCTCGTATTTGGTGGTACTGGAAATCTTACCTTCTACCTAAATCGCCGTCTTGTTGTTAAGATTAGGTACTAAGTATGATATAAATGATCAATTCTCGACCAGAGAGATCCACGTTATCTGTTTTCATTTAGAAGTCCAATACCGCCTTCAATATCGTTCAACAAGTACCCACCTACCAATGAGGTATTTGTTGAAGATCTATCTCCGGAAGCCATCCGTCACCGTAAACAGCTCTTCGAGGATGGGGATATTATTTATCCGACTGAATGAATCACTTCCGGCGTACCAAGACGTGCTATTACATTATATTATTTCACAAATATTTAATATATTATATTTATTTAATATACATTGTAGTGTTGAGTAGCTACACATTATTATTATTACCCACCATCACATGTCATCCATGAATCATATGGTTGCTAGGAGTTGTGCTAACGTTGTCAATAAAAGATCACTTATGTTCCGATAATGTCCGCGTATACTTCCTAGCTTATTCTATTGGATTTGTATAACACTTCATGGTGTCAGGTGTGTTGAAAAATGACTAGGAGTGAGAAGCAAATGAAGAAGGGAAGTGTGATTAGGAGAAAGGAATCGCCACCGCCGCCTGAGGTGAGAGATGTGGGTGGTTCTCAATATCAAGTCTCGCCACCAGAACAATTTGATTTTACGAAACCAGCAGCTTGGCCGAAATGGAAACGAAAGTTCGAAAGGTTTCGACAAGCTTCGGAATTGAGTAAGAAATGCGACAGTCAGCAGGTAAGCATGCTTCTATATTGTTTGGGGGACGAGGGTGAAGATTTGTTGGAAACATTCGATCTTTCTGATGAGGAAAAAGATAACTTTGACCGTGTAATTGAACATTTTGAGAGGTACCTAGGAATCAGAAAGAATATTGTTTTTGAACGAGCCAAATTTCTAAAGAGAAGGCAACAACCTGGGGAACCAGTAGATAGCTTCATCAATGACGTTCGGAAATTGGCCGAGACATGTGAGTTAGGAACCCTCAAGGCAAGCTTAATCCGCGATATCATTGTTATAGGAGTTAGTAACCCTAAATTGTCAAGAAGTCTTCAGATGGATGAACATCTAACCTTGGACAAAGCAATACAAGCGGCTAGACAGATGGAGGCTATTGACTGTCAGCAATCGGTTGTTCGTGAAACTCCTCCTCCAGAAAATCATATTGAGCCTGTAGCAGTGACCCATGATAGGAAAAAGTGCTCACGCTGTGGTTACTTCCACACTGCCGAAAAAAGATGCCCTGCTACCGGACAAAAGTGCCGGAAGTGTAGCAACATTGGGCACTTTAGCCGTGTTTGTAAGAGAGACAAAGGGTCCATTAAAGAAGTTGAACTAGACCCAAGCGACGATGACAATGCCATTGGGTACCTGGGGGAGCTCCGGATACATGAGGTCCATAATGACCGCTGCCCTGTAGTTAAATTGATGATTAACGAACACCCAATCACCTTCAAAATGGATTCAGGTGCGGATGTCTCAGTAATCAGTAGGGAGTTAGCCAAATCCTTGCGCCTGGATGTGCAAAAGACAGATAAAGTCTTGCTTGGTCCAGGAAAGACTAGACTATGGGTAGATGGAGTCACAAAGGCGACACTCGGCTATAAAAATCGGTCGCTCTCAGAACCTCTGTATGTCTTGCCAGGTCAGATGTCGCCTCTTCTATCCAGGAGTGCTCTCGTGAAATTGGGGTTAATTACCTTCAACGTAGATGGCGTTGAGGGAGTTATAAAGGACCATCCTACTGTTTTTCAAGGTGCGGGAAAGATGAACCATCCTTATGAGATAGTCTTAGAAGAGAATGCTCGACCATACGCCGTCCTTGCTCCTAGGCGAGTGGCTATCTCATTGCAGGACAAAGTGAGGGAGGAGCTAGATAGGATGGTTAGTGAAGGCGTAATTGAGCCCGTGGTTGAGCCTACAGAATGGTGTTCACCGGTGGTTGTAGTGCCTAGAAAAGGGGGGCGTATCAGATTGTGTGTGGACTATACCAATTTGAATAGGTTTATAAGGAGGGAACTCTTGCAACTTCCTACTGTAGACGAATGTCTCTTGAAATTAGAGGGAGCTCAAGTCTTCTCCAAACTTGATGCTGCCAACGGATTTTGGCAAGTCCCTTTAACAGAGAATTCTTATAAACTTACCACATTTATAACCCCCTTCGGACGATTTTTCTTCAAGGTTCTACCCTTTGGAATTTGTTCTGGGCCTGAAGTATTCCAGAAACGTATTTCTCAAATAATAGATGGCCTTGATGGTATTGTGAACCTAGCTGATGACATACTAGTAGTTGGGAAGACACAGAACGAACACGACAGAAGACTGACGGCTACCCTAAAACGTTTGGCTGAAAGTGGGGTGAAGTTGAACAAAGAAAAATGTGAATTCAATTTAAGAAAGGTATTATTTTTAGGACATTTAGTAGATAAGACGGGGATTCGCCCTGATCCGGCAAAGACTAAGGCGATCTTAGAAATGAAAAGACCTGAAAGCCTGTCCGATTTGAGGAAATTTATGGGAATGATTAATTATATACTAAAATTTATCCCGGATTTTGCAACATTGACCGCTCCTCTTCGCATTTTATTGAAGTCTGAAGCAGAATGGACTTGGGACGAGCCACAGGAAAAAGCTTTCCTAGATTTGAAGAACGCTGCTTCGTGTGCCCCTGTCTTGGCTACCTTCAAGAGGGATGCGGGGACCAGAGTAACCGTGGATGCTTCATCGTATGGATTGGGCGCAGTGTTGGAACAACAGAACGATGCTTCCTGGCGTCCAGTCGTATATGCATCCAGAACGTTGTCGGAGACAGAATCACGGTATGCTCAAATCGAGAAAGAAGCCTTAGGATTGGTCTGGGCTTGCGAAAAGTTTTCCAATCATCTTCTTGGTCGGAAATTTCGATTGGTGACAGACCATAAGCCATTAGTTGAGATAATGGGCTCAAAACCCATATCAGACTTATCCGCCCGCCTCCAGCGATTCAGAATGCGTTTACAGACATTTGATTTTGATATAGAGTATCTCCCAGGGAAACATAATTACGTAGCAGACTGTTTGTCAAGATACCCTGTAGGAGATCCCGAACGTGCCGTCATAGCTCTCAAGGAAGAACAGGAGGAAGAGGAACTTTTTGTTCAAAGCATAAGAGACGCGCTTCCGTGTTCGGATAGGAGGCTGGAAGAAATAAGGAAAGAACAGGAAGAAGACTCAGAAACGCAGATGATAAAAAGATGGATAGAAGACAACACTTGGGACAGAAATTCAGTCTATTGGAAGTATAAAAATGAACTGGTTATAGAGCAAGGTTTGGTGGTTAAAGGAACACGATTGTTTATCCCCAAAAAGATGCGAGAAGACATTCTGCTGCGCCTGCACTCGGGTCATTTGGGTATAGTAAAGTGCAGGAGGCGTGCACAAGAATCAGTGTGGTGGCCAGGATGTGCATCTCAGGTGGAAAGTCTTGTGGCGAATTGCAGCATCTGCATCGAGAATCGCCAGAACCTAGCGGAACCATTGATACCATCAAAATTGCCCCCGCAACCATGGACGGTACTGGGCTCTGATTTGCTGAAGTTCAAAGGCCAGTGGTTCCTTGTAGTACAGGACTATTATTCCAGATTTTTGGAGTTGGTAAAGGTGGACAGGCTGACGTCAGATGCAATAATAGCGAGATTGAAGAACATTTTTGGGAGGCATGGCATACCACTAAAATTGAGGACCGATGGTGGTACTCAGTACACATCGAATGAGTTCAAAAAGTTCGCAGAAGAGTATGGATTTGAGTTGGTTACCAGTAGTCCCCATTTCCCACAATCGAATGGGCAGGCTGAAAATGCTGTTGGTATAGCCAAAAGAATATTATCTAAGAACGGAGATACAAATCTTGGACTCTTGGCCTACCGTACCACCCCTTTGGAGTCAGGACTTTCCCCAGCGGAGCTTTTGTACGGAAGGAAAATTCGATCCGACTTGCCCTCCTTGAAATCATTCCAAAAAGTGAACGAGGATTCAATGAAACGATTCGTCTCAAGAGATGAAAATATAAAAAGAAGAAACAAGAAAAACTATGACAGGAGAAAGGGAGCCAGGCCACTACCTGAGCTTCAATCAGGTGATCGAGTGTGGATCAAAGACTTGAAACTGAACGGTATCATTGTTGACAGAACTGGCCACCCACGATCGTACATTGTGAAGACCGAGAGCAATGTCCTTCTGCGCAGAAATAGATGGCATCTCAACCACAAACCAGACGACGTCGAGAGGGGAGAGGGATCTGTTGCTGCTGCTGCTGCAACTGAAGAGAATCAGCCCAGAAGACCCCAAAGGAATAAAAACGCTCCTCAACGTTATGGTTTTGAAGCCTGATAGGAAAGAGAAAAAAAAGTGAAGTGGGGGAGATGTAGTGTTGAGTAGCTACACATTATTATTATTACCCACCATCACATGTCATCCATGAATCATATGGTTGCTAGGAGTTGTGCTAACGTTGTCAATAAAAGATCACTTATGTTCCGATAATGTCCGCGTATACTTCCTAGCTTATTCTATTGGATTTGTATAACACTTCATACATTTATTAATATATTATAAAAATTTATATTTATTACTCAATAGTTCCTCCATTAATCACGTTTTGACATTTTATGTCTTTGCTTTGGCACATTAAAATTAAAAACTGTCACGAAAAAGTGTCCTCGAAAAGCGTTACCTACATTCTACGATCATTTTCACTTACAACCAAGCCGTTGCTAGGGAAATGAAACTTCTGTAGTTTTCATTGGTCAAACCCGTTCCCATTCAATCAAAAGCTCTCAAATTATAACGCATTTCTTGCATATTTGTTTTTGGTATTTATGTCAGACTTATGTATATTTTTATGTTATAAATAGATATAGTGAACACTGCTACTTGTTTTGTGATGTGTCGTACTAATATTGACGTAAAATGTCCCAATGTGTTGCAGACTCGTATGCGATTTTTTCTAATTTTCCCACAGGGGTTTTAATACCTTTCCTGCTTCTCTGATGCAAGCTGCTGGTCGCGTTGAACGTTTAACGATTGGCGAAGGGGGGGTGTCTCTTGATGGTTACGCTTTCTCTCCCCCTCGCCGCCCCTCGCTACAACTACTTACATTTAAATTGTGGGTGAATGTAAATGTGGCAGTGAGTGAGAAAGAGGAAAGGGGGCAGATGTAAGTGGTTGATGAGTAGGAGGAGGGGGGTGTCTCTTACTTACTCTCTTCCCCTTGCCACCCCTCGCCTCAACTACTTACATTTAACTTGTGGGTGAATGTACATGTGGAAGTGGGTGAGAAAGAGGAAAGGGGGCGGATGTAGGTGTTTAATGCGGTGGGGGTTACCCATTAATGCTTACGCTCTCTCTCTCTACCCAGTATAAAAGGCAACTGATCTCATTAGTAAAAAAATTTAATCATATTTTTAAATCAGACCTTGACAACTGTCAGATCCCCGAGTACTCTAAATGAATGAGCAGGTAGTCGTTTTCCAATTTGATTTAAAAACCATTTTTTTAATGTTTCCCATATAAGGCGTTTTGGAATGATATCCCCATTTTGCACCCCTACCTATTTACTTGGGGCTGTGAAAAGTTTCAAGGATCATCCTCCGCCTAGTCGGAGTCCGCATGCCAAATTTCATGGTTTTCGGTTCATTTTCAATGACCCAAGTGCTATTTACAGCGTACTCAGCTGATGGGACTGGGGGGAGACGGCTGAAATCGTCTGTTCGAATCCCAACTCACCCCGTCCCGTCACAGGGCGTCAAGCGAATTCCCCACCCCCACCCATGGGAGGACAGTCGATCACGTCTGGAACGCCGGAAGGGATTCAGTCGGATAAATAATATCCCCATCCTCGAAGAGCTGTTTACGGTGACGGATGGCTTCCGGAGATAGATCTTCAACAAATACCTCATTGGTAGGTAGGTACTTGTTGAACGTACATTACCGTGTGAAAATCAATAATCAATAATCTAGAACATCAACATCGAAAAACATCGATGGTTGTATCAACGACGTTTTACGACATCGATGCCGTGCGGCCGATGTTGACATTGGTGTAAACATCGATGTTTTTACTTCCGTGTCCCATCACTAAATTGAGTGCGGTACCCCCATGTCCTGAGCCACGCTACGCCCCTGGAGAGAACGTTAACCGGTTCTTTCCTGGTAGCGCTTGAGGTTACCTGGTTTCTTTCGTACACCGATTGTTCACTTGATGATATGAGACGTTTAGCTCAGTTTTTAACCTGTTCTAGATTGCACTTGTTGGAGCTCATAGGATCCGGCACCCTTTCGAACATTGGAATTCATCGAATGAGCTCATCAAATGTATACAACATGTGTATGATGATATCCATCATATGTCCACAGGGACAGCACAGCAAAGGCACAAGACCTCGGTCGAGTGTTGTTGATTTTATTTTTTTCTTCACCAGCCTCGTAATAGGGCCTTCTGTTTATTAATATTTTATGTAAACCTGGTTCAGTTCCACCTTGAACCAGGTGAATTATGATGGCACAATCTGTGTAGATAATGAGAACAGCGGAAGAGTTTGTTCATAACGTCGCGTCGTCGCCGTCACTTTTAATTGTGGCCGAGGCTGGTTATTCATTAGGGAAGATAGCGGGAGGAAGAAAGAGCGAAACCGAATTCTAAACGTCTACCTTCTGCTAACCGCAAAACCGGCTGCGCCATCATTCATAATACTGGTGAAATTACATTTCCTGTAGAAACTGAACTGCAATTTTGTAGATGTCGGAGTTTGAGAAATCATTAGTATTTAATAACGTTTTTGCACAAAAAGTGTTTTCCCTGGGCTCTTCTAAACTGAGGAAACACCACAAAAACCACAAGAGCACTTGATTTTAAACCTTCAAGTACAGCATCAAAATGGTACAAATTTCACCAGCGAGAGTCCGGTTCCAAAGAGTCCAGGGCCTTAAAAAAGCAATATCTCACAAAATAAACACAAAAAAAACCGTTTTAATTATTAGTTATTGCGCCGTGAGTTGGAGTATTTTTCATTAAATCAACACACGCTACATCGCATGGGCCAAGCGCTTTCCGTCCACCCATTTCCTCGCTAACAGCTTCCGCGTGCAGGAAACGGCCGATCGGGGGACTCATTGAACACGTCTCGTTAGCACACAACCCAAACTCAGGTCACCTTTACCCTAGAATAACCCTCTAACCCTTAAAATACCGCAGAAGGTAGTAAATAATTAATTTCTGTGGGCTATGTTGGGATACTGCATTTCTATTCTGTGGGATGGAAATTGGAGCACTTTGAAGATGAAGAAACGTGGTTGTTACTTGAGATGTACTTCATGGACACCATGTTTCTTAATGAAGACATTTTACGTAAAACAAATTATTTCTTTTTTTTTCAGTTTGCCGACGATGAATAATTCAGTTGAGTTCGTCAAAGTCGAATAAAATTTAGTAAATTAATACATTAAATAAATTTTATTGTTCAGCAGGTACCTACTTCAGTTTCTTGTCGCATTTCGTTCATATCGGGCTAATCAGGACCGCCGCGTGGGTGGGGCGACCGGAGGGGAACGCCCCATGCGCCGCGGCTAGGAGTCGACTAGGGGACGACTAGGGGGCCGTGGAAGCGGTGGCTAGGGAGCGACTAGGGGGCGACTAGGGGGTCGTGGAAGCGGTGGCGACTAGGGGGCGACTAGAGAGCCACTAGGGGGCCGTGGAAGCGGTGGCTAGGGAGCGACTAGGGTGCCACTAGGGGGCGACTAGGGGGCCGTGGAAGCGGCGACTAGGGATGACGAGGGTTTCATGGCCAATGGATATTTTCGTGAGGGGATTCATCCATCAACAAGTGTACTCTACACCTGTTAACAACTTCGAAGTTCTTGTCTGGAGTAAAACTTTTATTTTTACCTTGATACATTCTTCATGTTAAGTTTGCTCTAATCTGATAACGGAATGAGATATCGCAATTCTGACTTCACCATCGTGTTCAGCGTAGAAATGTCCAAAAGCTGAGGGGGGTTTCGGGGTGTTTGTGGTGGGGGAAGGGGGGGGGGTCACCCACGAAATTCCAAAAATGAAACGATCTGGTAAATGGCACCTCATTTTAAAGGTTTTTACACTCCGAATAAGATGGTGAAGTAAGAATTGCTATATATTGCCAGATATATCTTATTCCGCTCTCAAACTGGAGCACTTTGAAGATGAAGAAACGTGGTGTATACTTGAGATGCACTTCATGGAAATCATGTTCTTTAATGAAGACATTTTACATGAAACCAATTATTTCTTCGAAAATTCGCTCTTATAGCCATGCTGCATGACTATTTTTTATTTTGTTTTCTACGACAATTCTTACTTGTTGTTTATTCAATTAATAAAATACTTTCTTTAAGATGTTTAGAAAATTCTAGTCTAATACAAACTTGAATGGTTAAATCGCACAATGCAACTGGGGCATAGCCAAAAGCTGGGAGGACATGCGACTGGGCGAGCTGTTTAGGGTCCCTACAGAGGAGTGAATATTAGGGAAATAGTGGAAGTCCTGGCGGCCAATGCATAGTCGAAAGGTGGAAGTATTAATGTATCATATTATTCATTGTCTGTCATTCATGAGCTGACTGCATAAATCTCTGCATAAATCGAGGGTCTCACGGCAACTTCCCACATCGTCACTTTTGGCCGCAATGAGTTACCTACCTTTGCATTACTTTTTTACTAAATTACTCAGTAAACATAGTCATTGGCAGATGGTTTTTTGGCTCTGCTGAAAAGTCGCCCAAATGACGATGTGGGAAGTTGCTGTGAGACCCTCGATAAGTAATAGAACCTATTGGTTGGTGACTATTTTTGGAACGCGAGTTTCAGCATAGGCACATTTGAAAATTACCATCCTTGATGAAACAAAAGTATAATAATATTATGTGATACTATTATTACATATTATGTTTTTGTGGCTAGATGACTACTCCTGCTGACTAGCATCTTCACCATCTTCACAATTTTCGTCATTTTGTCCAAATCACAGCCATCAATGCAGTAATATGCACAGTGATGCAAACATAAATATTTACCGCATCCATTGCATGTGTATCTGAATACTTTCGTTAGCTTGTTTTCCCAACGTGGTTGGCAATGCTTTTGTATTCATTGGTATCAGTAGTTGTAGAAGTTGATTGGGTCCGTGGAGTTTCATTTTCAGGAAGTAGGTAATTCTCGTAGACGGCTTGTGAGTGTACATGGCATGCGCGTACGCTGTGACCGCCATTTGATCCATTATTAGTTCTTGTCTCATAGGAAATGATTGCGGGGTCGACAAATTATTGATGAAAATACAGGATTTATCACGATGCATACTACCTACATAAAACAAGATGTGAAATCAAGATATAAAACAATATAAGAATACTAACGGAGTTAGTCGCGTCGTATCTGATATATACAAAGTGGCTAAACGAAGCTTCAACCACGTGGAGGGAAGGAAATACTGCTGCGTCAGTAAGAGGAATAGAAAGGGGGGCAGTATAGATCCCCTCAAGCCCCCCCTCCCTCCCTCCACCTATAATCACGAGCTAAGCGAGATATGTATCTGACAGATCCGACGCGACTAACAGAGTGCTAATTAGGTTTTCGGAAATCATAAATTAACAGGGACAGCTTGTACAGAGAGGTTTTATCAGGGAATGTTACAAGGTTTTCCTCTTATTTTCGCGGTTGGGTTTGGAATGTGAAAATTGAAAATAATCCGCCGGGCAAATGGCTGCTGGTTAGTGTCTTGTCAGATAATGAAGTTGTTTGTATTTTGGCGGTATACGTTTTGAATGTGTTTCCTCTGATGAATGTCTGAAGCACCTCGTTCCCAGTTCGTGGAACTGCGAATGGAAGAGCAATTTATTATTCCAAAGGCCCCCGTGTAGACTGAACCAATTCATCTAGTTTTCTAAAATGTTGTTTCACTTGAAACTTCCTAGTTTAGTTTGTTTTCCCGAATGAAAAATTGACTCAAGGAACCATTTCGTTCTCCCGAAAGTAGAAACACTACCCTTGAGAAGGCGCCTTCATCATTTACCCATTACGATGATCCGTTTTCTGGGGCGTCCAAGAATTAACTTCACGGAGCACGGGGCTGTCCTCAGCCTACCAAGTTAACTACCAGACTCCATTTAGGGTGAAACCGTCATCAATAACCCTAGAGAGCCATCAATAACACTTGAGGCGGAGCGAGGGTTAACCTTAGCGACGTCATTCTGCCTCTTGGAGAGTAAGAAGATTGCGTACATCTGAGTAATCAATAGGTTATACAACGCTGATTCGCACTACTCCGCTTTTCAATCGGTCCATTGATAATTGTACGGCCCAGATTCTATTTTTGTCTATTTCGGCGTCATCACTCTGCGGGAAATGATACGAGGTTTACTTCCTAGGCGATACGCTAAGAGCCAAGCGAGTTAGTTGAGTTAACATCGATCGATTAATATTTGTTAATATTGTTGCTCTTCTTGTTTCGTAGTAAATCCTGGTCCAAATATTAAAAAGAAAAACATAGAACAAGCACCTCCGAGTTGTTTATGGACACATCAGACTGAATCAAACTGTATAAAGATAGACGTCAGTTTATAACATCGATAACTTTGAATAAAATGTTATTACTTGACTCGGCCCTGCGGGCTTTGCCAAGGGGGCCAGTGCCCCCCCCCCCCGACAACCCCTTCCCCCCTTCTTCTCTCGTTTTGAGCCTTACGGCGTTTTTCTAAATTTCTAGTACCATGGAACAGATTTTATTCACTCAGCTGATCCGCAGCCTAGGAAGCGTCAAGTTAAAGTCCTAAGAAGGCTTCATCCTAATTTGCAGCTTCATTAGGTGAAGACCAGAGAAATTACTTTAGGAGCCACTCAGTAGATCCTGGACATCCTCAAGTTAAAGTCCTAAGGAGGCTACATGCCAAATTGCAGCTTCATAGTGTGAAAGCAGAGAAATTAGCTTTAGGAGCCAGTTCATGATGCCAGTTAGGGCTATCAACTCAACAGTCTTTTTTTTTTCTTCGATGCTTAGAACAGCATAACAATAATTGTAACAATTATTGGGTGCATCAATTAGAAAGAAAAATATTAACATGACAAATGATTGGGAGTGCAAGTCCAATGACTTTCTCCCGCTATTATTACTTATCTACAACGAAAGAGAATGAAAATGTAAGTGGTCTATGAAGTGTTGCTTTGGATTTCAGTGAGAAGATCAGTGTGGCGTTTGCGTTTCAATCTGCGGTTTAGACGGTCGGGTGGAATTTGGTCAAGGATGCCAGCAGCTAAAGGATTTGGGTGGTTGTGAAGTCTTGTCTGAAAACGGGACTACGAGGCCTGTAGGACATCCAGTACCTTTACAGTAAAGGAAGTCCTACAGGCCTCGTACTCCCGTTGGGACATGTATATCCTTATGGAGGTTGTGTCTGACGAACCAGGGTGCGTCTGCAATAATTCTCAAAACACGTTTTTGAAAAGTTAGCGCTCTTCTCGCTTGTGAATCCGATGCTCCTCCCCAGACATGGCCTACATACTCCCAAATTGGTCTTATCAGTATACGTAGATTAATCGTTTTACGTCAATTATTATACATAGTGGTGATGTACTATACATAGTGGTGATTTTGCTCCTAGGAGTGGTTTAAGTTGCCTAAGACGGTGACGACATCTGCCACGTATACAAGTAATGTGGCTGTTAAAGGTCAATCTTCTGATTAACTTTACTCCCAGATATCTGACGATGGATTTGGAAGGGACAACATCACCACCAATATGAGTTCAGGTTCGCTAACAGTCATGAATGCACATTCTATTTGACTTCATTGTCCTTGTCAGATTTTCCCTTTCTATTTTCTGAAAATAATTGAAAACTTAAATCTCTTCAAGGTAGATCCACTTGTAATCAGGGATCGAGCAGTGGTGCATTCAAAGGGGGGGGGGGGGTATTCCTAATAGCAGCCAACTTTTCGGCAGGATATGTCGATTTTCAAGAGAGTGACACCTCTCAAATTTTGAGGTTTTTCTCAATCGCCCCATACTAACATGAAACCTTTGATCAGGCCATGGGGGGGGGGGGGGGGTGAGAGTGTTCCAGGCAAACTACAATATTCTTTCAGAGCTGCCAGCGACCGATCATATTCTGCATAAACCAGTGAGGTCGAATCAAAATCTGAAAGAAACAAGGCAAAACGGAGGGGCGAAAGAATGTCAGAGGGTAATATCATAAGGCCTGGAAGATGCCGTCCCTCGACTCTCAGAGAACTCTCCTGTCCACTCTCCTGTACTTGTTTCATCAATCTCACAGTTACGAATGAGATTGATGAAACGAGTGCCGCTTATTCCACAACAAGCTCGTTTGCAGTCAATGAAGGCGCGTTAAGTACATCTTCCTTCCCCAAAATTTGGTTGAAATAAAGACAATACTGGTTAAAATGAATATTGAGTCAACATTTCCCCAACCCCGCAGATATTACAGATGTTTTAATAAGTGCTCGCAAGGTGTCCATCATCTGCATGGCGGCCAATGTTTCCTCGAACATTCGACAAAGAGAACTAGATAATATGAACGGGTGTACAAAAGGGAGCTCGCACCTTGTAGGACCGAGGCTGAAGCACTTACCGTCGTATTCTTGCCTCAGGTGAAAACCTCAAGCTTCATACCCGTAGAGTGGGAGACGCTTGAGCCATGAGAGTTTGTGCTTCTACAAAGCGGCCGAGCGGTGAGGTTTTAACGTCCCAGTCGGTCCCAAAAAAAAGAGGAAAAAAGGCGAAAACCCCCGAAGAGAATCGCGGATCCGTTGAGTTGTAAAGGTTCAAGATTTAGGGGAAGGTCGTGGAAGGGCGGAGGGCGAGAGATAGTGGTTAAAAGAGGTTTGTGGCTTCGAGGAAGTGCCGATAGGCGGGTGAAGGGTGAAAAGGGATTCGAGAGCGGACGAGAGAAATTCGGCGGTTACTGATAAACTGAAAAGCTTGTTGAGTGTTGCGTGGACCTCCGTCACGACGGTCTGGAGGAGTTGGTTAGTGGGCATGACAGCTTGCAACTATTTCCCGCAAATACGATTGTCAATCATTTCTACGTTCTTTCGGTAGTTGAATAATCTTCAACCAAATTTTGCATTAAATATTACATTTTGGATTTTGGACCGCCGACTTACCTGGAGGCCACACATCAACCGCGAGATGAAGCAGCGTGTATACCAGCTTAGACCAATGTTGAACCCCCAAATCTAAGCTGGATCTGGCAAACCAGAAGCTGCTACACACGTGGTTTATCGAACCGGTTTGGGCGTATGGATGTGAACTCTGAGGTTCGGCATGTGCCACCTCAGAAACCAAAATTCAACTCCAGCAAAACAAGGTAGAGCGGCTAATTTGTGGCTCCCGTTGGTTTGTAAGCAACGATGTGGAGAGGATCAGGAAGCGCTATGGAGTCCTGTGGACAAGAGCCACCGACCATCCAAACCCAGAAAAATTCAAAAAATTCAAAAAATATTTTATTGGCATAAAGGTACATACATAGATTATTTTACAGTGGCTTAAGATATTTAGGTTGAAAAATATTGGCCTGTCGGCCTTAAAAGTCTTTTAGTCTTAAGTAGTTATTGTATGTAGTGTCTTAATTTAGGGGGTATATTAAAATTCGTAAGAGAAAAGGGAACAGTTGAAAACTCTTAGCGTGATGGTGGAGTCTTAGAACTAGGGCTATTTACATATTTACAGATTACAAATTCTAAAGGCTATTTACATATTAACATATTTTACAAATATATACAGAAGACCTCTGTCAGAGGTGGCTTAGGGGGTTGACTTGCATGAGATGACTCAGATCTACCTCCATGTGTTTTGTCCCCATCGGGGTTTGTGAGAGATGTTTATGTGGTGGAGGAGGGCGTTTGGGTGTGTTCTTAGTTTGTCTGTGAATTTGTTTTTCTGTTTCGTTGTGAAGGTGTAAAGTGTTTCGATTCCAAATTTCTTGTGTAATTTTTCAATTTTTGTGCGGCGTGACGTGTGGGTGGCGAGTTGAATGCATTTGTTCTGTGTAATTTGTAATTTGTGTAATGAGGTGGGTGCTGCTGTGTGCCATATTTGGGAAGCGTATGTGATGGATGAGCTGATAAGTGATTTATACATGAGTAGTTTGGCGTCTGTGGAGAGTGAGTTGGATTTAAAAGCGGATAGTAACGACCGAGTTTCCTGCGGGCGGTTTTGTTGATTTCTTTGATGTGATATTGCCAGGTGAGCCTTTTATCAAGGTGTAGTCCGAGGTATTTTACTATTAAATGAGTAAAATGTTAATGATAGCTGGATGGGATTTGAGTGTATATTGATCTTGGAGGGGAGGATTCGCTTGTAGCTGAAGATCATAACCTTCGCTCACCATAAGGCGTTGGCCCAGAAATGAGCGCTATTTCTGGGTTAGGATATCATCTTCAGCTATCCAAACCCAGAAATAGCGCTCATTGCTGGGCCAACGCCTTATGGTGAGCGAAGGTTAAGATGAAGAAAACTACAACTATTACACCCCATGAAAATTACATCTATATTATACTCCCCTTGATCCCCACAACACGCCCTCCATTGTGCCATAAATTGAATTGACTAACAAATTTCGTAATTGGAATTACCGTTGGGGGGTTCCAAGCCCGATGACCCAGTGTAAATAATAATACGATCAGGAACCTCCCGTAATTGGTTCTTCTCCATAATATGTTCGTCAGTACTCTATGCAATATACTTAAATAGATAGGTACTAATTGGCCTTGATTGGAAACTGAGTCGTTAAAATGTATCGAATTCTGGAGATTTGTGACTGGAGTTCTGACGAAAAGTCCATTGCATATAAAGGTGCAAATAAAATTTATTTAATGCTTCAAGTGGGTACAATAAAATGTCACCAATTATTCTCTTTTCAGCTCAATACATTCAATTTAGAAGTAATTATTTACCGAATTCTCCTCATTTACCAGTAGCGACACGACATTCGCCCTTTCACCAGTTGGATTCACAGATGTACCTACTTGATGATGTTCAGTACCAATGCGGAGATATGAACGTAAATCAGATACTTTTAGACAGGCCTCTTATTGCGCTCTGCTCGGCTTGAAAAAACCCAACTGTGCTTATTCCTGGCATCCACTTCTTTCGACGCTCTTCATCGTCATTTACTCGCACTATAAGTTTCAGAATATAAATACCTCGGGGTGTTGCTTAGATCCAGCTTGATCCTAAACGAACATTGAGTGCATTTTTGGGATGAAATACATGTACGGGTCGATAAGTCTCATCCAAAAGATACCGAATTTGCGCAAATTCGCCCATTGAAGACAAATTATGCGAGTAGAATAGAATAGAATAAATGAGGAGTTTACTTTCAAAAAGGCATATATCAACTTTTAAAAGTAAACTCCTCATTTATTCTATTCTACTCGCATAATTTGTCTTCAATGGGCAAATTCGCGCAAATTCGGTGAAAATGTTTGCACCAACGTGAGCCCATCCTCGTTGCAACCCGTTGTGCAAACATCAGTTTCGTTTTCAACATCCTGTGAGCATATCAGACACGGACGATTGTTGTGCCGCGATTATCCTTGCACTGGGGACTGAAAAACGTGCTAAAAAAAACTCTGCAAATTCTTGACACAACGGTTTATTATCTTCTTTGTACAGATCACCCTTCTGTGTAGATCACTGAATGACAGATTAATTATTATTATGAATTATTAGCCAAACATGTGGGTGAAGAGTTGGCTTCTGAAGAGGAACAAATTTGGTCATGATTTAGGCTTAACTCAGCCTTAAAAAAAAAAAAAAAAAAAAAAAAAAACTTTCTACTTCACCATTAACATACTACGTTGAATTGAAAGACCATGGAACTTGGAACAGGCCAAAAACGAATATGAAACAAAAAAGAATAATTTAAAAAAAACTTACCGAATCCGAGGAACAGGCGAAAAGGCGTCTGTTCATGACGGTGAAAAGGCGTAGACTGATCCGAAGTTGGCACAATACTACCATCCACAGTCAAAGAGGTATCCAAACAAGGGTCGTTTGCGCAAAAGATTTCGATCCAGGCTGATTTTACTCAAACAGTTTGCACAACCATCAAACAGTCCCATCGACACAATCAACCGAATTCGCGCAAATTGTTGAACCGCGGATGGGGGCCTTTAAAGCTTGATTTGAAGACGAGGAATGCGGAGATTTCGGATTGTGGCGGATAGTCGACTCGGCCGGCTCGCCAGTGGATCGTTGTCAGTGCAACCCTTCGTACGAGGGCTGTAGACTAAACGCGCTTGAAATCGCTTACATATTTCATTGATATCCCCTGCATCTGATACCGTAGAACACGTACAATGGATGTTATTGTCGAGAACATTAACAGGATTCGAGCCGCGTTGCCTACCACGGGATAAACCCCAGTTTTAATAATTCACTATCGTGCTATGATTCGAAGTGATGGTTGCTCAAGTTTTTATAATCTTCTTTACACTCTATAAAAACCTAACAATAATTGTGCGGCGTGCGAGTACGTCATCTAAGGATTGATCGTTGGCAGGATGGGATTTATGCGGATGGTAACGGAAGACTAACAAATCGACGTCAATGCGTCAGGGTAATGTGATGGGTAGAGAAAGGAAGGTATGACGGATGGGTGCACGCGTATAGAAAACCGGCGCCTCACTATCATATTATGATACGACTGAAGAAAACTGGTTTTCCTGCAATGTTACGATTATGTATTAGGTCAAAGGGACAACCACTCCATCACCCTGTTATTAGGTAAGAATCATACGGTTCGATTGAAATTAGAAAACTCTGCAAATTCTTCCACAAAGGTTCATCATGTTCTGTCTAGAGCACTGCCCTCTATACAATTTATAGCAGAGCGAATCATGGTTCGTCAGTTGTGAAATCGTAGCTGGCCAGAAATGGCTTAACTCCAAACTCGCAAAAACAAACTTTATGACCCATAAGTACTTATAATATTGCTTCTCAACCATCTATGGATAAAGATTTCTTACATAGAAATTATTGAGATGTGGAGAACTGTACTGTATTTCGTGGTCACAATTCAAAATGAGCACTCCACTGCGAGAGAGATGAGGGCTTCAGTTCCACAAATCTCCCTACCTTACCCAATATACATGATATCCCACTACCATCAGTCGAAGAAGCCTTTTCGGGAATGTATGCGGACGACCTAGTTTATGCCGTATGTCATGCAGACCCACTAGAGACAACAAGAACACTCTAAGAGTTCATAATGGTACTCGGACAATGGTGTACAAAATGGAA